>ML783366.1:829238-840291 GCA_009831015.1 Picea engelmannii | reverse complement strand
TATTTCTTTCTCAATTGTGATTTGTCACTATAAAGTTATGACCATTTGAATATTACTAATTTGACCATTTTTATACATTCTTCATTTTGGTGCAAATATTCTCAAACACCAACTTTTGCCACTTGTAAAATTAAATTTATTAATAATTGGAGAAACTTGTGTATGCTACATATATAAAAATTATTATATGGAACTCATAACAACTCTCATATTTTCATTCTAATGCTCCGGTAAAAAACTACAACAATATGGAAATGACAACTTTGTCCTTTTTCACCCCTTTTTTCCAGACTTAGAATTTTTATCCAAACAGGCTATCTCCCAAATGGTGCACTTCAAGAAACGTTTCATTAAACGAATTTTTTTGTCTTGGTGAGTACAAAAAATGTCGAGTAAATAAATTTTTCCATATTTGTCATCTGGGGACACTTTTCCTCTGAAAATCCCAAAAATACCCAAAAAGTGGCTCAGAATAGTGGATTTTGCCCTGTTTTAGCATCCCCATTCCAAACCCCTTTGGTTTTATTCAACTCCATCCTAGGTTATTTCCATGCCTACTTTTTTGGACTCTCTCCAGGAATTCTAGCTAAATCTAAACCTCTTCTAATGATCTGGACCCAGATCTTTAAAAACCACTATTTTGCACTTTTTGAAAAATCCAAGAAGAAATGGGAAATGGTCCTCTATGGAACTTTTGTAACCCTCCTTATAACAAAAAAAAAACCAAGAGTTTCATCTCATGTTGAGTTACTATGCTCCTGTTATGGATAAAATAAGATTCTGTCTCTAGATTTGTTTTTTTGACGTTGTGGAACAGTTTTGCCTATTTTGCATCCTTGCTATTGTGGCTAGTGATGTGGAATTATGGATCCACGTGGAAATCTGAAATGATTCCATGTCACCCTCCTATCCTTCCTTTCCATCCTTCTCTCTCTCTTTCTCCTCTTTCTCTTACGCTAACCTTAAGCATTAATACAATATTAATATTTTGCGGGCCCCACCTGCCTAGTTGGTACTCATATGACCTCGAATGGGACAAGGGTCTCAACTTGACTGAAAAAATCCATGTGAAACCCATTTTTTGGCCACGGGGATGGGCAGGTCCCATCCCACACCTTTACCTTAGGGCACACGAATTTCCACGTCTCCCATATTTGACATCGATGATCGTGTGAGATCAACGACCGAAAGTCCATGTCACATCCCGAGCATGCATGAACATTAACATCCTTTTGGGGTGCGACAACAATTTTACTCATGCTACGTGGAAGGATCTTTATGGTGTCACATGGTACAAGGCCTCGGACCAAGACCACCCTCTACCTATGCGACAATAGTTTATGGTTTTCCCATGCCACCGCCTCATGCATCTCCCATGGCACTTGCCACCATGCTACCAACTATCACCATGGCAGTTCATGTCACCTCTACCACTTCACTTCTTCCACATCACCGCCATGTGGCCTCCATGCCATGCTGACGTCATGTACAATAAAATACCCAAAATTTCCCAAGTTTCGAATTTCTTCCAAATTGCACAATTTTGATCTTTAAAAAAAATAAAATTAAGAGGACCACCATGGAACTCGAAATTAAACATGCTAATGGAAAATTTAGGCCTAGTGTGTATGGACTCGATCACTGCAACCAAAATTCGACACTCTTATGTCGAATTCTCAACCAATTTCGCTGTATAAATTGGGGCTTTTCCTAATTTCACCCAATTCTTCATGGCTACATTGTAATTTCCTAAATTCAAACAATTACAGGCCCAACACATGCATATTTAGAGATTAAAATTGGGGATTTTAACCCTTGAACTTGAATTCACCAAAAATACAAGCAATCTCCTCACTCTTTTGTCTAGAAAGATATGACAACCACCCTACAATATCAGCTTTAATTCTGCTATTTTATCTTTTGCGTGCTAAGTTTGGCCCATACAGACTCAATGTTTGAACTTTTCACTCTGATACCATTCTGTAATGTACCCCAACTTAACCAAGGAACATTACTTGCGGAGAAACACATAAATTCAAAAATTTATTTTGCTAATTAATTCATGTAGCTTACCAGCTACAAATTTAACACAGATTTAACTAAAATATGATACCCATAACTAAATGCATCTAAAAAATTATAAAAGAACATAATGAAACCATAAAATCATTTACAACAACCCATCAAAATTATTCTCATGCACAGGATAAAACACAACCATAAAAACTCATAAGCAAAACTCAAAAAATAATTAAACACTTATCTTTTAAAATGTCTGTGTAACCAGTTGCTTGGGAAGGACATTCCACACAACCATAGACCTGTTGTTCTGAATCTCAACAACAAGTCACCCCCGATATGGGGTTAGGAATACAAAAGATAAGGGTACCTCTCATAGTCCCCTCATAGATAAATAACCCACAACCCACTGGTATTTTTCTATAACTATCCTAAAATTCCTCCAACTCTCTTCCTCTTGACCTGCTCAACCAAAGTAATGTAACCTTTAACTAATCTCAATCCCTCAGGCATCCCATTCGTTTATCAGGGTTTCTCTGGAACAAGTAACCAAGAATCCCTCTACTGAGAACTCAAGGGAACTCGCTTCCAGGAAACACTACCAGGAAAAAAACAAAAACACTTGTTGTTTTAGTGAAACTCACCCAGAAGTTCACTCCTTGGGCCTAACAACCTAACTCTTCCATCTCCAATATGCTCCAAAAATGCTCCATCATGCTACATAATTCGCCTGTCCTTTTTAGTTTAGCTCTAGTGCTCTCTTTTCTTGGTCTCCCTTCATGTTCATTGCCACAAGTCCCTGTGAAAAACTATATATTCTCCCCTATACCAATTTCCTCTATTTTCCCAAGATAGTTGACTTCTCACTCTACCCAATGTTTATTTTACAATAGCCCCATGCTTCCAGTAACTACAGATGTCACTTCTACACCCACCCCTAAAAAGTATTTATTGATTGGGCTATCATAGAATCAACCAGAAAATAGAAGTTATCCCCAATGGTAATAAAATACAAAAATATGGTTGAATTAATACCCATAATTAATTTCCTCCTTGAATCTCTCTTAGACACTCTTAGGCATTCCCTCTCTTGTGGATAAATCATCCCCCATATCTATCCATATTCCTAGCAACTGGCATCACATTATATTTATTAAATTCTGAAATACAATTAGCATATTGCATCACTTGGCCATAGCCATATTCATATATACATTATCCATAAAAAAAAGAGGATTATAGTGGGGATGTTACACGTGGAATCATAGCCCCCTATCTCTTTTCCTTGTCCATCTTGCAACGAATGATGTATTTTATTAAAATATATAAAAGTATTAAATTTCTAGGAACTTGTCCTTTCAACATACCGACTCACCAACCTAAGTCCTCAGTGCATAACAACATAACGATTTTATTAATGTTGCAAAGATAGTATCTATGACCTTTACTCTGCACAGGTAGTCCATCGATTGCTTATATACATAGGCACTATGGCCTAAAAAGAAAACGTTCATAAATTGACACTCTTGCCAAAACCTGCATAATGATCTCACAATTTATAATTCTGGCAACAGTTCCAACAAACAAGCTCACATTCCCCATCATCTTGCACAAACCAAGGAGTGCACCCCCTTCTATGATTTTTTTTCCTTTAGGCTGTACCACCTCTCTTCAAATATCCAATGCATATGGCTAGGAATTCTCACAGTTGCAATTCCAAGAACTCTCTTTGCAACAATCCCCCTTGAATTTCTTTGTTCCATGTCTTTTTCTTTGAGCTTCATTTCCTTCCGGTGCTCTTCTTCCCAAGATTCCAGCTTCAATAGACAACATCTCATCTATATTACAAACAATCCCCTTGGACTTTCTTCGTTCCATGTCTTTGTATTTGAGCTTGATTTCCTTTTGGTGCTCTTCTTCCCAAGCTTCCATCTTCAATAGCCAACATCTCATCTATATTATACACATACAATCACATTATAATGATCTTAGAATTCCTATAATTCATATTATTATCCTATCTTTGTAACACTTTAACACCTCCAAAAAATGATCTTAGAATTGTAACAAACTAACAATTCAATCACCTTCAACTAGCATTCATATCAAATATAATGGCACTATCATTCACTATGCATTTTCAACACCTTAGGCTTTTCATAATGCACAAATAATCACTAATAAAAATAAATAAAAATGAGGTGCTAATACCTATGGTCACATCTACAGAAAGCATCTCTCCATTGACTACATAATACCACATAACTATGTCATGCACTCCACCATGGTGAGTTGGAAGGTCTGGCCAATGCCTCACCACATCATTCAAACTCTTCCCAATACTTCCTGACTATTTGGATACCCTCCTCTTCAACCCATACACAACATGAGGAAACATAATTCCTAAGTGCTCTTCAGTTTCAACAAAGAGATTGTAGTCCAAACATCAACTATACAAGGGAAACCATTGAGCACTCACATAGCATAATATCCTTTCCATATCCAACCATCTCATGGTCTCACACATGACAATATATATGGGTATTAATTTCTATAGAAGGAGTATGTCTCTTGAATTGACCCAATTAGGATCTCATAACCAATCATAACACAATATGCTACTAAATTTTAACTAAATGAGTGCTAGCATCAACACCATTTATATACTATAGGCCTTTGGCCATTACATATCAATTTAAATATTGAAAAATTAACTAAGAGAATTGTTACCTCAATTCCCTTCAACATTAGAAGAAACCAAATGCATACCTACATGGTCATTATCAACCTACTTGATGCTACCTAATCAGTTGGTATTTGTAGAATCTCATAGGATTCCTCCACCATACTTTTGATCATCGTTCCTACCACCCTCATGGGTCTTCACATAGATGGAAGTCATAAACAGCAACAACATCCACATCTTTAACCATGCTATATCATTTTTACTGAATACATAATCCATCATTAGTCATACTCAATTTCCATAGAATTATTATTGCATGTATATAACAACAAACTATTTTAAGTCGACAAGCATGCCATATGCAAWCATGTACATATGTAGAAATGCTCATCATATGAACCAATCATTCACTGTCATCATACCTACTAATGCATTTAAATTCACTGTATGCATCATGCACTCTAGTGCATTTTTGTTTCAATTCACTTATTTATTTRTGTTGTAGTTGATTTTCCTTGAATTTATTCATATCCTTGCTACCTTGTGTGCTCTTATTCTACTCCTCTACACTATTGTTCCCTGGTGTAAACACTTTCCATCCAAATTCCACTTGGYCATTCTGCAATCCAACCAATRTGTTCTATTTGCATCAACTTSTCTTAGGCAAACACATCCAAAATTTACCTTTATGAAATATTCTAGMACCTTGGAATGAGGTAGATCACAACATTTTGTCACTCTACTACCACAACATCATTGAATCAACTTAACCATAATTATTCTACAACACTACTATTACTTCTAGTTGTCCATTGCATTTCCCAATTTTGGGAATAGTTCTCTTCACTTCATTTAATAATTCCATGTGAATCCATACCTTTCCCACTCAATATCATTCCCAATGGAAGTATTTTTTCATTTAGTGACACATTTCAAGTGAAATTACCTTCATTATTCTATCATCGATTTCTCTACATTGGTATCTTACTTCCACTATGAACTTTAATATAAGAAGTGGATTTATTTCTCTGAGTACTTTTAGACAATGTAGCTAAGTCATATCTAGAAAATCCTTCCCAAGAAATCATGTGCTTGGCACACAGAGATGATTCACATCTCACCTCCTAAGATCCTTGTTCTCTTTCACATCAAGCTTGCAACTATCTACACATCTCTACCTTCAAGGATATGGAGTCTTACTTTTTCTTTCTATGCCCATTAATGAAATTATTCACCCACTAGAATCATGTCCTATGTGAGGATTCTTGTTGTTGTGTCTTGCAATTCATTCAAACTCTATAACAGCTAAGTAATAATTCTTTAGTTTCACTCTTCTTGAGTTCTTTATCCGCTTTTTATTACTTGCCATGCAACTATTTAATGTCTCAACCAAATTCTACAATCTTTGTCATGCTTCCATGACTTTGATATCCAATCCTAGGATTGAATTTATCTAATTATATCTCTAATTCTGAAAAATGTGTAAGTAACCATTTTTTCTAGAATTATACATATTATAGAAATTTTGCCAATTAATGCTACAAGTTCATTTTCTGCTCAATTCATGAAGAATTATATCATATTTCTCTCAATTATACTATGGGTTATTATACTTTGAATTATATTTCCAATGACTATTCTTATGCCCCAATCCAATCTCTCAGCTGAAAGTTATGGATTCTTGAAAAAACCACTTTCAACCCATTTGTGCATTTTCTCCACTAGTGCAATTTTATTGAAAGGCCAACTTATGTTAACTGCAGAAGAAAATATGTCAGCGAATAAAGAAACTTTTGTATAATACATAGATAAAACTAAAAACAAGAAATTCAAAAAAATTCTCATATTTTCAATCTGACTCTTCAGTAAAAAAAACTATAGCAATATGGAAATGACAACTTTGTCCTTTTCACCCATTTTTCCAGACTTCTAATTTTTAGAAAAACTGGCTATCTCTCAATCTGTGCACTTTTGGAAAACTTTCACTAAACCAAAGTTGTTTATCTTGGTGAGTATATAAATTTTGAATGAATATAAATTTCTATTTTTCTTATATAGAGTCACTTTTCCTCCTCTGAAAAATCTAAAAAATCCCCCAAAAGTGGTCAGGAATAGTGGATTTTTTTCTATTTTAGCATCCCCATTCCAATCCCCTTAGAATTTTTTCGATTCCTTCATGGGTTTTTTTATGTCTTCTTCCTGGACTCTCTGCAAGATTTTCATATTAATCTGGATCTATGCCAATGATCTGGACCCAAATCTTTAAAAACCACTATTTTTCAATTTCTTACAAATCCAAATGGAAATGGACAGTGGCCCTCTTTGGTACTTTTGTATATATCCTCTCTGCATACAAAACCTATAAGTTTCATCTCAATACAACTTGTTTTGCACATATTATGGAAAAAATAATAAAATGGTTGCAGACTTTGTTCTTTTTTAAATTGATCGGGAGTCTTGCCTACGTAGCAATTTGTTGACATGGATGATGACATGGAAGTGATGTGGCACTAACATGGAATCATCCACGAGTCCACTGACTAACCAAGTATTTATTCCCTTGCTCCTGCCTTTATATGCTTCCAATCCCCGACCACCGGGCTACCGACCCACTTGGACCAAGTTCCATACTTCCTGTTCTCAACTTCTGATATGACATGACCACCAGGCCACCGACCCACCAAGAACCCCACACAAACTCCATTTGGCTTCCCCAATTGACATGACCACTGGGCCACCGACCCACTAGGTACCCCGCGCAAGTCTTCTAAATGTCTTCCCCGATCTACTCAAGTCTGATCTGACCACCGGGCCGCCGACCCACTAGTCCATTGGGCACCCCACACAATTCTTCATCCTTCTTACCTAATATACTCTAGTATGATCCGACCACCGACCCACTGAGTTCCCCGCATGAGTTTTTATCTGATTTCCTTGATCTACTCTAGTCTGATCTTATTAACATACTTTTCTCGTGGGTCCCGACAGTCAAAAGTTACATCATGCACAAACTCTGCAAGGTTCCATGGCTTCCTTTATCACACAAGTGATGTAAGGTTCCATTTTCATTATAAACCATTCACTTGAGCTCCTCCCTTTGCATGTGGGATAAAACAAAAGAGCATATCACAAATCTATGGTAGAGATTCCACATAGAGATTAAATCAACAATGGTTGTGCGTGATCTTCCTGGAAGGTATATCTATCGATTTTGATGGAAAAATCGAGCAAGAGAGGGATCGATGGAACACCAAGGCCATGAGGATCCACTTGCACATGGTTTCTATGGCTATAAAGACAACGTTAAACCAAAAAATCCTCCTCTCCAATGTTGTCCCATATCAATATAATTTCCTTCAAAAGAAAAATTCTCATGCAAACAACTTTTTTTTTCCTATAGTAAAATAATTAATTTCAAAAGAAAACTCAGTCTTGTAGCAGACCCTTGAAGGCCCGGTGCTATAACCTATAGCTATGATACCAATTTGTAATGTATCCAACCACCCAATTGAGCCATGTTACCTCAAAATGATCTACAGAACGCTCTGAATACCACTTTAACATACCTGGATCAACAATCCTAAAAATTATTTTCCCAGATACTGATATGAGGCATACCCATTTCCCTAGTATTTCCAAATTTCCCCCCTTGGAATGATTTCGAATTTATGTTCCAATCCTTAATTAATCAAGAACATGAATCCAAGCATGCAATTACCCAGAACATGTTAAACAATAAAAGAAGGATTAACAACATGGCATGCATAGCATTAACAACAACAAGCATGGCATAAAGACATCATAGACTCATGGATAATAATAATACACAATAGAATATAAATATACAGAAAACACAAAGAGCACTTATCATTGATTAAACCATTCATCAACTGGCGGAAAACCAAGGACGTTCCTCCCAACCATAAATATTGTTGTTCCAGATCTCAAAAGTAGGTCACACATGAGCTAGGGATATGAATCCACAAGGATGGGTCCTAGACCGAAATTACACCAATATCTCTCTTCCGTCTCTTCCAAATTTTAGGGTCTAAAACGTCCTAGAAAAAACGTTATCATGAAAATGTGAAGATGACCTGAAACTAATTTCAGAATTCAATCTTTGCTATTCCATTTTTCACACACACACTTTCTCTCCCCAAATACCATGGGAAAATACCCCAAACCCATGGGTTTGAAACCACCATTTCATAGATTATTTTAAGGATGAAAACTTATCTCAAACTGTAGAAACCTTGGTGAATCTTACTAGTCCTTAATATGCAAACTATAAAATGTTTGGCGATTTTTTTGTAAAAATATTCAAATTTCTAAGGATTTTATATAGTTTTAATGCAAACTATACAACCTAAGTGGGCCTAATGGTTAAGAACATGTGTTTCCTCCTAAGAGGTCACAAGTTTAGATCTAGAGGGGGGAAGGGTATGTATATCTCTGTAGACTTTACGAGTCAAATCACTCACTGGGCGGAGGGGGTCCCATGTCCCACAAACTAGGGGGTATCATACACCAATTTGATGTCTGGCTTAGCTGTGACCTTAAAATTAGATTATTATTATTATTTATCATTATAAAATTTGGGCTATTTCCCATGTAAAAAAAATTATTCTATAAAATATTTTTTGGGAAAAAGAATGGAAAAATATCCCATGTGCCATATACAGCCCCTAATTTTTTTTATCCATGATCATTTCACTTTTTACTTTTTCACATGCACCCCATTTTTTAATATGCTCTTGAAATCATTTTCAAACACGTCATCTTAGTACTTTTTCTATAACTTATTTTATGGGATGTTTGAGACCTTGAAACTTTGTAGAGACATAGGAGGTATCTTGTTGTACATGTGATATAACTTTCAAATGTTGGTTCACTATAATTTCTGATATATGCCATGTGGAAGTTAGGATTCTTGAATGCTCCTAAAATCAATTTCAAACAGGTCAGGTTGGCACTTTCTCTATAACTTATTTTTTGGGATGTTTTAGACCTTGAAACTTTGCAGATATAGAGGATAGATATGTGTGTACATATGGTACCAATTTCAGGTGTTGGATTGCTATACTTTCATATATATTCTCTATGGAAGTTAGGGTTCATGAATGCTCTTGAAATAAATTTCAAACAGGTCATCTTGGAACTTTCGCTATAAATTATTTTCTAGGATGTTTTATACCTTGAAAATTTATAGAGACAAAGGAGAGATCTTTGTGTACATGTGGTACAAATTTTATATGCTATTTATCTATACTTTTGACGATATTAATTGTGGATGTTAGGGTTCCAGAATGCTCTCGAAATCAGTTTAAAATAGGTCAGATTGGAATTTTGATTATATCTTTTTTTATGAGACTCTTCATACTGTGGAGAAACATAGAAGTACCTCAAGTAACAATTTCATAAGAATATTTGTGAAATTGGATACATGGCATGATGTACAAATTCGTTATTTGAAAGAGGCCCAAAACAACAAGCTTTGAGAAAGTTACCATTTGGAAATTCAAGTTTTTATCAGACTTGGTAAAGGTAGAAGTAGTGAGAAGAGAAGAAACACTGAGTAGAACTAGTGAAGGTAGAAGCAACAAGTAGACTTGGTGAAGGCGGAACTAACAAGAAGACTCGATGAAGGTAGGTGTAGCTCACACAAAGAGATTGGTGATGTCTATGAAGATCTGTAAGAGTAAGTTGGTGTTACTCAAACAAATATATTGGTGTATTTTTCTAAGTTGGTGCTTAGCGGTGGGTATTGGTGTCTCATGTAGATTGGTGTCTATAGAGATCATTAAGACTAGGTTGGTGCCTACTAGGATTTGTACTAGTGGGGATTGGTATCTCCAATAGGTCGGGCCCTAAAAATGTTTGTAACAATAAGTTGGTGACTACAAAGAATTATAAAGATAATTTTTGTGGTTTTTGGATTCTCACTACTTATTCCATCCTTCTTGCTTCTTATAATTGAACCTTTAATTTCATGATGGTGTTTTCTATTTCTTCAAAACTTTGTGACATTTTTTCTTTTGAATCACGATCTTCTTATTCATATTTCTGCAACTCCTCTTTTTGTTTCAAATTCTTTTTCCTAATCTTCTTTATTTCGCTCAAAGCACAAATGTGTTCTTGAAGATTCACTTCCCATCTATTTCTACAATTTCCTCTTCTTCTAAGTCCATGAAGCTCATAGATAAAAACGAGTCTCTTTATTTATTAAATCGATGTCTTCAATTTTATTTCATCATAGATAAATAGATAGATATGAGTCTCTATATAAAATCGATGTCTTCAATTTTATTTCATCATAGATAAGTTCCATATTAGCTTGCACACTGACTT
>ML783366.1:812968-824677 GCA_009831015.1 Picea engelmannii | reverse complement strand
AACACTAGAAGTGTGTTTCTCTCATTTCTTATTATTGTATTTCTTACTTTCGACCCTTGTTTCAGGAAGGTCACAAGTGATAGCTCTGAAGGAGATACTGTGAAAATTGTTCTCATTATTGTTTTTATTATTATTATAAAGAGCAGTATCCTTGTCTATTGTTTCTCCCTTGGTGTTCTTGTTACGGGAAGGTCAGAGGTGATAACTATGAGGGAGCTATAGTGACGATTGCAGGAGGAAATATATTAGATGAGACATGGAGCATACTATCCAAGCTGTATACATAACCATATACATCCATGTACCAAATAAGAAGTTACTTTTGCTAGATACATAACATCTCATATGAAGATAGATCATGAGGAGCATAATGCTCCAAAGATGACCAAACATTAGAATAGAACTCACAGTAGACTTGGTCAATGGATAATGAAGCCACCTTGACAGGAAGCATAATTTGTTTGAAGTCTGACTCAGCTTTTCATATTAAGACTTTGTATTCAACACCAAGTATATCCCGCAGAGACTATGAAGTTTTTGTAGACTTAGAAGAAATCAAGACCTAGAGTAATCCTGATCTTAGAAAGGACCAGATGGGAAAAATAGACATCTTCCAAGACTGACTAACAAATGCCATGAGTTGAGAAGACTAGATCGTAGCTTCAGAGACTTCCAGGAGACATGAAATCTCCCGAGAAGATTCCCTTATTTCAATAACATAGGAGGAAGCCAGTCAGAAGGACTGTATTTTTCCTTAAGACCATAAGGGAAGTCAGTGGTGAATTCCAAGTTTGATCTAACATATCAAGCATGTTGCAGATAGTAGTATAGTTATGTACAAAATCTTATTTGTGTCCAAAAGATTCTCCCAGCAAGAGGGAGAAGACTATGATGAGACACTTTCTCTAGTAATCGAAGAAATAGTTCTATTAATCGTAAAGACAACCAAAATAACCATGATTTCAATATAGTATTAGATTCAGGGGGAGCAGTCACTGTATGTGAGAATGAATTACCTCCATGAAAGGAGAAAATATACCTTCAGTATCAGTTATTGAGCTACTCTCAAATGAAATTTTTCCCATGATAAAATAGAGGAGCTACTCTTAGAGTTCAATAGCTACAATGAGAATGGAGAAAGTTATTCTCAGCTTTAGAAATAGCAGCTATAGGTGCAGAGTCTCGGTTCTATAAGGAACAATTGTAGAGAGAGTAGAGGACACACTCTCAGTCAGTGAGACAGATAGTGCTTTGTAGAAAACAAATAGAGATAACACATGGTTGTGTAGATTAAGTTGCAGTTGAGCAAGTGTACTAGGTTGTTACAATGTGATGTGAAAATTTGGTTTTAAAATAAAGCACTGGAAGACTCATGTCTATAATTTGAAGCAAGCTCCAAGAGCTTGGTATGGTAGGATTGATAGTTTTCTAATGATCTTGGGCTTTACCAAGAGTAAAGTTGATCCTAACCTTTAATTCAAGGTTATGAATGGATCCAGTTACATTACTACTACATGTGGATGATTTATTCCTGACTGGGGAAGAAAATCTCATCACATATTGAAAGAAGAAGCTTGTTGCAGAGTTCGATATGAAAGACCTAGGCCTCATGCATTATTTCTTAGGTCTTGAAATTTGGCAGAGCTCAGAGAAGATATTCCTTAACCAAGGGAAGTATGTGGTTGAAATACTGAAGAGATTTGACATGTTGGAATATAAATCCATGAACACACCCATGGAAATGAGTTTGAAGCTCCTGGTTGATACTTCATCAAAGTTGGTTGATGATACTCTATATAGAGAGATTATTGGTTCGTTGATGTATATGAAGAATACCAGGCCATACATATTCTTTGTTGTGAACACCTTAAGTCAGTATCTAGTACTAGAGCCTAGACATGTTCACCTTGTAGCTGCAAATCATGTGATGAGATACCTTAAGGGTACGTTGGATTATGGTATATGTTATACTAGAGATCATGACTTCAGACTGCGTGGTTATACCGATTCAGATTGGGCTATAAGTGTCTCAAATAGAAAGAGCACTTCAGGATGTTTTTTCAGTTTGGATTCAACCATGACTTCATGGAAAAGAAATAAGTAATCTAATATTTCTCTTAGCATGATAGAAGTGGAATACATTGCAACACGTTCTGCCAGTTGTGAAGCCATATGGCTTCAGAAGTTGTTGACAGGTTTGTTCGATCTAGAGATGGAATCCACTGTGATTCTATGTGATAACTAGAGTTGTATAAAGATGACGAAGAAGCTAGTGTTCCATGATAATTTGAATCACATAGATATATGGTATCACTACATTTGTGATATGGTGCATAGGGGATATTTAAGGCTTCAATATGTTGGCACAGATGAGAAGGATGAAGATGTGTTGACCAAGCCTCTGTCTCGTGTGAAGTTTGAGCACTTCCGAGACAAACTTGGTGTTGTCCGAAAGGACCTCCCTGGAAAGGGGGAGTGATGTTGATGATACTATTGTTGGATCATTTAGAGGGGGGGTGAATCAGAAATAGAGCAATCTAATCCCTTTTAACCATATAATGCAAGTGTTATATCAATGTAGAATTATCATCCAATATTTGTAGAGTAAATAAACAATGAACAAATGAACAATCATACACATACATAGTACACCAGTGTTTTTACATGGAAACCCAAAGAGGGAGAAAGACACATAATGCTTTTTCTTATATGTCTTGAAGAATTACATTCATTGGAAGCACCAAATTCCTTTTTTTTTCCAGATGCAACTGGAAGGAGGCTCCAACCCCCTAGTTTCTCAAGCTACAACCTAAGGGAAGATCCAACTCCCCAATTATCTAGCTACAACCAGAAGGAGGCTACAACCCCCTACGTTCTTCGGCTACAACCTGAAGGTGGATACAACCACCTGTCCTTGCCCCGTCCAACCGCCTTGACGTATAAGTAGAATTATGGAACTACTGTCACACTATCACTGTGAGATATATTGTTGTAAACATATACCAATCAACCTGTACCAATAACCTAAACCATGCATCAACTTGTACCTCAACCTGTAATCAACATGTACCATAAAAAAATACATCAACCATGCACCAACCTGTACCAAACAAAATGTAATCAAATTGTACCATAAACAAGTGCATAAAACATGCACCAACCTGTACCTCAACCTTCAAACCTTCCTTAACTTTAACAACAAGAGACTAGAATTTTCATCAAACTTTACTTTAGTCTGACATGACTAGTTTTGGATTGGTCAACAACCCTAACTTGAAATAATCATAACTATGTACTTGTAATGAATTAAGATATGAAAGTAGTACACAATGTTCTTCAGTGTATTTTATGCAATTCCTCCAGGTGTCACTACTTGAAACCTCTCAGAAAAGGAGTTATAGAAAAAATGGCATACCTTGTTGAATTCTGGATTATTCTAGAGAGCGAACTTGTAGAGCGTGCCTCGCATGGAATATTTGTTGTATGGATATGAAAATTTTACAAAGAATACCATAGACTGTACTCTAACCAACACATTTGGCCTTACTAAATTTGGATCTTTTATGAAGATGTTATGACATTTTTACCCGAAACACATGTTTTAGACTAGTTTCAGGACTAGCCACAAACCCTATTTTCCACAGAGTGTAAATCAAAAAATACAATGACCCACAAGCTGAAATTCGTACCATAGATACTTGGATATGTTTCCTCAATGGACTCCCAATTTAACGGTTTGAATCATTCTAGAAAAAAAATTATTGTGAAAATGGTGAGATGACCTGTAAATAACATACCTTAGAAATCATCATCAAAAGAATTTATCCTCCCTCGAATTTTGACCTTCTTTACTTCACCTTCCCTCTAAAATTCGGCTTATATATCCTTTGGTTACCTCATACACCTCTAGATATTCAATATTCTCAAGTGTGATTAAAATGAGAGAGCCTTGCCTCTTATTTATACTCTCCAAGTAGCTTCCTTAGAAGCATCTTCTAGGCCACTTTGTCCACATAGTCACCTATGTCCAAATTTGCCCAATTTTCCACTTTTCCATGTATCTAATAGCCACTTGACCACTTAACCCATTTTCATCATTTTAGGGTTAACCGTCTTATAACCACTTTCCATAATTAGAAATTTCTCTATTTACTGTATTATTTAAATAATCCTCCTTGACTTGGTCACTTCACTTTATTATTTAAATAATCCTCTTTGATTTTGTCACTTCACTTTATTATTTAAATAATCATATTTGACTTTGTCACTTCACTTTATTATTTAAATAATTTCTTCTTTGCAAGAACTTTGACTTCTTTGACCTTTTTGGGTTTCAAGCCAATCATACGAGGGTCCTTCAACTTCGTAAGGCCATAACTCTCAAATCGTGAGGAGTTATGCAACGTTCCACATACCACCAGAAATGGAATGACATGTACTATCTATCTAGAATAGTATTACCTAAAAATATATAAAAATTCATATCATTATACATAAAACAAACTTGTTTCCATTACCCAAACCTTTGTGTTACCAGAATTCACTACCAGACTTTCTTCAAGGGTTGACATCAATGAAAACCAACCCAATTAATCAACAATCTACCCCTTGGCATTGATGGCAACACTTTGATGCAATACTGAAATCATATCACTCATGCTCCCCCTAGAACCATGCATGCATCTCTGTGACCAATGCTCCCCCTGGAACCATACCTCTGTCCTATGCATTTGATAAATCTCTCCCCCTTTGTCATCAATGGAAAATGTATCTTTCCATTCGGGGCTTCTCCCCCTAACTGAATCGTCTGATCTCCCAACTTGAACAGTCATCTGTATGGTGCTTCCTCATGTACATCTAAGACATATAAGATAAGCATTCAAAATAATTCATTTTTGAGTAGAAATAACTCCGAGTCTCTAGAGAAGATACTCAAAGGCTTCCCATGGAAGTGGTTTTGTAAAGATCTCTACCACTTGTTCTTTTTTGCCCGTATATTCAACTCTGATGTTCTTTTATGCAACCTGTTCTCGTAGAAAGTGATATTGGATTGGAATGTGCTTCATCTTAGAGTGCATCACCGGGTTCTTTGAGATATTGATGGCGCTTGTATTATCACAATAGATTGGAATGGGCTCATCGTACTCAACCTGCATATCTGTTAGTGTTTGTTTCATCCATAGAACCTGTGTACAACATGTTGTTGCTGCAATATACTCTTCCTTGACTATAGATAAAGATATTGATGATTGTTTCTTGCTTAGCCATGATACTAAACACTCACCTAAGTAGAACGTTGCTCCATTGGTGCTTTGTTGGTCATCAATGAAACCTGCCCAATCTGCATCTGTGTAGGTAATAAGTGATAGATCCTTTCCTTTTGGATACCATAATACAAAATCTTTTGTTCCTTTGAGATATCTGAAAATACTCTTCATTGCTAATACATGTGATTCCTTTGATGTTTCTTAAAGTTGTGCCACCTGTCCAACTGCCTGCATTACATTTGGTTTGGATTATGTCACATATAGTAGGCTACCAATAATTGACTTGCATTGTCTCTGATCTGTAGACTTTGAATCATCATCTTTGCTCAACTTGCAACTGGTTTGTATGGGAGTGATAACTAGTTTGCAATCTTCTATTCCAAATTTCTTTAGCATTTCTATGATATAATTGGTTTGAGAAATAAAAATTCCTTGGTTTCTTTGACGTATCTGAAGACCCAGAGAGAATGATAGTTATCCAAGTAATGAAATTTCAAATTCATTATGCATGTCCTTTGCAAATTTATGGCTTAACCTGTCATCAGTACTTCCAAAAATAATATCATCAACATAAACTTCAATTAATAAAATACTATCTTGAGTTACCTTGATGTAGAGGTTGTTGTTTGCACATCCTTTTCTGTACCCTGTCTGTTGTAGATATTTATCTAGTCTAGAGTACCATGCTCTAGGAGCATGTTTTAGACCATACAAGGCCTTCTTTAATTTACACACATAATTTGCATTCTCTGAAAACTGAAATCTTTCCAGTTGTTCAATGCAGACTTCTTCTTCAAGTTCCCCATTCAGAAAAGATGATTTTATGTCCATCTAATACACTTTAATATTTTTGGAGCATGCATAATCTAAAATCAATCAAACTGCTTCCATTCTGGAAATTGGGGAAAATGTCTCTTCAAAGTCGATTCCTTCAACCTGTGCATATCCTTTACATACCAATCTAGCTTTGTTCCTTGTAACCTGTCTATCTTCATTCAATTTATTAATGTATACCCACTTTGTGCCAATCACATTCTTATCCTTTGGTTTTGGAACCAATTCTCAAGTGTCATTTTTCTCTATTTGATCTGATTCTTCATCCATGGCCTTATTCCAAAATTCATCCTTGCTGGCCTCTTCAAAAGAGGTTGGTTCAATCGTAGATGAGAGTCCTAGGTGTGTTTGTTCTGGTGAACGAATTCTTCTTCTAGTCTCAACTCCTGCATCTTTGTTTTCGATAATCTGATCTAAAGGATGATTCTTCAGTAATCGTCTGCTAGGTGTCTTTGGAGGCACTTGAAATTTCTCTTTTGCTTCTGCCGGATCCTCTTCATCTTCCCCTTCTACTTCTTTTTCACATTCTACTTCTTCTTCGTAAAGATGTTCCATTGATTCATTATCTTTTTCCTTTAATTCTTGTCTACCTGTTTCATCAATTGTTACATTGATGCTTTCCACAACTTTGTTCAATCTCAGGTTGTAACACTTGTATGATTTCCTTGTACTTGAGTAACCAACAAGTACTCTTTTGTCCACACTAGAGTCAAACTTTTACATTCTTCCATATTCTCTTTTGATGTAGCATTTTCTTCCAAAAACTCTGAAGTGTTTTACATTTGTTGGTCTTCCTTTCCATAGCTTGTAGGGAGTTTTGTCAGTGTTGTTTCTGAGCATTACTCTATTTTCAATGTGAACTATAGTATGCATTGCATGTGTCCAAAAAATATCTGTCAATTTGGAATCCATTAGCATTGTTCGAGCTATTTCCTCTACTATCATATTCTTTCTTTCAACAACTCCATTCTGTTGAGGTGTCCTAGCAATAGAGAATTGTCTTTTTATTCCATGCCTAATGTAGTAGTCTATAAATTCTTTTGAAGTGAACTCTCCTCCATTGTCAGATCTCAAGCATTTGATTTTTGAATCCATTTCATTTTCAACCATTTTCTTGTATACCTTGAAGTTTTCAAAAGCTTCTGACTTATTCCTGAGAAAACAAACTGCAATCATTCTTATGCAATCATCAACTAATAACATAAATTATTTCTCACCTTTTAAACCTTTTTTTGTAGTTGGTCCAACTAGATCAGTATGCACTATTTCTAGTGGTCTTGTCATTGAATATTCTTTTGATTTAAACCTGTTATTTTTTTGTTTTCCTTGTTGACAATGCTTGCATAAAGTGTTGGTTGGTTTTGTGATCTGGGGCATTTCTCTAACTGATTCCCTTTTGCTAAATTTGACAAGGTTATCAAAATGTATGTAACCCATTCTTCTGTGCCATAGCCAGCTTTCATCTTCCTTTCCTAGGCAACACTTTTCATTTCCAATTTCACTTAATACATATATGTTGCTTGAAGTTCTCACAACTGTTGCAATCAATTTTCTTGAACCTTATTTTCTTATCTCTCACTTTTGTGAATCGAAAGTAAATTTATGACCTTGGTCACACATTTGACTCACACTTAGAAGATTATGTTTCATATCTTCTACTAGTAGAACATTTTCTTCCTTGGTATTTTTGTTCCCAATCCTGACTGTGCCTTTTCCAATGATTTTAGTTGAATCATCATTTCCTAAGGAGACTGGTCCATCTCTTTCCTTTCTTAATGTAAGAAACTTGTCTCTATCACCCGTCATGTGTTTTGAACAATGACTGTCAATATACCAACCATGTTTCTTTTGCTTATCTTGTAGAGCGAGTGTGCATTCTTCATTACTATATTGATTTTGATTTCTTATCCATGTCCTTTTCGGAGGTTCCTGTCTATGATTGTTGTTGTTCTGTTGTGGTTCTCTATGAGGGACTATCATTCTGCAATCTTTGGCCATGTGTCCAAAGTTGTTACATTTGTAGCATTCCACTTCAGTGCTCAAATATTCAAACCTGTTGTAACTTCTTCTCTATTGTTTCAATAGGCCTTCTTGGATAACCCTTTTGTGTATGACTTTTAAAGTTGTTTATGTTCCTATTGTTAGCTCTGCAATTCACATCTTTATGTCCAAAATTATTACATGCATAACATAAACCAAAAAATATAGTTTGATACCTAAGAGTTGAAGATATTTTGAAAGGAGGTACTCTTATGAATCCTTCTTCTTCTTCTTGAGGCCTATCTATTTCTGTCGGTCGTTGATTCTGAAATCTGAATCTTCTCGGTGGAAGAGTGTCCCTGTAATTTTATTTGTAGACCTTCCTATCCCCTTTGAATGTTTTTGCATATATTTTTGGATATGTTTCTTGTTCTGTTGTTTTGGAACTTGATCCCTTTTCTGTCTAATTGTATCCAAGTCCAGACTTCTCATGATGAGGTTTTTTACTGTTGATAATGTCATTCAAAACTTTTGAGTTGTTCTGCATATTTTTCTTTTGAAGATCCTTTCTTAATGTGACAATTTATTCTTCCAAATTTCCAATGATCGTGTCTCTTCCTTCTAGTTTTTCTTTGAGTGCTTCTTCAATTATTTTATCTTATTCAATTTGAACCTTCAAATTTGTGATCATTTGTTCTAGTTCCTGAGTGTCTTCTTTCTTGTCTAGTTCCTCTCATAGTTTTTTGTTTTTCTTCTTTTTCTCTTCTGATAACTTTTATGGCACACAACAATTCTTCTCGGTAGTCAACTTCTGCCTCTTCAAATTCTTCTCCGGCCTCTTCATATTCTTCTTTGGAGTATTTGTTGTCACAATCTTCTACTGCCATGAATAGATCTCTTTCTATCTCATTGTCACTGACTTCATCTTCATCTGAGGATGAGATGTCTTCTTTGGTGCATAAGATTTTCTCGAAAACTTTCTTTGTGGTTCTTTTTCCTTTATATGTTTGTTTTCTATTTGAGTAACCTTCATCATTTCTCTTTTTCTTATGAGGACATTTGTTAGAAATATGACCAATACCATCACAATTAAAAAAAATCAAAGGAATCTTACCTCTATACCTGTCATTGGTTCCCTTGTTCAATCTTCTGACAAAGTTGGTCGCTTCTTCATCATCTTCCGAGATGTCACTGCTGCTGCTATGTTATTTTTCTTTTTGCTTTCCATTTTTATTTGACCTTTTAGATTCTTTGAATGCTGCTTCTTTTATATCTGGATTTTCCTGTTCAGTTATCATTTCATATGTTGTGAATATTCCATGTAGTTTGTCCATGGTTATTGAGTTTAAATATTCTCTTTCTTCTAGTGTTGATATCTTAGGGTCAAATCTCATAGGAAGATATCTTAGTACCTTTTGAACAATTACATATTCTTTGATTTCTTCTCCCAATCCCAAGATTGCATTTACTGTTTCATCAACTTGTAAAAAGTAAGCTGCAATATTCTCATCTTCCTTCATCTTTAGTTATTTGAACTGACCTCTTTAAGTTTGAAGCTTTGTTGCTTTGACTTTTGAATCTTCTTCATAAATATTTCGAAGTTTGTCCCAAATATCTTTAGCGTATTTACAATGTGCAACTTTGGTGAATATCGATTCTCCAAGACCATTCAAAAGTGCATTTGTGGATTTGGACTTATTCTGACCGAGTTTCATTGCTTTGTCATTTGTCGGTGAAACTGCTGGTGCTTTGTATCCATCTACAATTGATTGCCAAAATTAAAATCCCTATGCCTTTATATATGTCTTCGTCCTTATCATCCAAAATGCATGCTTTTGTCCATCAAACCATGGTATTCCATTTTTATACATGTTGTTTCTCTCCATGATCTACCTTTCAGTGGTTAAACTTATTTATGAAGGAACCTTCTCTAATACCAATTGTTGGATTACAGAGAAGGGGGGTGAATCAGTAATAGAGAAATCTAATCCTTTTAACCATATAATGCAAGTGTTATATCAATGTAGCATTATCATCCAATATTTTAAGAGTAAATAAACAATGAACAAATGAACAATCATACACATACATAGTACACCAGTGTTTTTATGTGGAAACCTAAAGCGGGAGAAAACCACAGAATGATTTTTCTTATATGTTTTGAAGAATTGCATTCATTGGAAGCACCAAATTCCTTTGTTTTCCAGCTGCAACTGGAAGGAGGCTTCAACCCCCTAGTTTATTAGGCTACAACATAAGGGAATATCTAACTCCCCAATTCTCTAGATACAACCAGAAGGAGGCTACAACCCCCTATGTTCTCCGGCTACAACCACCTGTCCTTGCCCCGTCCAACCACCCTGACGTATAATTAGAATGATGGAACCACTGTCACACTATCACTGTGAGATATATTGTTGTAAACTTGTACCAATTAACCTCCACCAAACAACTTGTACCAATAACCTAAACCATGCATCAACCATGCATCAACCTGTACCTAAACCTATAATCAACATGTACCATAAACAAGTGCATCAACCATGCACCAATTTGTGCCAAACAACATGTAATCAACTTGTAACATAAATGAGTGAATCAACCATGCACCAACCTATACCTCAACCTACAAACCTTTCTTAACTTTAACAACAAGAGCCTAGCATTTTCATCAAACTTTACTTTAGTCTCACATGACTATTTTTGGATTAGTCAACAACCCTAACTTGAAATAATCATAACTATGTACCTGTAATGAATAAAGATCTGAAAATAGTACACAATGTTCTTTAATGTTTTTTATGCAATTCCTCCAGGTGTCACTACTTGGAACCTATCAGAAAAGGAGTTATAGAAAAAATGACAGACCTTGTTGAATTTTAGATTATTCTAGAGAGCGAACTTGTAGAGCATGCCCCAGATGAAATATTTGTTGTATGGATCAGAAAATTTTACACAGAATACTAAAATCTGTATTCTAACCAACACATTTTGTGTTACTGAATTTGGACCTGTTATGAAGAATTTATGATGTTTTTACACAAAACACTTGTTTTAGACTAGTTTCAAGACTAGCCACAAACCCTATTTTCCACAGAGTGTAACTCCAAAAATACAATGCCCCACAAGATGAAATTTGTACCACATATACTTGGATATGTTTCCTCAATGTCCTCCCAATTTCATGGTCTGTGCCATTCTAGAAAAAACGTTATTGCGAAAATGGTGAGATGACCTATAAATAACATACCTTAGAAAGCATCATCAAAAGAATTTATCCTCCCTTGTATTTTGGCCTTCTTTACTTCACCTTTGCTCCGAAATCAGGCTTAGATATCCTTTGGTTACCTCAGTCACCTATATATATTCAATATTCTCATGTATGATTAAAATGAGAGAGCCTTGCCTCTTATTTATACTCTCCAAGTAGCTTCCTTCGAAGCACCTTCTAGGCCACTTTATCCATATAGTCACCTATGTCCAAATTTTCCCAATTTTCCACTTGTCCATGTATCCAATAGCCACTTGACCACTTAACCCATTTTCCTCATTTTAGGGTTAACCTTCTTATAACCACTTTCCATAATTATAAAGTTTTCTATTTACTTTATTATTTAAATAATCCTCC
>ML783366.1:700725-782620 GCA_009831015.1 Picea engelmannii | reverse complement strand
CCTGCAACACAAACAGAATGGATCTCAGACAAATCCCTGCAAATCATACGTGAGCTATAAATGTCATTGAAAGAGGCCTAAAATTATACCTGTTGAGGAATACCAAGAGGCCATATTGTGCCCCATGTAATGTTCCATGTAAAGAATCTATAGGGATCATCTGCTAGAGAATAGCCAGAAAATGCTATGATAAAAAACACACAAATGACAGGAAGCCTTAAGGAATCCATTGAATTTTCGCCGACGATAGTTGGTCCTTCCTCCAAATCTTGCTTTGTATGCTTCTTGGTTTTCAGCAAGATGGGTTTACTGCAACAATGGTTTCCTTTTACTCTGTATATTGACAACTTAACTTCTTCAGAAAACTATTTACTTTTTCAGATATATTGACAATACAGATCTTGCACTGCACAACAATATCTATAATGAAAACAGCTATAATCAGTTAATACCTTCAACTCCGTGCTACCTCTGACCTATCAATTTTTTTTATAAAGTACCTGTGTTTTTGCTTGTCCTTACAAGCCTACCAGAGTTAAAATGGCATTGAGGATAGGGACCGAGGCCTCGTCTGTCCTATTCTCAGCCTGATGCAATCAGCAAAACACCTCAGACATGCGTTGAATGAAGATGGCAAATTGGGTTTTGTATATAAAGCCCTGAATATCAAGGCGATCTCAAATTACTGCTAGAACGTCGGCAGTAACGAATCCGCGTTCCGTTTGATGATGAACTGCGCATTTGTAGGTGGTTTTTTCAGCGTTAAAAACTGCCATCGAAGTATCAATGGTAAAGGTATTTATGAAGGTTGTTCAAAACCATCTTTAAAAAGCTTTTTTTCCTAACTGTTTAAAACTATTATTAAAACTATATAGTGGTTATCAAAAAATAGTGCTTAGAAGATTTAGATAATATTTTAAGTATTAATGATTTATTTGTGTGTAAAGTTTGCAAAACTTTAGATGGCCATAAATTGGAAAGTTTTACTAACCATCAAATAAATAAATAGTTAATAAGAATTTTCAAGGAAAAAGAGTCAAAACAAAAACTATAAAAAAAATTGGGAAGTTGCATTGGTTTTACATGAGGGCACTTTAGAGGAATTAAAGCAATGACACATGACATACATACTAGTGTAACATAGCTGTCACATTGTCTTGCACATGGTTTTCATAAGTAAATTGGAAAGTAATAGTTAACATAACTTTTTAATTCATTCCATAATATAATCTTTTATAGTTTACAAGTCTATCATGAAGCATTAGAGTCAAATCTCTAAACACTAAAGCAAAATTCAACTCAGAGAAACTGCTAGAAACAACTATCATGATTAGCAAAGTCAAAGAGTAGTTAGGAAATTAAGTGAAGGCACTAGATGCATGAGTAATACTTGGGTTCTTCGAAGGCTCTAGATATAATCTCACCTATAAATATGTATGTAAATCTCACTTTTAGTATGTTGTATGGAAACAAGAATTGAATAGAAAAATCACTTTTGATTACTTCTTCTTGGTTTTTCTTAGTCTTATGTTTTGTTTTGTTTTTGTCTTGCCCTATTTCTCTCTACGGGAAATCTATGATTTTATTAAGAACATTGTATTGTTGTGTTTCTTTTCACAACAAATCCATTCATAGTCCACATTTCTTGTATCCACCATTTTTAGCGTGTCTCTTCATTTTCATGGTTGTTTGTTGAAGATCTAGAGGTAAAGTTGGGTGTTTAAAATCTGTGATTTCATCTCGATTATTACTGGGCGACTTCATAAACTAGAAGCTCTTGTTGGACGAGTGTAAAATGGATCAGAAACCTTGACAAATGGTAATATATGAGCCAGGTTAATGCTCACAAAGGTTACTAGTAAGTTGAGACTATGAGGAGAAGAGGTCCTTGCTAGTAAAGTTGCAGAGGTCAGTGGTAAGCTAAGCTCATGAGGATAAGAGGTCATGGACAACAAAGTATGCCCTATATGAATTTAGTAAGGCAGTGTCGTCTAAGAGTTGTCTGTCATGTAGAGGAGAAATCGTGCGTCACAACGTTGTCTGGGAGAGCTTTTGTTAGACAAGCCAGAGGAAAAGAATGTGTGTTCGAGACCAAGCTAGAAGTGCGTGAGAAGTCGATCCCCCTAAGTATTCGAGCACAAGTCGGTGTGTGGGCTTGGAACTAAGGCCATGAGTTTGGATTTAGATGTGGCCAGGTTGTTGGTTGTTTGTGGTGCGAGCGACGTCTAAATGAGCAACACCTTTTTATTGTTTGAATTGAGTCTCATTAAGCATGGTGACAATGGGTTGAGTGACATGGAGAAAATGAACATGGATAATTTTTCCTTATGGAATTCACAGATGGAGGATATACTGATTTTGAGGATCCATATTTGCCAATTGAGGGAGTAGCAAAGAAACCCTCATCAATGTGACGATTGGCTCAAGCTAGACAGAAAGGCCATTCCCACAATCCATCAGTGTTTAGAAAATAATGTATACTTCAATGTGGCCAGAGAGAGGACAACAGAAGGTCTATGGAAAAAGATGCATGATTTATATGAGAAAAACACAACATCAAATAAGTTTTTTTTTATGAAGAAATTATACAACCTCAAGATGAAGGAGGGTGCTTCAGTAGTGAAGTACTTAAATGAGTTCAACGTAATTACCAATCAACTCACCTTTGTTAAAATTGTTTTGGATGATGACATTAGAGCCATGTTATTAATGTGCTCTATGGAAGACTGTTGAATACACACTTATACTAAGAGGGGGGGTGAATCAATATAAGACAATTTTTTCCTCTTTGAAACATTCATCGACCATAAGAAAAAAATCACATATGATATCTATTAATTGTAGAAGATGGAACACAAGATTTATGTGGAAACCCTTTCCGGACAAAACCACAAAAAATCTCTTTATAATTCTTTGTAGGAACCAACCTACTATTACAAATATTTGTAGGCACCAACCTACTTGAGACACCAATCCCCACTGGTAGAAATCATGGTAGGCACCAACCTAGACTCTTACAGAGCTTCATAGACACCAATATATTGAAGACACCAATCCCCACCACTAAGCACCAACTTAGCAAGAAATAAAAATCTCTTTGTTTGAGCGGCACCAACCTACTCCTACAAATCATCTTCGTAGACACCAATCCCCACCTCTAGAAACCAACTTAGCAAGAGACACCAATCTCTTTGTGTGAGCTACACCAACCTTCACTGAGTCTGTTTGTTACTTCGTCCTTCACCGTGCCTGCTTAATTCTTCTTCCTTCACCAGGTCTACTCATTTATTTTTCCTTCACCAGTTGTACTCACTACTTCCACCTTTACCAGGTTTGACCAAAATTTGAATTTCCAAATGACAACTTTCTCAAAGATTGTTGTTTTAGGCCTCTTCCCAAAAATGAACTTGTACAACATGCCATGTATCCAGTTTTACAAATATGATTCTGAACTTGTTACCTGAGGTACTTTTGTATGTCTCCTCTATTCTCTAAATTTTTCATAGTCTAAAGAGTCCCAAAAAAGAATATATAGTGAAAATGTCAATTCTCCATGTTTGAAACTGATTCTAGGAGCATTCAGGAACCCTAATATTGACATGGCATATCGTTGAAAGTATAGAGAACCAACATCTGAAATTTGTATGACATGTACACCAAGAGTTATCCTCTATCTACCCATGGTTTTGAAACCATCATTTCATATTTTACTTTCTCACATGCGCCCCCTTTTAAATAATACAACATAAAACTCATGCTTGTTTTGGGGCACTACCCCTCATAAGTGCCTAGAAAGTGTTGTAAGTTTTTTATGCCAACTACAAAGGGCCTAAGAACTCATCTTAATTTATGACTGTTGTAGCCACCGAGTGCATGACCCCTCTTTAAATAATACATCATAGAACTCATGCCCATTTCAGGGCACTAAACCTCATCATTGGCTAGACATACATTTTGTAATCCAAATGAAAAGGGACTAAGAACTCATTTACATTGTGGTTGTTGTAGCCACCTAGTGCAAGAACCTTTTTAAACAATACATTGCACAACTCGTGCATATTTTGGGGGGCTACCCCTCATCAGAGGCCAGACAATGTTGTAAGTTATGTTTTCATCTTAAATTACAGTTGTTGTAGCCGCCAAGTGCAAGAACCCTTTTTAAATAATATATCACATAACTCATGCCTATTTCGTGGTGTTATCCCTCATCAGTGGCCAGACAGTGTTGTGTGTTATGTATGCCAACTGAAAATGGCCTAAGAACTCATATTAACTTATAGTTATTGTAGTCACCCAATGCATGACCCCATTTTAAGTAATACATTGTAGAACTCATGCCTGTTTCGGGGAACTACCCCTCATAAGTGGCTAGACAGTGTTGTACATTATGTATGACAGCTACAAAGGACCTAAGAACTCATCTTAAGTTACAACTATTGTATCCACCCAATGTAGGACCCCTTTTTAAATAATACATTGTAGAAATCACACCTATTTCAGGGCACTACCTATAACATACCCAACCACCTATCTAAGCCATGACAATATTCAAATTCTAATTTATCAAAACTATTTCTATCTTGCAGTAAAAAGAAGGAAAGTATTCAAATGTGATGATTGTGTCTTCGGTGTCGAATAACATCACAATGGCATCTAACTATTAATGATAGTTAAAGTGGAACTAATTCAATGCTAACTTCTACAGATAAATGGGAAGTATGGATAAGGCAATCTATAGAGATTTTTTCCATCATAGAGGCAACACTAAGTGTTATTGGAATCCGTGTGATCTCTAAACATTGTGCATCAATCATTCACTTTATCATACAACTACTGGAAAGTACCCTATTAAGAATCACTAACTCAAGCAAAGCTATAAACTCATAAACTCATAATTTAACACTTAATTAAAAATCCTAATTCAAATTCATACTTAAGATGACAATAAAAACACATTGTGCAAACCTACAACTCTTGACTAATGCTAATTAGAAATTACAACTCAATTTCATAACTGAGATTTTATTAAAAATCATAATCTAAGTGAACTAAACTATCAATAAGAATCATACTCAAAATCAACCAAAATGCTATTAAAAATCATAACTCAAAATCCATTTCTATCATATCATGTTGAGGAAAAATTAATAAATGAAACAGACCTACAGAGAGTATTTTCAATTATAACTAAACCTATCTAAATTATTACTCTGTCAAAACTCTCAAAACTAAAGAAATTAGTCTATCAAAGATACAAATAAACCTATTTAAATTAGTACTTTGTCAAAACTATGAAAACTAGAGCAATTAGTCTATCAAAGCTACAAATAAACCTATCTAAATTAGTACTCTTCAAACTTATAGCTAGGAAGAAAAAGGCATAACAATGTAATTAAACAACTTCTACAACATGCAAACAAAATAGAATCATTAACACACAACCATGGATGTCCCTCTATGATATACACAGTTCAGAAAGAAACCTACAATTACGAGAAAGTGTACAGGAAGATGAATTAGATAAGAAATCTGCAATTAAAATATACACACAACAAGCACTTGAAATGGAGAAACTTACGCAATGAAGAAACAATTTCAAAATCTAAGAACGACAACTAGATAACTGTAAATATGTACTGGTATACACAATCACCCAGACCAATGGTGCCCCTCCCAGAAGGTTGTGGAAACACTCCAACAGGAAAATGCAGACGCTAAATTAATGCAACACTGTCATTAAGCATAAAAACAAAGTATAGAACAAAATTGGTGATAATGTCTGTATAAAATAATAAGAATTCGCCTCTTTGGTTCATGACACAGGAAATAGTATTTTTAGGTGATTACATAGCTTGAGAGGTCGACCACTGGAAGGGTCAACCCTATCTAAAAACAATAACCTCATTAAATGTGTTCTAAAAACAACATCTTCTAACAATCGTGTGTGCCACTCAGTGGTCGATGCAACTGCCCAATCCGAGGTCTGTCGAGTTCTATAGCTGGAGGGCATGAGGGGGCATAAAACCCAAATCCCCGATTCGTCCATCAAAGGATTCCAATACACCAACCACTAGATCCTATGTTCTCTGAGTGCCGGATATCGTGCCATATGGAGTGTCGGATCGCGTGATGGATCAAGTGTTGAACGAAGTGTCGGATGAGGTACTAGATGTAGGATCGGATCGCGATTTCTCCCTATTACAAACAAATTGTTGGTACAAGGGCAGACCCAGGGTTCAATGCTTCAACAATGCACCAACAAAACCCTAACTACCAACCCTCTCGGCAACACCTTCGAAGAGGGTGAAGTCTCACCCGAGGTAGAAGCAGGGGGGTTATAGGACTCAAGTGTCTGTAACCAATATGGGACACAGATCTATGATAATAACACTTTGCAGAGTATTCTAGCAATGCTTAGAAGGTGATATGCATTAATTCATTAGCTTATTAACATCGCAGAACAAACCCTAAGATAGATCGGCGCAGTAACAATAAAGGTACTTCAATCATTTAGCACATAGCACTGAGTTAGATCTAACATTCATTTATTCTTAACATAACTAAGCACTAAGCATCAAAAGATCTATCTAACATACATAATAAGAAAAGCACTGAGTAGATTCATAACATTACCAACAAAGCACAAAGCAACCCAAAGACACAAGATATATGTGGTTCATCCCAGAGTGGGGATACGTCCACCGACTGCTTCGTCTTGTTTGTTATTCATCAATCTCTTACATTCATCTGTTCCTGTGCACTAAGCTGCAGAACCAAGCTTTGCACCAGATAGGAGATCTACGCACTTTGCACCAGATCCTCCTTCCCAAAACCAGATCAAGGCACAAAGACAACTTCTCTATTGAGCACAGAGCCTCACATACGCATTTTGTTTGCACAAAGAAAGTCAGGACTACTAGCACTTAGCCTTACAAACTATTGACTCCCCTCTACATTACATTCTTACTTATTTATGCTTTTACAATAAGGCCTAATCAGGGGTAAACCCCTGGGCAGACATCCCATAACCCATTACAAAACCCTAAGGAACCCCTTGTTGGGTCCACATAGCCCGCCAAATAAGTGATATCCGCAATCTTCGCTCCGACTGGGCACTCCATCTTCGACCAACCTGTCGAAGTCCAAAAGTGGTTCAAACCTGACCAAGGTTTCCTCAAAAATTGGTTGAGGGCCAAAAGGCCCCCAACACTCACCTTTGACTCGTCCGGAGTCACTTTGGTATGGTCAATGTTGTTTCGAAGGCCTCGAGCTTCACTTGAGATTCCTCGACTTGCTGCTTCGCTTGAGCCTCCTGCTTAGAGAGCTCTTGGATCATTTTCTCTATAAGAGGCCCTTCTAGGCGTTGTTCTTTTGTCTCAACCATTGGGTCCAATTGCGAGCCTTGTACTTCAATTTCTTCAAACACCTTGCAGGCTTCATCCTGCACAGGTTTTATTTTCTGCGCAACTTCCATTACTCTACCCTAGATGGCGATAATTGTTTTTTGTACCGCGCATTGTTCCTGAGATCTCTGCATTCTTTCAATTGCAGTGAGCAACTTCATCTGCACCTACACGGATAAGGCCTGTTGTTGTGCCTCCTGTAACTGCGCTTCCAATTTCCTTAGCTTTATATCTTCTGCGAAGCATTCATAAGTCTGTGTGCTTCTATTGCTCAACTGCTTTCATTATGAGGTGATGGATTTGATCCTTCCAACTGAATTCTTAGCGGCTTCCTCGCTCTAGTCGTCTTCCTCCTGCAGAGTGCTCGAAAATACTTGGATCTCCAACTCTGTTATCCTTGCTTGAAGCTGCTGGATGGCCCAAGCAAGTTCACCACTTTAACCTCGACTAACTCCTGTTCCTCCTGTGCCAAGCCTGGCACAAAGAAAAGTATTTTATTCACCACTTATTTGACTGTAGTCTTCTCTGTGAGCAGCTGGTCCTTTTCTCTCTGTATCTTCGCTTTGTCCTCTTTGAACATCGCATGAAACTCATCTCTCTTGTTTTTATAGGCAGTTACATAGTACTGCGCTACTCGTAGTTTCTCTAAGACTTCCTCTTTCTCTTGTTTCAAGGCTTTTGTAGCCTTCTCCTTTTCTTCTTGGAATTTCTGAAGTCGAGCCTCTTTCGCATATGCAAGTATTCTTAATTGGGTGGGTTCATCCCCCAATTCTACAACTTGTGATGAAGAAGGTGCAATAGGCACTGCGCAGATCAATTGAATAGCTTGTTGTATTTACTTCAGCTTCTTCTCAAACCTTTCATACATCTCCTCCTAGTTCACTCCATATCTCTACAAGATGTCCTCGGAAGCATCCTCCATGGCTCTGTGGACTATGTTGATGTTGCTCTTAGTGAGCATGGCCTCTAACTAGGGCTTGCTATTGCATGTCTTCTTTCTTGCTGAATTTTTTTGCGGAGAAACCTTCCTCTTCTGCGGTGTTATTGTTTCAGTAGGGGGATCTTTCAGCGGTGTAGCTTCGCCTTCTCCTTACTTTTCTCCTTCATCCCCTCCTCCTTGTCCATTTTCTTCATCTCCTCCTCCTAGAGAGCCATATCCATTTACTTCAGAAGCTTTGTCCTCCTCGTCGATCTCTATATTCTGTACTTCCTCCTTTTTCTTCTTCTTCTTCGCACTGGACTGTCCGACATGATCGACCCGGGTGATGAGGGGACTTCCTATTATGTTAGTGTCGGAGATTTCTGCATCAACAATAGGTACAAGGATATCCTATGGCCACTCCTTCATGATATTCTCCATGTCTTCGTCTGTCAACTTGTAATATGACTGTAACTCTTCCTTTCTCTCATCTCTGCGCGAAGTGATATATATAAAATTTTGATCTGTGTGGAACTTGGATATCGGTCTGTACTGGTGCAAGGTGTGCGGTGTCATGCACAGAAATGATTCAATTTCAATATTCAGTTGCTGATAATACGCATGGAACACAACTTTCGACTACCATTGCTTCGACATGTCCTTGGTGTACCACAAGGTAGCAAACCTAGCGGCCAACGAAGCTGATGATTCAATCTCCAGAAAGGTGGCTCCTTCAGGCATTTTCCAAACAAAAAATGCAATCAACACAAGCAACCAACTAAAGTGGAATTTGTAACCTTGATCCTGAGCTTCGCAACAGTCTTTCTCGAGTTCATTGATGAGGTAACTCGCCCAATTCATCTGCATGCCCTCCACACATTTTCCTGCGAGGTCCACCACGAACCTGGTGACCTGTGTGGGGCAGTTATTTCTTACGAGATTGTCATCTATGAGTTGGAAAGTGATGCACATTGCGCCATCCTGGATAGAGGCTACCTTGTAGCCTCACTTTCCCTTTTCGACTTTGTCGTAAGCCTATTTGATGCGCTATGCCAGGCAGCGGTCCGAAGCCTTCCCTGGGTAAAACTGTTGAGGGTCAGGTCCCTTCATGCTTAAACCTATAATCAATTGGATCAACTTGGGATCCACAGTAATCCTCCAGTCAAGCCATAGGTATCCGCCATGGTATCACGACAAGAGGAGTTTAATGCAAGCGTTAACCTCTCAGTGACGGCCAAAATGGGGAATCTTCATCACATTTAGTATAGTGGACTACGTGAGATACTTTATCCAAGGATGGGAGACCAGTCAAGGCTTCTTCCTAGTTGTCTTCGTCAAGTATCTGTGGGGTGCAAGCATAGCATAGTTCTTTCTATATCCAAGGTTGAAGTCATTGTTCTTCAGTAGTGGGATCTATCCTAATTGACTCCCAACTACGCGTATTCTTTTCGGGATGTACGCGGTGATCAACGTGTACTCATAATCGTGTGGGATGCTGTCACGGTTAATCGTGCCAGCCAACGGTGGAATATAGTTTCGTAATATCGAAGGGATCTGCTTCATATTCACCATATCACCGTGATTCTTAGTTCACTGCTCAGTTGCAAGGTTAACACAGCCAGAACGTTGTCCAGTCGAAGGAGAAGCCGACAGTTCCCTAGTCGACGACGCCTATACTCCTTCGAACATAGCTCTATCAACCATGAAATTCTTACGAACCTCCTCAACAAACTTCTCTAACTCAGTGGGTTCACCCGACATTCTCTCTGTTAAACAGGTGGGTTGGGGTAGGCGAATGGGTAAGCGGGGTAGACAAACAGACAACGACGTCTAGTTTCTGATAACACAACTAGACACACAATCAATTCTTTTTTGGCTCGGTTAATCATAGGTGGAAAAAAGTGGTCCCGACGCAGCATCCGACGGGTTAAATAAGAGAGCATCGTAATGGATTCTTCCAATGAGCAGGAATGCTTCCATCAATGTGAATATGTCCGTTATGGTGTGGTATCAACATCCCAAAGGCAATCCATCCACCCATAAATGTGTTTCCTATCCATTTTGGAGCGTCTTTTTAATGGTTGGGGTGCCTCTAACGGTCATATAGCTTCGCTAGGGCGAAGTCCCATTCTGCACGGTTTTGTTGTTCTGGCGAGCTTCAAATCCTGCAAACCTGCCTCCTGCGAGGTTCCAGTCTGTCAAGTATTCCATATGTTCTCTGTATCTTCCTGTAGCTTTTCTATCTTGGATTTCTTTTTATTGATATTCCTTGCCTTTTTCCCTGTAATCAGAGTCTCTCTAACAATTTATGGAATTCTCTTTCCATTCTTATTCTTATCTTCTCTTAGTGAAGCTACTTCGCACCGTTGATGTGCTATCAAAGGGTTCAAAGTTAATAGCCCTTCTCTTATTAATTCCAGGGTGGGTATTCTTCTTTCTTGCATAGATAGATCCTTCAAACCTTCTTGTGTTCTTTCAACCTCGAAAGCTAGTTCTCTTGCCTTATGTTGCTTCGACTTATCTTCTCGTTCTTCTATTAATCGGTTTATTTTTCTAGCTATGAAATCCCTTAGTTCTTGTTTCTACTTTTATGTAGCTTCTTCCTCTACTTTTCTTTTGATTTGATCATTCTCAATCCAAGTCTTTCCTAACAAAAGTGGGAAAGGGGTGTTGTTCTCAACAAACTTAATGACTTCAAATTCCTCTTTAGTCGATGTTCCATGGATAATAATAGGTACATTAATAACTCTTCCACATAAGGTTATCATCTTTCCCTTGAATAAGCCTATCCTTCCCAGTGAAGGTACCATAGTAGGCTTTCTCAAAATTTCCCAAGTATCTTCTGTCATAATATTCACTTGTGTTTCCTCATCCAAGACATAGTCTATGTCGAAGTCTTCTATTCTTGTACTTATGAGTTGTTTTACTTCCAAGATCTCTGGTAAACTAATATATTTACGAACATCCATCATTTCTTTCAACTGTACTAATGTAGTATGAACTTCCTCTGATTTGTTCTCTTTATGATTGTCTAACATGTTCTTAGTCTCTTGACTTTCTTTTTCTTGTCCCATGTTCATCCTTTCAACTTTAGCAATCATCCTTGGACAATCCTCAACCTCATGACCAACAATTTTACAACAAAGACAAATAGGACCTGTACCAGGGAATTCCTTAGCAAGATGTCCCAATCTTCTGCAGTTATAACACAATGTCAATCCTCTTTTCCTCTTGTATGTTCCCCAAATTCTCCTGTACTGCACACTAGGATCACAACGTTGGGCCTGCAATCTACAAAAATTCTTTCTACGTTCCTACATCCAGTTATTAGTCCAAAAATTATTTCTATGCATAGGAATAACACATCTTTCTTCATTTCTATTAGATTTACTTTGATCAACTCTTTATTCCAACTACGCCCTAGCTTTCAAACTAGGAAATAATCTATTAAACATACCTAAATTCATGCTTTCGAAAAAAAAAATTCACTTATCTTACTCTTATCAAAGCACAGAGATTTACTTATTTTAAGATCTTACCTCTTTTCTTCAGATTAGGTTTCTTTCTTAACATAGAGCCTCGCAAGTCAAGTAGAGTACTGTGCACTATAGCAGTAGATCTACGTACAAAGATTCTCTTTTCTTTACTTCAGTTCCCAACAATCATAGTTTCAGGTCCCGGGAACAGAACCATTTGTTGGCACAGGGCCAAACCCATGGTTCAATGCTTCAATAATGCACCAACAAAACCCTAATTATTGGCCCTTTTGGCAACACCTGCGAAGCAGGGGGGTTACAGGACTCAAGTGTCTGTAACCAAGCTGGGACACAAATCTGTGATAATAACACTTCACAGAGTATTCTATCAATTCTTATAAGGTGATATGCATTAATTCATTAGCTTATTAACATCACAGAAGAAACCCTAAGATAGATCGGCACAATAACAATAAAGGTAATTCAATCATTTAGCACATAGCACTCAGTGAGATCTAGCATTCATTCATTCTTAACATAACTAAGCACTAAGCATCAACATATATATCTAACATACATAATAGACAAAGCACTGAGTAGATTCATAACATAACCAACAAAGAAAAAAGAAACCCAAAGACACAATATATACATGGTTCACCCCAGAGTGGGGCTACATCCTCCAACTGCTTCGTCTTATTTATTATTCTTCAATCTCTTACATTCATCCTCTCTTGTGCACTAAGCCATAGAGCTAAGCTTCGCACTAGATAGGGGATCTGCGCACTGTGCACCAGATCCTCCTTCCCAAAACCAGATCAAGGCACAGAGCCAACTTCTCTATTAAGCACAGAGCCTCACATATGCATTCAGTTTGCACAAAGCAATTCAGAACTACTAGCACTTAGCCTTGCAATATATTGACTCCCCTCTACATTACATTCTTACTTATTTATACTTTTCCAATAAGGCCTAATCAAGGGTAAACCCCTGGCCTGATATCCCATAACCCATTAAAAAAACCCTAAGGAACCCCTTCTTGGGTCCACATAGCCCGCCAAATAATTGATATCTGCGATCTTCGCTCCACTTGGGTGCTCCATTTTCGACCAACCTGTCGAAGTCCAAAAGTGGTTCAAACCTGACCAAGGTTTCCTCAAAACTTGGTCAAGGGCCAACACAAACGACATGTTATATCTTCATAAACATTTAACTGAGATGAATTGAGAGTAAAATCACTACAAAAACAATAATTATACATACCTGGTGCAAATTCATGGTGAAATGATATATAAATCTTTCAGAATACCTTCAAAATGGCTAAATGAGACAATAGCATATATAATATCGCATGCAAAAAGGATTTGGCCATCAAAACAAAATAGTCAAAACATGAACCCAACATTTACCCCCACAACTAACAGTTTGCAGGTCCCTATGCAAACAAAAATGAATCACCCGACATAACTAGACTCGTGAAGGAGGGGGTGGATTGGATTTAGAAGCTTCTCCCTATTGTCTTGGAGATTTTGTCTTGGCCCTTTTACGATGTTTCAATTGTATCAGGAGGTTGTGATTGGTGGTGGTCATTTGATCAACAAATCACTAGAGAGAATTCACCTTTGCTTGCAATACAACATTGTCCTGATGTAGATGCCTATCCATAGTTTTTCTCTCTTCCAATTGTTGAAGCAACTGAGAATTTTCTTGTTGCAATTTCTCAATAATTGGGGTATGATCAGATGGTTCAAAAGAAGAGGGCTTGGATCCCTTGATGGATGTAGAAGGTATATCATCTTTGGAAGATGATGTAGGCATCTGGGAGGAAGGAGTAATAGTTATTTTGTGAAAGAGACTAGGTTCATATTTAACTTCTTTATCGGGCTCAAACTCTTCTTCAGAAACTTCTCTGAGTCTTTTATGGGGAATTTCATGATCGGAAGATAATTGGATAGGATCTGAAGTTCTTGGAGGTTTTACATTGGGTTTGCCACTTTTACCTTGTGTTCTTCTTCTAAAATATTCCCCCTTGAATCGATTTTGTCCTCTTCTATTTGTAGGGACTGAAGGAAATTCTTGTTGAAATGCATCTTGTAGCTTCTTAGGTTGAGGATCAACAGGTGTTGAAGGCAATGGGGAATTATCAACAGGATTTTTGATTTTCTTACCATATGAGGCTGCAAGGGAATCAATGATTTTCTTGGCATTTTGATCAGACAGAGAGATAGTTTGAGTTGGAGGGTTTGGATAATTTGGAGAATGAGGCTTAGGTGGGGTGGAAGCCTCTAAATCAACTGATCTCTTGCTAGTATTGACTATAAGATGGAGGTTTGAGAATTGGTAGAGGAATTCATCCCATGTCTTGCCCTATTTTGTCAATTCAGTTATGACAAGCAATTTGATAAGGCCATGGTGGAATAGATTGTTGTGAGGGTTGGCCAAGTTTTTACTAACTTGGGAAGACATTTTCTCTAGACTTTTCAAGAAGTAGAAAGGAAAATTCAAGGGTTTGTTAAATTGGAAATGGGATAACAAACGAAAATGAAAAGATTTGAAAACATAATACCTACCTTCACAAGTGATAAGGATGGTAATTACGATCAGGGGGTTAATTAATTCATCCTTGATCCATTCTTTTGAGTACCCTTTGGCTCCAGAAATGTTTTAAAATTCAGGCTTAAATACTCTGTTATAGCTTGGATGTGGAAATTGATGGTGTTTGAACCATCGATCCCCAACCCGTGGAAATTTCGTGGCCAAGTAAATTGATTCTTCAGAGACCAAGAAGACCATAGAACCTACGTGAGCCAGCCTCCCATCAAACCCAAGAGAGAATTGTAGTGAGATGCCATCGTTGTGTCCCTGCATACTGGCCAAGAATGGTCCCCACCCTATGCAAAGGAAGATCTCTCTATACTCTGTGAATTCAGGAATGGCCAGAAGCTCGACGTAAGAGGAAGGTTCATAGCATTTAGGCATGTTTACAGTGAAGAGGATGAGAAAAATAAAGTAATCGGGCAGAGGATGAGCGTGACACAAAAAATAGGGGATGAGTGGAATGGAAAGGTGGGCAAAATCCCTAATTTTTAATGCAATTGAGGTGGAAACGGTTGAATTCATGAGTGAATTCATCACACACGATCGCCATGTGTGAATATGATTGCGCAGCATTTGAATTTCGAATGGTGGTGTACTTTGGAGTAAAATGCAATTATGTGAGAATTAGATCAATGTCCAATTCTTCGACTTGGTCATTTGATCATAAAAATGCATTAAAAAGTTTTAATTCAATTGTAAACATGAATTTCGAAAAATATACCATTCTATCCATCTTAACTTACCAGTGCAACAAGTGTATCAATTTGAACGATCATTTCTGCATGCAATTATGGTCATTTACAGTATATGCATACCTCATTTGATCCTCCATATGGCACTTCATTCAGTCATCCAGATGGAACTCCATCCAGTCTTCCAAATGGAACTCCTTATGGCACTCCATATGGCACTCCTGTGCAAGTGGAAATTATCCCCATTATAAGGGACGTTCACCCATAACACTCAGCTTGGGCAATTTCTAACAGTCATGGTGAACAGGAGCATGGACAGGATAAGTGTGAATAGGACTATCCATTGTTGATTTCCTTTTCATCGCTCTTATAACAATATAAAATAGCTTGTTCCTCTATTCATAGGCGTGTAACACATATATGTAGTGATTTTAATAGTTTGTTAATGATATGTAATTGAAACAAATAACCAATTAAACAGTCTTCCATTAAAAAAATTGTACAACATGATTATAACACACAGTGATGTCAACAATATAGAATTTAGCATATTAATAAAAACAATTGTTGATATAATAGCCCAGAATATCATAAAAACAATATGATAGCATTTTTAACAGAGATTCTACTTCCTCTTCTCATGGATTGTAATATAAATGGGAAGTGTTTATCATTTTTCATCTCATGAAACCCCTCCCCCACTCCTAAGTATTGTGACACCTCACAATCAAAGATATAGGGAACCATTTAATTCTCCCAATAGCCTAAGATTTATAGTTTTCCAAGCGTAGAAATAAATTTCACACATTAGTTTGACGAGACGACTAAAATATGGCCCCACCTGTAGGACAGAACATCCTACGTATAGTTAATAAGAGGTAGGTGAGAGAGTCTTAGGATGGTCTTAAAGTTAGTTCCCAATGGTAGATTTATGGAGTTCATTGACCTTTTCTTAACTATGCATACTTATTTTCATCTTTTCCTACAAGTAATGTCGTACATTAGGACAAGTTTTAATATTTAGGAAATTTATTTATTGTTTTTCGGATCATCACCCTCGCTAGGTAGAATACCCCGCTACCAGCAAGCCTGTTTAGTACTCCGATGGATTTACCTAGTGATACCATAGGCCAGTACCCTCTACCAACAGACCTGTTCAGTATCCCAATGGGTTAGCCTCTTACACCCTTTTACAACAGAGACTGGTCCACCATCTTTTAAGATTTTTATATAGAGATTGATTTTTGCAAGAAGATGGGGAGGCAGTTCTGAAATTTTTTATTTAAGTCTGGGATGGTATTTATGTTAGAGGATGACTCTTCTTTATGTATTCCTTATAGATTGTCCTGATGTAAAGGGTACTTAAGTGGACATAGGTGATGTTTCCATGGCTAACCGCTAACCAGACCTTCTTGCTACTCTTTCATAAATATACTTTACTCACCTACTCAGGGTTCTTGGGGAAATTATATGAGTAACCTCTAGGTTTGATAAGACAAGGTATCACTTCCTTATATCTTCTAGTGGTGGAGGTTAAGAGAAACTGCCATTAAAGATTCCTTGAGAGAAAGGAAGATAAAAATCTTGCAAAAATATCGCTAATTCACAACAAGCAATATCTAAGCATAATAAAAAGTCATTATCCAATTGATGCTTAAGAAGACAACAGAGTTCAAATATAGAAAGATCTTCTTCTAAAGTAAAATACTTCCCTGTTTATCTCCTTGGAGTTGTCCACTTGTTGTTAGATGAATACCTGCAAAAAGTTTCTAAAACTGTTTGTCAAAAAGCACACTCTAAAATATCAAAATTTGATGAGATCAATGAGATCAAGTCATAGGCACATGTATCTCATAGTTCTTTTATTAAAAATAAAATGTAAAATGAGGCTGCATTAGACTTTAAGCTAAACTAACAACATGCAATTTTTATTTACTATCCTACTCTACCTAAAAAGAAAGGAAAATCTTTATTCAAGTGTAAGAATTTTTCCAATGTAACCATGTGAGAAGCAAGATAAGAAACATACCCATATCCACATATGAAAAAGTTATCGCGGTGATTACCTGGATATGAAGAACCAACCAACCTAATTTTTTTGGCATCAGAAGGTGTTGAAGAAGAGAATAGTATTGTAGTATTGATGTTCATCAACAGTAATCTCTATGCTCTCCTTCATCATGCTATGCAGATCCTCTTCTTCTGGATGATTGATTTCTGAAGTACATAAAGGATCTGTTGAGATGAATGTTGAGGACTCCTTAATCTCGGGTATTAGTGATCGTTCTCCACTGGATGTAGTCCATAATTTTACAGCTTCATTTTCATTTCAGCAAGAAAAATCATTTTGAAGGTCATGGGACTTTGGTTCTTTTATCATTTCCGAAGAGGTAGATAAGTTCATGACTATTGTCAAGATGTGTTCTTCCTGAAAAGAAGAAATCTCGACTTTTGCTAGGATTTGAGAGAGTTCTCCCAAACTAAGGGTCACCTTCGAATCCATTATGTTGGTTGATGGGTCCTACCTCACACAGGGATTAGTGTCTAGGGTTCTTAAAGCACCCAAAAGTTTATTTTTTTAATTATTATAGATTTTTTAAGATTTTTAATCACAACTACCTAAAAAATGAAATACACATTTAAAGCAGATTTGTGCAAAACAAACACATCACTCTTGCATAAAATAAATCACTCTTGCGGGAAAGGAATGAAAGCATAAAATAAAATATGATTGCAGGAACAAAATCAAACTCACACGTGTATCAAAGTAAACACACTGGAAGGAAAAACAAACACACTTTGCGAAAGGGATGCACACTTGCATGAAATAAATAAAACTTGCGTAAAAGAAATAAAATAAATCACTCTTGCAGTAAAATAAGCACACTAGCAGGAAAAAAAATTGTGGGAAAGTAAACACATTGTGTGGGAAAGAAAGTACGCTTGCAGGAAAGTAAATTGCAGGAAAGTAAACAAACTGAGAAAATTAAACAAACTAAGAAAAGTAAACAAACTTGCAAAAAAAATAAACACTATTGTGGAAAGGGAACAACAAGGCTTTGGAGCAACCCATTAAAATGGATGCGTAGGTTCTTACTTATCGTCTTAAATTTTATCCTTCTCTTTGTTGTGTAATTAACCTACCTACCACAACTCTAATCCCTTTAGCACCTCCCCATCAACAATGCCAGAAATGTAGAGTGAAATATATGTTATCTATTTCGACATTAAATTATCAACCCGCTGCTCATAGGCTTTGAGGTGCCAACACTGTATGTGCAGGTCTAGATCTCTAATCTATCCTAGCCTCGCCTAATCTAATGCCAATAAACTCAAATAATGAAGAGATTTAAGAAATTCTAGAACTATGAACTATTTGACCTAAGTAGATTTACACAATCAAAGACTATGAACTTTTAGTCTATCTCTAAATAAGAAAATAACAAGTAATCTATTTCAAAGATATTTAATCTATTCAATATCTCTTTGAATTAGCAAACAACAAGTAATATATTTCTGAATTATTTGATCTATCTACCTCTAAATGAACGAGCAAGTAAGCAAGTAAGAAATTAATCTATCAAAACTATATTGGCAAGTGAACTCTATTCTTGATGAAACTCACAACTGTTTCTATCCTGCAAAGAATAAACATTAATCTACCTAACTAAAAGTAAGAGTGTTATGACAATATTCAAATTCTAATTTATCAAAACTATTTCTATCTTGTAGTAAAAAGAAGGAAAGTATTCAAATGTGATGATTGTGTCTTCGGTGTCGAATAACATCACGATGGAATTTGACTATTAATGACAGTTCAAGTGGAATTAATTCAATGCTAACTTCTACAGAGAAATGGGAAGTATGGATAAGGAAATATATAGAGAGTTTTGCCATCATAGAGGTAATACTAAGTGTTCTTGGAATCCATGTGATCTCTAAACACTGTGCATCAGTCATTCACTTTATCATACAACTACTGAAAAGTACCCTATTCAAAATCACTAACTCAAGCAAAGCTATAAACTCATAAACTCATAATTTAACACTTAATTAAAAATCCTAATTCAAATTCATAGTTAGGATGACAATAAAAACACTCTGTGCAAACCTACAACTCTTGACTAATTCTAATTAGAAATTACAACTCAAATCCACAACTAAGATTTTATTAAAAATCATAACCTAAGTGAACTAAACTATCATTAAGAATCATACTCAAAATCAACCAAAATTCTATTAAGAATCATACTCAAAATCAACCAAAATTCTATTAAAAATCATACTCAAAATCAACCAAAAATCTATTAAAAATCATAACTCAAAATCCGTTTCTAGACTATCATGCTGAGGAAAAATTAATAAATGAAACAGACTTGCAGAGAGAATTTGCAATTATAAGTAAACCTATCTAAATTAGTACTCTGTCAAAACTAAACCAATTACTCTATAAAATCTACAAATAAACCTATCTAAATTAGTACTCTGTCAAAACTATAAAAAATAGAGCAATTAGTCTATCAAAGCTACAAATAAACCTATCTAAATTAGTACTTTGCAGAGCAACTTATAGTTAAGAAGAAAAAAACATAACAATGTAATTAAACAACTTCTACAACTTGCAAACAAAACAGAATCATTAACACACAACCATGGACATCCCTCCATGATATACACAGCTCAGAAAGCAATCTGCAATTATGAGAAAGTGTACAGGAAGATGAAATAGATAAGCAATCTGCAATTCAAATATACACACAGAAAGCACTTGAAATTGAGAAATTTACACAATGAAGAAACAATTTTGAAATCAAAGAAAAACAACTAGATAATTGTAAATATGTACTGGTATACACAATCACCTAGACCATTGGTGGCCCCCCTAGAAGGTTGTGGAAACACTCCAACAGGAAAATGCAGACGCTAAATTAACGCAACACTTTCATTAAGCATAAAAACAGAGTATAGAACAAAATTGGTGATAATGTTTGTGTAAAATAATAAGAATTCATCTCTTTGGTTCATGTCATAGGCAATAGTATGTATAGGTGATTACACAACTTGAGAGGTCGGCCACTGGAAGGGTCGACCCTCTCTAAAAACAGTAAACTCATTAAATGCATTCTAACAACAACATCTTCTAACAATATTTTGTGCCACTCAGTGGTCGCTGCAACTGCCCAATCCGAGGCGTGTCGAGATCTGTAGTTGGAGGGAATGAGGGGGAATAATACCCAGATCCCCGATTCGTCCATCAAAGGTCACGAATGCACCAACCGCCAAATCCTATGCACTCCGAGTGTCAGATCACGTGCTGGATGGAGTGTCGGATCACGTGCTAGATCAAGTGTTGAACGAAGTTCTAGATGAGGTACTAGATGGAGGATCGGATCGCAATTTCTCCCTGTTGCAAGAAAACCATACGTTAGATCTTCATAAACATTTAACTAAGTTGAATTGAGTGTAAAATCACTGCAAAAACAATAATTATACACACCTAGTGCGAATTCATGGTGAATTGATATATAAAGCTTTGAGAATACCTTCAAAATTACTAAATGGGAGAACATCGTTATAATATCACATGCAAAAAGGATTTGGCCATCGAAAAAAAATAGTCAAAACACAAACCCAACACCAAACAAAGGAATGTACCCCTTCACTGATCTCAGTCCCTCGAGTATCCCATTCATTTATCAAGGTCTCTCTGGCACATGTAAATGGGAATCTCTATGTTGGGAAATCAAGGGAACTTGCTACCTGGAAACAATATCAGTAAAAACAACAACACTTGTTGTTTTAGTGAAACTCACCTAGGAGTTCACTCTTCAGGCATGACAACCTAGCTCTTCAATTTTCATCTCCAATATGCTCCAAAAACGCTCCAGCATGCTCCAGAATTCCCCCAACCTTCTTAGTTAATCTCATGTGATCTATTTTCTTACTCTTCCTCCTTGTTCATGCCCAAAACTCCCCGTGGAAAACTATCTATTCTCCCCTATAATAATTTCATCTATTTTTGCAAGATAGTTGACTTCTTACCCTACCCAATGTTGATTGTATAGCATCCCCATGCTTCCAATAACTATGGATGTCACTTCTACACCTGCCCCTGAAAGAGATTTATTGATTGGGCTCTCATACACTCAACCATAAAATATAAGTTATCCCCAATGGTAATAAAATATAGAAATTTGGGTTGAATTAATACCCATAATTAATTTCCTCCTTGGATCCCTCTTAGACACTCTTAGGCATTCCCTCTCTTATGGATAAATCAGCCCCCATCTCTGTCCATATTCCCACCAGCTGGCATCACATTATATTTATTTAATTTATAAATACAATTTGTGTATTACATTGCTTGACCATAGCCATATTCATATCTCATTATGCATAAATAAAAATGAGGATTATAGTGGGGATGTTACATTCCCCCTCTTCTACAATTGTGCACCATCTTCAGTGCACACTATGTTGATATACATATACACTTTACATCACAATACTTTAAGAAATAAAAATTTTCAATTTAACAACTCTATTAGCAGTTCCAACCAAAATATCGTATTCCCTTCAACCTACTCACCCAAGGAATGCACCATTAATTTATCATGATTAACCCAAGGAATGTACCATTCTTTTATCAGGATTAACCCAAGGAATAAGTCATTCTTTTATCACGTCCCTTAGCACAGTTGGTTAGGACTTTGAGATGTGGTTCCAGAACTTTAGATGCTCATAATGAAATCTTTCATTTTATCTTTCATTATCCTCAAAATTGACAAAACAATGCGGATATTCCTCCTGCATAGATTTTTCATGCTCCCATGTTGCATCTTCGAGACCGTAGCAGGTCCATTGAACCTTTACCATCCCTATGGATTTGTTCTGGATGACTTTGACTTTATGGTCTAGGATGCATATTGGTTCCACCTAGAAATCCCCTTTGTTTTTCACCTGGATCATAGTCTAATCAATTATGTGGTTAGGGTCAGACACATATTTATTTAATAATGAAACATGAAAAATATTATGCACTCTCATGGATTTAGGAAATACTATCATGTATGCAATTGACCATATCTTTTCTAATATTTCGAATGAAACACAATATCTTACTGCCAATTTTGGGAAGCAACCCAATATTATTGAACTTCTCTTTGCTTTCACTTTTAGGAAAACATGTTCACCAACTTTAAAATATCTAAAAACTGTGTTCTTATCTGCATAAATTTTGATCTTGTTATGGGAAGACTTGAAATTCTTCTTGATCTTCACCATTATCTCATCCATTTCCTTTAATAATTATGGCCCAATGATAGCTTTGTCTACTGGGTTATCCCAACTCACTGGTGTGTTACATTTCCTTCCACAAAAAACTTCAAATGGGATCATTTTTAACGAGCCTTGATACCCATTATTGTAATAAAATTCCACTACGTAGATATAATCTTCCCACTTTGATGGCGGGTTCATCACATACATTCTAAGCATGTATTCAATTATTCTATTAGTCATCTCTTTTTTCCCATCTAACTCTAAGTGATAAGTTGTGTTGAGATTTAAATTTGTCCCAAATCCTTAAAACAAACCTTTCCAAAAATTTGAGGTTAAATTTGGATCTCTTTCTAAAACAATTTCCTTAGGAACTCCATGTAACCTGACAACTTCCTTCATGTAAATTTCTGCAATATTTGTTGCCTTGTGTGTGGCCTTCATAGGAATAAAATGTGTTGTTTTTGTTGATTTTTCCACCACCACTATGACGGAATCATGTTTCTTCATTGTTTTGAGAAGTTTTGTAATGAAATCAATTGTAACCACTTCTCATTTCCACTCAGGAATAGGTAATGATTGTAGCAGCCTCATTGGATGTCTATGCTTTGTTTTTACCTTTTGACATTCCAAGCACCTAACTATGTAATTAGCCACTTCCTTCTTCATTACTGACCAAAAGTATCGGCTTCTTACAAATGCAATTGTATTCTGATATGATGGGTGCCCAACATATGGAACATTGTGCATTTCCATCAACACTATATTTTTTCAGCTCTCCTGAATTTGGCACATATATTTTTCCTTTATACATGAGAATTCCATCCTCTTTCAACTCATAACAATTAAATTTCTGCTATAAATTATCTTGTTGTAATATTTCTTTTATTTTTACATATTGTTGGTCTGAATATTCATCCTCTAAAATTCTATCTCTTAAATCTGTGTTGAACATGCTAATGGTTGAAATATGCACTTCATGTGCTCTTTTACTAAGTTCATCATCCACTTGATTTTCCTTGCCTTTTATGTGCTTAATTTCAAAGTCATACTCACTCAGAAATTCCATCCATCTAGTTTGTCTAGCATATAATGTTGGTTGTCCAAAAAAATGCTTCAAACCACAGTGGTCCGTTCTTAGCTCAAAACTTCGACCCATGAGGTAATTCCTCAACATTTTTAATGAATGGAAAATTGTTTCCAACTCCAAGTCATGTGTATAATAATTCCTCTCATGCTCCTTCAATTTTATAGATTCATATCATACCGCATGATACTTTTCACTGAGGACTCCACCGAGCCCTTCCTTGCAAAAATTATTGCACAATACAAAGTCTTCATTTGGGTCTGCAATATTCAATATAGGTGCACTTGTCAAAATATCTTGTTGAAAGCTTTCTTCACATTTGGGAGTCCATTCAAATTTCACTCCCTTATTTTGCAAAGAAGTGATTGGGTTCGAAATCTTTGAAAACCCCTTTATGAATCTTCGATAATAACCAACAAGACTCATAAAAGATCTGACCTCTATGACATTTATTGGTGTTGTCCATCCTCTAATGACCTCTATTTTCTCGGGATCAAGTGCTATCCCATCTGCTGAAATAATATGCCCCAAGTAGTGGATCTTCTTTTGATAAAATATGCACATAGCTTGGAATACAACTTATGTTGTCTCAAAACTTGCAACACTATTCTTAAATGTTTATCATTCTCTTCTTCTATCTTGGAGTAGACTAGAATATCATCCAAGAAAATAATTACAAACTTGTCCAAGTACTCCTTGAACAACCCATTCATCAGAAACATGAAAATTGTTGGGGCATTTGATATCCCAAATGGCACGAATGTAAACTCATAATGATCATGTCTTGTTGTGAACGTTGTCTTACTGATTTCCTCTTATTTTATCCTCACTTGATGATATCATGATCTCAAGTGAATATTGGAAAATATCTTTGCACCTTTCAACTAATCAAAGAGATCATCAATCCTTGGAAAAGGATATTTGTTCTTTATTGCGACCTTATTCAACTGCATGAAATCAATACACATCCTTAAGGTTCCATCCTTCTTTATAAAAATAATTGGGGCTACCCAAGGTGACACACTCGAGTGTATATACCCCTTCTTCAACAACTATTCAAGCTGCATTTACAACTCTTTTTAATTTTTGTGTGCCCATTCTATAAGGTGTCTTGGACACAAGGGAATCTCCCGGCGCAAAATCAATAGAGAAATCTATGCCTCTCTTTGATGGAAATATTGGGATCTCCCCAAAAACATCTTCAAAATATTTCAAGACCAGATGGTCTTCAATACTTGCCACTTTGTCTTTGGCTGCCTCTTCCATATGGGCTGCAAAAAATTGACTTCTTTTCCCAAAAATATTTTTCAATTACATGGCTGATATTTCTCTAACAACTACAACTCTTGCAATGCCTTGAATATTTCCTTGCTTCCCTTCTTCATCAAGACAATTTATGGTCTTGTTGTAACAGTCTAGGACAACATGGTGTTTCTCGAACCAATCCATTCCATTTAGACAATCATATGAACCCAATGGTATGATGTTCACATCTATATTTGTGTTGAGTCCATTCATGTCTATTTGACAATCTTTAACCAACTCATTGATCCTTCTCTTCACCCCTATGGATAAATGAACTAACCAATATTTCTTATGCTTAATCCTTTGCAAGTGAAGTCTTTTAAAAATGTTAGAGTTTGTGTAACTATGTCTCACTCCATAATCGATTAAAATTCTTATGGGTTGGTTATCAATCTTACCTTCCACTTCAACCATGGGGGATTGATACTTTGCTTTCTTCTTGTCCAAGGAAGCATAAATACTTGACATGATTCCTCCCATGTCTTCAATTGTTTCAGCATCCTGAATTTTATGGACAATCCTCATTCTTTCACATTTTTGAGGGAAATCCCTGTATAAAAGATTTCTATCACATACCCAACATTGTACATGTTTCTTCCTTGGACTTTTCCCAAATGAAACTGTTGTCTTTTTATCATTTTTGGGTTGATTTTCCTTGTTGATTTTCTTGGGATTTTTTCTTGAAAAAGGTTTGATTAAATCATTTCTACCTTTTCTCTTTCTTACCCTTCATCTTTCTATTCTAAATATTTTGGAAGATTGACCTCCCTCTGCTCTTCTCATAAAGATGCCTTTCTCTCCTTATGGTCTCCTCCAAGGTATTGGGGTTATCATATTGTATCTTTTCATTGTATAAAGAGGGTAACCCACTTAAAAAAAATTGGATTTTGACATTTTCATCCTTTATGAAGTCCACATACTTCAACAACTCAAAGAACCTTTTCTCATACTCATCCATTGTCATGTTTTCCAACTTGAGTTCAAAGAACTATTTCATCTTTCTTTCATAATAATGCTCAGTAAATTATTTCTCTTGGAAATATATTTTAAACTTCCTCCATGAGACCTTCCTCTCATCAAGGTGTTTTTCTTTCTTAAATTTATCCCACCACATGCTTTCCTTTCCTTGCAAATGGTAGGTTGCAATTCTTGTTTCTACCCTGGAGGGATATTATTGATGTAGCTGGAAATATTTATTCATTTGCAAGAGCCAAGACTTAGCCTCTTCTCACTTCCTATACTCAACATTGAAAGTAGGTGGCTTGATTCTCCTAAGTTCACCTTGAAATATGTCTCCCTTGAGCCTTCTCCTTTGTCTCCTCACATGGGACACACTTGGGCTGCTTCCTGGCCCTAAACTTGCATGATATCTCCTAGTGGATTCCTTTAGGGAACAATGGCACCTACTCATGCTCCTTGAATGCCTTCCGTTCCCATTCTCATCCTTTCGTCTATGGGATCTAGATGATGTCACGTGTCTAGCACTAGTTGCTTGCTTTGTGTCAGAGTCTTTATTGGCTTACTTCTGCAACATGTTCAAGCTCTGAAGTATCTCCTCTTGAGCCTTCATAATATTCTAATTATCTTCCCTATAAATGTGGACTTCTCTCTATAGGCTTCTCATAGTTACAGGATCATTTCTCTCTCTTCTTCCATTATATTATGTCTCAACATTCCCATGTTGACATGTAGCCCTCTAAATTCATGATCTCCATGACTGTAGGACCCTTGGGAATCTTCCATGGATGTGGTTCTCATATAGGAACCAAAATTCCTTCATGTACCTCTAAATTCTAAAATAAAATGTGCATGCAAATAAACTTGTGTTAGACAAAAATATATACATACAAAATTATGGAAAACAATACACAAGTTTTTCTACTCTTTACTGCCACCAATCATCCTCTTTTGCATTGATTGTAACTTATGCTTACCAAATCAATTTTATGGGTTGATAGATGGATTCTCCCATCCAAGAGATTTCCAACGAATTTTTTCTTTCTTAATTGTGAGTTGTGAGCATAAAGTTATGGCCATTTGAATATAATTTGACGATTTTTATACATTCTTCATTCTGGTGCAAAAATTCTCAAACACCAACTTCTGCCACTTGTAGAAGTAAATTTATTAAGAATTGGAGAAACTTTTGTACAAGACATAGATAAAAATGATGATAGGAAAATAATAAGAACTCTCAGATTGTCATTCCGATGCTCCAGTAAAAAGATACAACACTATGGAAATGACAACTTTGTCCCATTTCACCCATTTTTCCCAGACTTAGGATTTTTAGCCAAACATGTTATCTCCCAAACAACGAATTTCTAGAAAAAAATCAGTAAACGAAATTTGTTGGCTTGGTGAGTACACAAAATTTTGAGTAAACAAATTTTTCGATACTTTTCATCTGGGAACACTTTTCCTCTGAAAATCCCAAAAATCCCCAAAAAGTGGCTCGAAATAGTGAGTTTTGCCTTGTTTTAGCATCCTCATTCCAAACCCCTTTGGATTTATTCAACTCCTACCTAGGTTATTTCCATGCCTGCTTTTTGGACTCTCTCTAGGAATTTCAGCTAAATCTAGACCTCTGCTAATGATACGAACCCAGATATTTAAAAACCACTATTTTGCATTTTTTGAAAAATATAAGAAGAATTGGGAAATGGTCCTCTCTGGCTATTTTGAAACCCTCCTTATCATAGAAAAAACCCAGGAGTTTCATCTCATTCTGAGTTACTATGCTCCTGTTATGGATAAAATAATATGTTGGCTCTATACTTTTTTTTACACCCTGGAACAGTTTTTCCTATGTGGCTTCCTTGTTGTTGTGGCTAGTGATGTGGCATTCTGGATCCATAGAGGAGTCCAAAATATTTGGGTTTGATCCCACTTGGTATTTTTTATGGATGCGGTCAAGGAGGAACGTTACCCTTTAGGAAACTATCATGACTAGTACATGAGATGGACCACACTGCATCAAGAGAGGAGCCAAACAATGTCGTAGTTCACAAATACCTTCCATACTTTGCTCACCAAGCTGGGTATCAAAGACTCTGAGTGGCATATAGTTCTAAAATAATGTGGGGCTCTACATAGGTACATCCAAACCTAAATGGAGTTTCTGGACATCTCATCATTGAGAGAAGCTTATCGATATGCTGTAAAAATCGAGCAGAAATTTAAGCACCAGAACAAGTAGGAATTTGGGTCTCCAAATCCGTAAAAACCAAAGTATGGTAAAGGCAACCCTAATCCATAGAATATCCAACATAAAGAAAACCATTCCAAGCCGTAGGAAAATAAGGGTAACGGGAAGATGAAAAAGGACACTTGGAAGTGGTGTGACTTCCAAAAACTCCCTTGGCACAACACCGATGAATGTCATTCAAAACAATCATTATTGGTTGATCTCAAAGAAATAGATTCAAGCCTTGACTCAGACTCTAATTCATAAAATAATAAAAGGAGATAGATCATTGATGCAGAACCCACTGCTATTGCCACAACCGCAACAATCCAAACAAAAGAACTAGAGCATCTTGAGGAGGGGGAGCACCTCTTCCATTTATAGATGTGGGTGAAGGGGACCCCAATGCATTTTATTGTTGACATAGGAAGCCATATGAACCTCATCTCAACAGAGGTTTTCAAGAATTTGGATTTGCTGACAACACTATACCAACAACCATACAACATTGAATGGCTTCTCTAGGGACGATATCTTCATGTCAACCAGTAGTGTCGCATGTCATACGACATCAAGCCCTTCAAGGATGAGGTATTGTGTGATGTTTCCCCACTAGAATTCTATGATGTTCTATTAGGGAATCCATATATGTGGAAGTGTCATGTTATTTATGAGTCTCGACCCCGTAGCGTCATTGTTACTCTGGGGGTTCAACTCTACATGATACCAAAGGTAACTCTGCCTATTGTCCCGACAAAAAAATTCTGCAAAGTAATATATCATACCACAAAGTTTAGCCTTTTCATGATCTATTTAGAATATAAGGACACTAAAATCACTATAGACTCGATCCAATATCCTTATATCCAGCAGAAGCAGATCAACAAAATTGTAGAAGAGCACCAATATATCTTACCACACCTACACGGGTTCCTCCACACTATCTAGTCAAGTAAAGTTATAACAAATCCATTCATGATATCCATTGTGCATCTTCACCAATAGAGATCTCCCACACTTAGGATAATTAGGCAACTATATCGGTTGAATGGATCCAACCCCTCCAACAACATATTCATAACATCCTTCAACAATCTAAGCAACATAGTTTCTTCAACAAGGCAAGCAACTCACCAAGGTTCAGATTCAACCAAAGCTTCCCCGTGGACTTGACGCAATGGAGACCATTTCTTCTTAATAGGGGGAGAAATGAACTAGGAGGAAATCAATGGCCACCCACCTATTCCATTGGCTCAAAACAAGGGTTTTTGTCTTTGTTCTTTTTTTCTACATCTTTTCAGGTCCTAAACTTCTGGGGTCGTTTTGAGTCCCTAAACAACATTTTTTGTACCCGCCATAGTTGCAATATGGGATTTATACAAAGTGTGATAGAAAAAATAGTATTCCTCGGATAGACCTTTCCAACGATCTATCGGGTTCCCCAAACGAAGATGGTATGCAAAATTTACACCCTAGGGAAGTTGACGTATCAACTAGCCCCATTGGGGCCCACAAACATTTTGGTATTTCATCTTTCGGGGTTAAGGTTTTGGATTTTATTTATGTTAAAAGGGCTAATCATCTTATTTTGAATGAGCATAGCCATCACATCTCTTCTCAGAAATAAGCTGCCACCATTCTAGAGGGTCATTCACTATGTATTTTTATGGTTTCTGTACATTTTTTGTCTTTAATAAAAATTGTTTTTTACTGTATCTCTATGTTTCTAGAAATACATATATGTATTTATTTATTATATTTCCACCTTCATTTCATTCTAAAACTAATCTGGATCAATGGTATGAAAGAAGGATGCTCCTTTTCGTTTCTTAGTGCAAGTCCTCGACAAGGTTAGTGTATAGAGAGTTGGGTCTCGAACTAGTTTCTCTTTAGGGAAATTTCTCTCGCCAACACAAGCGGCCTCCCATGGATAAAGATAAGAGAGATGAGGGAGAATACTATCCCATCAAGTTTTCTCTCGAGGAAACACTCACACAACAAAGGAACGATATGTTGAAGAATTTTACCCAAATCCTTCAATGATTTCTGACAATAACCGACGCGTATTCATCAAGCAGTCACTTTGGAGATGTTTCCCCATTCAAGGTACAAGTTAATTTTGATATTCTCACATTTGAAGATCATATCAATGTGAATGCTTTGGAAAAATGGTTAAATTTGCTAGAAGGTTATTTCTTTGTTCACAATTTTTTCAACAGAGAAAATATCACCTTTTCGCTCCTTAAGGATCTCCACCATGTCAAACATTGGTGGGAGACTTACTGGGAGAAAAATTCCAGAGAAGAGTCTAGAATATCTGAGGCCAAGTCCACTTGGGATTATTTTATGGATGTGTTCAAGGAGTAATATTACCCCATGGGAAACTATGATGGCCAGCACATGAGATGGACCACACTGCATCAAGAGAGGGGCCAAACAATTTCGTAGTTGACAAATCCCTTCCATACCTTGTGTACCAATATGGGTATCAAATACTCTGAGCGACATGTGGTTCTAAAATATTTTGGGGCTCTACACAGGTACATCCAAACAGAAATGGATTTTCTGGACATCTCATCACTAGGAGAAGCTTATCGTTATGTTGTCAAAATCGAGCAGAAATTTAAGCACCAGAATAAGCGAGAATTTGGATCTGCAAATCCACAACAACCAAAGTATGGTAAAGGCATCCCTAATACACATAATAGCCGACCTCAAGAAAACCAATCCAAGCCTCAAGAAAACAAGGGTAACAATAAGAAGAAAAAGGACACTGGGAAGTGGTGAGACTTCCACAAAAGCCCTTGGCACAACACCGATGAATGTCACTCAAAACATTCATTGGTTGCTGATCTCAAATAAATAGAGTCGAGCCTCGACTCGAACTGTGATTCATACAATAATAAAATGAGATAGATCATTGATGCAAAACACACTACTATTTCCGCGACCACAACAATCCAACTAGAAGAACCATATGATCCTGAGGAGGGGGAGCACATCTTCCATTCATAGATGTGGGTGAAGGGGGGGCCACTGCATTTTATTGTTCATAACAGAAGCCAAAAGAACCTCATCTCATTAGAGGTCATCAAGAAGTTGGATTTTCCGACAACATAACACATGTAGCCATACAACAATATTAGGTGGCTTTGGCAGGGATGTGATCTTTGTGTCAACCAACAATGTGCCTTGTCATACAACATCAATCCCTTCAAGGACTAGGTATTGTGTGATGTTTCCCCAACATAAGTCTATTATGTTATTTTAGGCCAGCCATATATGTGGAAGTTTCATGCTTTTTATGAGTCTCGATCTCATAGCATCATTGTTACTTTGGGGTCAGCTCTACAGGATACCATAGGTAGTTCTGACTATTGTCACAACAAAATAGTGCCAAAAAGTAATATATCACACAACAAAGTTTATCCTATTCATGATATGTTTAGAAGAGAAGGACATTGCAATCACTGCAGCCTCAACCCATGACCCTTATTTCCATCAAAATCATATCAACAAGATTGTATAATAGCACCAAGAAATTACTACTTCACCTACAAGGGTGCCTCCACATTGTCTAGTCAAGCAAAGTTATCGCAAATACATTCATTCTCTCCATGTTTAATATTAACCGATAGAGTTCACACACACTCCAGAAAATCAGGAATATATATTGTTTCAAAAGATCCAACCCATCCAACAACAGGTTCATAACAGCCTTCAACAAGCCAAGCAAGACAACTTCTTCAGCAAGGCAAGCATCTCACCAAGGTTCAGATTCAGCCAAATCTTCCCCGGGGAATTGAAACAGTGGAGACCATTTCTTCATAAGGAGGGAAGAATGATCTAGGTGGGAATTGATGGCCACCTAGCTATTCCACTAGCTCAAAACAAGGTTTTCCATCTTGGAAATTTTTCTATAGCTTTTCGGGTCCTAAACTTTTGGGGTCATTTTAAGTCCCTAAACAATGTTTTTTGGACCCTCCACATTCGCACTATTGGCTATAGCCAGAGTGTGAAAAAAAAATGTGTATTCCTCATACATATCATTCCAATGAGCTATCGTGTTCCCCAAACAAATATCCTATGTGAATGTTACACCCTTGGGAAGTTGACATGTCAACTACCCCCTTCAGGGCTCGCAAACCTTTTGGCATTTCATCTTCTAGGGTTAGGGTTTTGGATTTTCTTTATGTGAAAAAGGCCTCTAGAGCCTCATTTTAAACATCATCATCTTCTTTTGAATCAGCGTATCCATCACATCTCTTCTCAAAGATAATCTTCCACCATTATAACAAGTCATTCACTCTGCATTTTTACAGCTTCCATACATTTTTCATATTTAATAAAAATTGTGCATTACTATATCTTTGTGTTTCTAGAAATATATATTTTTATCTATTTATTATATTTTTGTCTTAATTTCATTCTCAAAATAATACATATTAGTGGTATTAGAGAAAGCTACTCATTTTCATTTCTTAGTGCATGTCCTCGATGAGGTCAAGGTATAGAGAGTTGGGTCTCGAACTAGTTTCTCTTGATGACAACCACTCTCGCCAGCCCAAGCAGCCTCCCATGGTGGAAGAGAAGAAAGACGAGGGAGAAGAATATCCCATCAAGTTGTTTCTTGCGGAATCCCTCGCGCAATAGAGGAATTATATGTTGGAGAATTTTTCCCAAATCCTTCAACGATTTTCATCAATAACAGGCGCGTCTTCGTCAAGCAGTCGCTTTGGAGACGCTACCCCATTCAAGGTACAAGTTAATTTTGATATTCCCATATTTTAACATCATATCGATGCAGATTATTTGGAAAAATGGTTAAATTTGCTAGAAGGTTATTTCTCTATTCAAAATTTTGCCGACAAAAAATATCACCTTTACACTCCTTAAGGATCTCCCCTATGTAAAACATTGGTGGGAAGCTTACTGGGAGAAAAATTCCATAGAGGAGTCTGGAATATTTGGGGTAGATCCCACTTGGGATTTTGTTATGGATGCAGTCAAGAAGTAATATTACCCTATGGGAAACTATGATGACTAGTACATGAGATGGACCACGTTGCATCAAGAGGGGCCAAACAATGTTGGAGTTCACAAATACCCTCCATACCTTACACACCAAGATGGATATCAAAGAATCTGAGTGACATATAGTTCTATAATACCACGGGGCTCTACACAGGTACATCCAAACCAAAATGGAGTTTCTGGACATCTCATCACTGGGAGTAGCTTATCGATATGTTGTTAAAATCGAGCATAAATTTAAGCACTAGAACAAGCAGGAATTTGGGTCTGCAAATCTGCAATAACCAAAGTATGGTAAATGCATCCCTAATCCACATAATAGCCACCCTCAAGACAACCAGTCCAAGACACAAGAAAAGAAGGGTAACATGAAGATGAAAAAGGACACTGGGAAATGGTGTGAGTTCCACAAAATCCCTTGGAAAAACATCGATGAATGTCACTCAAAAAAATCATTGGTAGTCGAGCTCAAAGAAACAGAGTCGATCCCCAACTCAAATTTTGATTCATACCATAATAAAAGGAGAGAGATCATTGATTTGGAACCAATTTCTACTATCATGACCGCAATAATCCAATCAGAAGAACTAGAGGATCCCGAGGAGGGGGAGCACCACTTCCATTCACATATATGGGTGAAGGGGACCCCGCTACATTTTATTGTTGATAGAGGAATCCAAGAGAACCTCATCCCAAAATAGGTATTCAATAAGTTTTATTTGTCGACAACACTATACCCCAAACCATAGAACATCATATGGATTCGACAATGACAAGATATTCATGTCAGCTAGTAGTGTCTCTTGTCATACAACATCAATCCCTTCAAGGATGAGGTACTGTGTGATGTTTCCCCACTGGAATTCTATGATGTTTTGTTAGGCCATACATATATGTGAAATCATCATGTTGTTTATGATTCTATAACCTATAGTGCCATTGTTACTATGGGGGTCAACTTTACAGGATACCAGAGGTAGTTCTAACTATGGTCCTGACAAAACAGTGTCTCAAAGTAATCTCTCATACCAGAAAGTTTAGCGTCTTTACAATATATTCAAAAGAGAAGGACACGAAAATCACGATATCCTCAGCCCAATAGAATTCTATCTAGAATAAGCATATCAAAAATATTGTAGAAGAGCACAAATATATTCTTACTGCACCTACAAGGGTGCCTTCACACTATCTAGTCAAGCTAAGTTATAACAAATCCATTGATGCTCTTCATGTTGCATATTCACTAACAGAGTTCTCCCACACTCAAGAAAATCAGAAATCTATATCAGTAGAACAGATCCAACCCCTCCAATAACAGGTTCATAACAACCTTCAACAAGCTAAGCATGACAACTTCTTCAGCAAGAAAAGCAACTCACTAAGGTTCAGGTTCAACCAAACCTTCCCATGGGACTTGACGCAATGGAGACTATTTCTTCCTAATNCTCCAACTCAAAATAACATTTTCCATCTTGGCAGTTTTTCTACAACTTTTCAGGTCCTAAACTTATGGGGTCATTTTGAGGCCCTAAACAATGTTTTTTGGACCCGCCATAATCACACACTATGATTTGGCCAGATTGTGATGGAAAAGTGTGTATTCATCGGATAGACCTTTCCAGCAAGCTATTTTTCTCCCCAAATGGAGATCATATGAAAAACTTACACCCTTGGGAAGTTGACGTATCAACTACCCCCATCGGGGCCTGCAAACTTTTTGACATTTCATCTTCTGGGGTTATGGTTTTGGATTTTATTTATGTTAAAAAGTCCTCTAGATCCTCATTTTAAACATCATAATGTTCTTTTGAATGATCGTATCCATCACATCTCTTCTCAGAGATAAGATACCATCATTCTAGCAAGTCATTCACTCTGGATGTTTACAGTTTTTGTACATTTTCGTCTTTAATAAAAAATGTCCATTACTGTATCTTTGTGTTTCTGGAAATATATTTGTGTATTTATTTATTAGAATTCCACCTTCATTTCATTCTCAAAATAATCTAGATCAGTGGTATAAGAGCAGGATACTCCTTTTTATTTCTTGGTGCATGTCCCCGATGAGGTCAATGTATAGAGAGTTGGGTCTCGAGCTAGCTTCTCTTCAGGACAACCGCTCTTGCCATCCAAAGTATCCTCCCATGGCAGAAGAGAATAGAGATGAGGGAGAAGAATATCCCATCAAGTTTTTGCTCGTGGGATCCCTCGCGCAACAGAGGACCGATATGTTGCAAAACTTTTGCCAAATCCTTCAATGATTGTGGAAAATAATAGGCGTGCCTTCTTAAAGCAGTCGCTTTGGAAACACTACCTCATTCAATGTACAATTTAATTTTGATATTCCCATATTTGAAGGTCAAATCGATGCAGATGCTTTGGAAAAATGGTTAAATTTTCTAGAAGTTTTTTTCTTTGTTCATAATTTTTCAAACAGATAAAAGATCACCTTTGTGTTCCTTAAGGCTAAACCCATGTCATACATTAGTGGGAAACTTACTGGGAGAAAAATTCCACAGAGTCTAGAATATTTTGGGTCAAGTCCACTTGGGATTTTTTTATGGATGCAGTCAAGGAGATATATTACCCTATGGGAAACTATTATTACCAGTACATGAGATGGACCATGTTGCATCAAGAGAGGGGGCAAGCAGTGATAGAGTTCACAAATACCTTCCATAACTTGTGCACCAAGATGGGTGCCAAAACATTCGAGCGTAATATGGTTCTAAAATACTGTGGGTCTCTACACAAGTACATCCAAACCGAAATGGAGTTTCTATACATCTCATCATTGGGAGCAGTTTGTCGATATGTTGTCAAAATAAAATAGAAATTTAAGCATCAGAACAAGCAAGAATTTTGGTCTGCAAATCTGCAACAACCAAAGTGTGGTGAAGGAAGCCCTAATATATAGAATACCTAACCTCAAGACAACCATTCCAAGCCGCAAGAAAATAAGGGTAATGAGAAGACAAAAAAGGACACTGGGAAGTGGTGTGACTTCCAAAAAATCCCTTAGCACAACATAGATTAATATCACTCAAAACAATCATTGGTGGTCAAGTTAAAATAAATAGAGTCGAGCTTCAACTCACACTCTGATTCAGACAATAATAAAAGGAGATAGATCATTGATTTAGAATCCATTGCTAGTGTCGCGACCACAACAATCCAACCAAAAGAACAAGAGGATATTGAGGAGGGGGAGTGCCTCTTCCATCCACAAATGTGGGTGAAGGCGACCCCGTTGCATTTTATTTTTGATAGTGGAAGCCATAAGAACCTCATCTCAGCATAGATCCTCAAGCAGTTGGATTTTTTGACAACACCACACCCGCAACCATAGAATATATGATGGCTTCGCTAGGGACGAGATCATTATATTAGCCAGCAGTGTCGCCTGTCATAGGACATCAAGCCTTTCAAGGATAAGGTATTGTGTGATGTTTTCCCATTGGAAGTCTATGATGTTCTATCAGTCCAACCATATATCTAGAAGCGTCATTTTTTTTATGAGTCTTGACCCCGTAGCGTCATTGTTACTCTAGGGGGTCATCTCTATAGGATACTAGAGGTAGTTATGATTATTGTCTCGAAAATATAGTTTCGCAAAGTAATCTGTCGTACCACAAAGTTTAGACTCTAAATGATCTGTTTAGAAGAGAAGAACACTAAAATTACTACATCCTCGACCCAAGACCCTTCTATCCAATAGAAGTAGATCAATAAGATTGTAGAAGAGCATGAAGATATTCTAACTGCACCTACAAGGGTGCCTCCAAGTTGTCTAGTCAAGAAAAGTTATCACAAATCCATTCATTGTCTTCATGCTGCATTTTCACCAACAAAGTTCTCCCATGCTCAATAAAATAAGGCATTTATATCGGTTGAATGGATCCAACCCATCCAACAACAAGTTCATAACATCATTCAACAAGCTAAACAAGACAACTTCTTCAGCAAGGCAAGCATCTCACCAAGGTTCATATTCATCCAAAGATTCCCTAGAGACTTGACGCGATGGAGACAATTTCTTCATAAGGGGAGAATAATGATCTAGGCATAAATCAATGGCCACCCAGCTACTCCACTGGCTCAAAATAGGGGTTTCCATCTTGGCAGTTTTTCTACATCTTTTCGGGTCCTAAACTTCTGGGGTTGTTTTGAGGCCGTAAACATGTTTTTTGGACCCAACACAACCAAACTGCAAGTTATAGGTAGAGTGTGATGAATAAATGTGTGGTCCTTGTACATACCATTCCAATGAGATATCGTGTGCCCCAAACAAATATCTTATGCAAATGCTACACCCTTGGGAAGTTGACATATCAACTACCCCCATTGAGGCCCGCAAACCTTTTGGCATTTCATTTTTCGGGGTTAAGGTTTTGGATTTTATTTATGTGAAAAATGGCTTTAGAGCCTCATTAAAAACATCATCATCTTCTTGTGAATGAGTGATCCAGGATATTTTCATTGTGACTTATAAAGAATTGCATTAAATGAGCATAAATTAAAATGCACCATTAAAGAAGGAAAAACTCAAAAATGAAGAGACATAAGCATCATATCCAAACACAAAAACTTGATAACGAAGTTCATCCCTGGTGGACTATGTCTCTGGATCCTACCCTCAAATGGGTAGGCTCTTTCATTAACTCAACAAAATAATTTGGAAAAATACATAAGTATACCTCATTATGAAATCAACCTGCAAAAATAATGCTCAGATCATAAAAAAAACAACACCATTGAATTCGTGGGGTCAAATTACCCAAAAATAACTTTCTCCACACCTTGATCTGACTCTGGCACTCCCAGGCCCAAGAAGAATTTTGTCTCGGTTTTGATTCCCTCTGCAACCTACAATTATGACTGTACTTTGCATCAAAATGCATTCCTGGATGGTTGTACGATTCGTGTGCCTCCTCCTGTGGTTGGGCAGATGCATCATTTAAGAAATGATTTGGACATCGGTTACTATGTGACACCCATGGCCTGTTGGTTAGGGCGGATATGTTAAGGCGTTGGTTGTGGGTAGAGGTGTCGGGGTCAAACCCAACATACTCTCCTTTTGGGCCTTGTATTGTTATATGGTATATATATAAGTTTGTTCCGCCAGTTTTAGAGGTGTTACTAGAACTGTATCCAAACAATATATCCATGGATAGGTTTGGCGGACCCGCCAAACCTCTTTTTTTTCAAATATTTGTTCACAGGTTATCCTTGGGCATTTCCCGCTTACCACGTGGAAACCTCTGATTGGGCCACGTGGCAGCCTTTCACTGATCCACACTACCACTTGCCAAGTCAGTATGCCACGTAGACATGCCACATAGACCATACAGATTGTATGGACTGCCACGTGGCATGATCCGATTGGTCCACGGATCAGTCCAAAAACGTCAAAATCGAGTGACACGTGGTAGCCTATGGTGTTGCCACATCATCATGTTGACGTAATGATGAAGTCATCATGCCATGTGTCACTTCCCTTATCCTACCACATCTGGTGCATGGATGCTGACGTTATCCATACGGATGTTGACATCAACAGTACGGATGCTGACTCATCCCCTGCTGACTGGGCTAGGTTGACCAAACTTTGACCGTAGATATATTTCAATCCATAACTTCGTTTGATGATCTGTTTGCACCATTATAAATATTGTGACGTGCTCTTTGCGATCATGCCATTTTCACTGAGTTTTTGGAAATTTGAATTTTTTCCCTTTCTTTGTCTGTTGAAGCCATTCTAAGCATCTTGAGTTTCCTCTGTGAGTTCTGAGTTGTTATTTTCCTTCTCTGGATCCTTTTTGGATCACCCCTTCCCACTGAGAGATTTTTGGACCACCAAAATCTTTCCTCAATCAACAAGTAAGTGAGGGAAGAGTCCCCTCACTTTGTCCTTCTCTATCCACTTTGCCTTGCTTGGATGTGTTCCTTTTAAGCCTACTCGAATATAATCAATATCACCTCTGCATGAAGTCCTCATCCTCTTGTTCAAGATGATATATTCCTGTAACTCATCCAAATACTTAGGTGCAAACTCATCAACTGAAGGTATTGAAACTTCCTCATCTCGATCCATGATCATGGGAGGCTCAAAAAGTTTCAAGTTCTCAATGTTCACAACTAAGTAAATCTGCATGTAAGGTGGAAGATATAGAAAAAAAAGCATTGGTACCACTTTTCTCCAAGATAATGAAGGGTCCATAATGAATGGGCTTGATTTTCTTGCCTTCACCCTTCAATATCTCCTTATTGATTTGAGGCCATACCCAGTCTCCAACCTAGAACTGATGATCAACCATGTGCTTGTCATGCGTAGATTAATATTGTTCTTTACTTCTCTCCAACTGTTCCTTGACTTCCTGGTGTATCTTTTGGATCCATTGGATGAACTTGTGGGCTCTGTCCTTTGTTCGTTCTTCATTCACATTGACATCTCTCCCATACATCAAGTCCAAAGTAACCTTTGGTAGGTACCCAAAACATGTCTCAAAACGTGAAATCTAAGTGGATGAATGTAAAGGTTGGTTGTACACATGTTGTACATAGGGTATTTGTTCATACCATAACTTGGGATGCTTGTTGCAGTAGACTCGAAGCAAAAGAACCATTGTTTGGTTTACCACCTCTGTCTGTCTGTTGGTCTATGGATGGAAAGTAGTGCTCCTCTTCAATTTGGTGTCCATCATCCTCCACAAGCTAGTCCAAAATTCCCCAAGGAATCGAGTGTCTCGATCCGATACAATGGATGTGAGTAACCCAAAGTGAACCCAAACATACTGAAAGAAGATATTAGCAGTCTGCTTAGTAGTGATCTACTTTTTACATGGCATCAAGATACACATCTTGTTGAACCTATCCACTACAACATACAAATAATCATGACCCCCTTTGATCATTGGTAAACCCCCTACAAAATCCATGGAGATACTTTCCCATGGATGGGATGGAACATGAAGTGGTGAGTATAGCCCCAATTTTCTATTAGTGGGCTTACAATTAGAACACACCACACACCCCTTTACATATTTAGTTACAATTGTTGTCATTTGAGGCCAGTAACAAAACCTCTACAAATGAGCCATAGTTTTTCCTACCCCAAAATGCCCAGACACAAGAGAGTGTGAGCTTCTCGTATTACATGGACTCGTTCACTTGTAGGAATACATATCTTTCCAAGATGGTAGAGTACTTTTCCCTGTAGACAATAGTTCGCTACCTGTGCACCATGGGGTAGTTTCTCATATACTTCTTTAAAATCTTCATCGATGGCATATTTTTCTACATAGCTATCATGAGATAAAGAAGTATTCTTCAAAATAATAGAAGCAACAATAGGAGTTCTAGAAAGCATATCATCTACCTTGTTACTTGTACCCTTTTTCTACTTTATTACCAAATGAAATTGTTGTAGAAAACCCATCCATCTGCAGTGTCGAGATTGTTGCAACTTGATCTGTGATTGGAGATACTGTAAGGGTTGGTGATCTATATGTATGATTGTTTCCTTCCCTAACAAGTAGTGTTTTCATTTCTTTGCGCTCTAGACTAATGCATACAACTCTTTATCATATGTAGGATAGTTAACAACAACTTGGTTAAAAGTTTTAGAGTGGTAACAGATAGGCTTACGATATTGCATCAATACTGCTCCCATGGCGTATCCGCTGGCATCTGTCTCGATCTCAAAATAATGTTGAAGATTCGACAGTGCTAATACTGGTGTGGTAATTATCTTCTCCTTTAAAATGTTGAAATCCTTTTGTTGCTTTCCTTCCCACTAAAAAATGTTCTTCACACTGGTTAAGGCATGCAAAGGAGCTGCTATAAAGGAGAAGTTGGAAATGAACCTCCTCCAATATTGGACTGCACCTAAGAAGATTCAGACTTCGATTACACTTTTTAGCTCAGGCCAATTTACAATTACATCAATTTTGGAAGGATTATTTTTAAATTGTCCTCCTCCTACAATATGACCTAAGTACACAAGTGTAGTATTTCCAAATTCACATTTAGACAATTTTACATACAACTTTTCCCTTTGCAAAGTATCCAATACTTGTTTTACATGTCTCACATGTTCATCCCAATTCCCGATAAAAATAAGAATGTCATCTAAATATACAATCACAAGGTCATCTAAGAAAGGTTTGAATACATCATTCATAACACGCATGAAATTTTTCAGAGCATTACAAATCCCAAACGACATAACTAACCACTCAAACAATCCTTGTTTGGTCTTAAAGAAATTTTTCCATGCATCCTGTTCTGCGACCCTGATCTGATGATATCCACTGTGAAAATCCAACTTAGTGAAATAAACAGCATTCTTCAATTGATCAAGTAAATCATATATAACAGGAAGAGGGTATCGATTTTTCACCATGATTTTATTGAAGGCCCAATAATCGACACACATTTTCCATGTGCCATCCTTCTTTGGAACCATCACGATCGGAGAACCACAAGGAGATGAACTAGACATGATGACTCCTTGATCCAATAAGCTCTGTACCTGCTTCTTGATCTCTGTCATCTCCAAAACTAAAATCTTGTACATGCCCACATTAGGAAGAGGAGAATCCTGCTGAAGATGTATCTCATGTTGGATTTCCCTCTTAGGAGGTAATCCATCTGGTTCCTAAAAAATATCATCATACTTAGAAACAATATCAATTAATTCCTTATTATGAGATGGATCACACCCTTGGAAAGCGTTGGATGTCTCGACATCTTTCTCTCTTACGACCATGAGAACATATCTCTTAATAGTGTTTATGAGTCTTTTCATTTGTCATGCACTAACAAGTGTTGTATTTACCCTCATGTTGTGAGCTCTAATAATATATTCTACTCCCCCTTTAGTAAGGTGGTATTTGTTCTCATGACGAAAGAAGACTGCTTTTCTATCATAAATATAAGGACTTACCAACAATATGCCACATATATCAAGTGGTACAACATCCAAATCCACTTCATCAATCAACTTCGAAGCAATAGAAAATCTAACCCTACATTGTTTGGTGACATTATGTTTTTCTTTATCACATACCCAACCAAGAGGATAAGGCTTTAGATGTAGTTTCGTTTCAAGACCCATCTTCTTGAAAAGTGCTTCAGATATTAAGTTTACTTGGGAACCCAGATCAAATAATGTATCTATCTTAGTATGTTTACATACAACTCTTATGTGAAATAATTCATTCCTTTTTCGTTCATCAGCATGAGATTCATTATTGGAACTTGAACTAGTATGAAGGGAATATTTACCTTGTACTCCAACCATTGTGATATTTCCTTCATCTCTTGGATTGGAACCAAGATCTTGTTACAGTGTAGCAACGGTTTTTGTCTTCCCCTTTCCACCGAACAATTTTGGTTTCTTTTCTGGATGTATTTTCCAACAGTGTTCTTCATCGTGACCACTCTTCTCGCAATGAGTGCAAGGTGGCTTTCCTCCTTCTCTCATCACTGTGGTGGTCTTCTTGTACTTCCTTTTAAACTTCTTAAAAAAAATTTGTGGGATATTGGAAGGTTTCTTCATGGGATCTTCTTGAACATGTTTCCCCCTATTCTCAAGTTGAGTGGCTTGCACACAAACTTCGTCAAGACTAGTGAGGTTAAACAAGAGCAAAGTATGACGAATATATCAACGAAGTGCACCAATATACTTCATTAAAGTTTCATAAGAATCCAAAGGAATGTTCAATGCAAGAGATTTCTTCCTAAATTCTTTTGTGAAACTTTGTACAGTTTGACCTTTACTTTTCCTTAAAGTTTTCCATTCCATCATTGCTTTATGTAAATACCCTAATGGATAAAATTGCTTCCTTATCGCTGATTTAACTTCCAGCCATGAGGAAATAATATTTCCACACTTACTTCTGTCCTAGATCTTTCTTTCCCACCATACGAGAGCGGTGTCTTCCAACTGAAGAGAAGCCAGTTGCACTTTAACTTCCTCTTTATCAATATGTTGGAGACGGAAATACACTTCAATCTGTCGGATCCAATTATCTAGCTTTTCAAGATTAGCATCTCCATTAAACATAGGTAAAGAAAATTTTACATAAATATTTAATAATGGTTTCTTAAAAGAGGCTTTATGGCTAGAATGATGAGAATGGTGAGAATGATCAGAGGAAGAAGAACTTGAACTTGAAGGTGAAGATGGAGGCTCAGGAGGATCTCCTCCATCCCCTTGGTCTATCGAAGCATCACCATCTGTATGTGCTTCCTTTTTCTTCCCTTTACGCTTCATCCTCTTCTCGTAATCTCCATATATCTATTCGACCATTTCTGATATGCGATAAAAGACCATGTGAAAGTTTTTCTTCTGTTCATCACGCTTGTCCTCGTTTTCCATTTTATTCCTTCGGGATGCACGACCAACTTTGGGATTCAAATCATTAATATTTCCTTCACCTTGCTCATACTTGGCCCTAGTAAGCATTGTTACAGGAAAATCCCCTTGCAGACAAGTAGATTTCCTCTTGAAACCTAAATCTCTAAGATCAAGACACAAAGGTGCTAACTTTGGTCACCAACATCCTTTTAAACATAATTAAGTCAATCAAATAGAGAAAAGGAATAAGATGTACCTTTTTACGATGTTTGTCCTTGCCTAGTCCAAGTTGAACCTTGATCCCCAAGATCTTCAACAAGTCTTGCAATCTAATGAAAACAAAGACAAAACAACTTCCTATTCTAACATGATTAATTCGAAACTAGATCAAAGACAATTTCATGTAGGCATACACAACCTTGAAAGAAATAGGCCAAACACATGTATTAATAAGAACTCGATAGAAATACTTACAAACCCTTGATGAAGTTGCAACAGCCTCTTCCAACTCTCCTTGTACAGCCTCTTGCTCAAATAATCCACAATCAAAATGACTATTCTTCACTGATTATCTCCCTTATGAGATCATAAGTTTGATGCCTTCAATGTCCTCCAATACCACTTCTCATGAGATCATAAGTTTGGTATGTCTAAAAATCCCTGTGTATTTCACCATGAGAAGGCCTCCTTATATAAGCATGGAGAGGCCCAACCACCTTATAGATTCTTGGTATAGGTTGAGGATCCTTCTCCAGCAGTTGTGGATCTTCGATAAGATCCATCCTTAACCTCAGATTCAAATCCAACCAACTCCAGAGATGAGGGGGATTTTTCCCTGATTTTCCTCAACAGCCCAAGATTTCCTCAAACAACCTAACGCTCCCCCATAATGGGGCACATAGTGTTGCAATTCTCCCCCAAAGGAGGGCAAGGACCGTTGTCACTCCCTGATAGTGGGTAGGGGAGCGCTGCCAAAAATTTCCTCAAAAAATCCCAGCGCTCCCCCATAATGGTGCACAGAGTGTTGGAACGCTCCCCCAAAGAAGGTCAAGGAGCGTTGGCACTCCCTGATAGTGGGTAGGGGAGAGTTGGCCTTCAAAATTCATTTTTAAGTGGTTTTTTTCATGGAAAAATATTTGTACTCTTCATCAAATGATTTATTCTTATTTAACCAGTCTCTGAGGGTGTCTTCAAGTGTTTCTTGTGATGTCTTTCGAGACACGACATGGGCAAGATGACTGTATGTTGTCTGTGACACTTGCAACAGGTGTGGCCAAAATGCAACACTTGCGACACTTGTAATGACGACAATAGGTCATCATTGAAATGAGTAATTTTGATGTGTAATAGATTTCCCCCCAAAGTGCGAAGTTAGAAGACGAAAACTGATGACTGAAGTACTTTGTAGACGTTTTCGAGAAAGGGTATGGATGCGAAGAACCTGGTAGAAGCTGCACACAACCATAAAACAAATATTATGACATGTTTCAAACCCAAGGTAGGCATACCTATGCTTCGGTGATAAATACTTGCAAGGTATGGCCGCCATAAGATACACTATGGATCCATAATTACATTAACAAAGAGTATAGCCACCAAAGATACAATGTGGATATATACTTCCATGACATGAATTGATCGTAGCCACAAAAAATACACAGTGGATCTACAAGACAACAACATATAGCCACAGACCAATACAAAGTGGATATATGTGACAATATATGTGTCAATATTCAAGAGAAACTTCGTCGCAACCTGGGAAAAGTACATACCAGAGTGATCACTCAACCCAGGGTATTCTTATCGATCTCGACACGGTATGAGTCTAACCATGTGAATAGATGTTCTGATGTCGAACATGGTAGAAACTACTTGATTACCGGTCAATGAGGTAAACTGTTAACAAGTGCGAGGGAAATCACCATTGATGTCAATGATTCCCAAGGTACCCTAGTACATTCCAGCGAATGTGAATAGATGAGATGAAGTCAAACATTCGTGGAATCATCCGATTAGGGGTCAATGATGTAAACCCACTGTCGGAAGCGAGGAGGCCTGCCATTGAGACATGCAGGTCCCAAGGTACTAACTGGTTTCTAAATCTAGTTCCCGGATAATGTGTTGAAGTCGACAAGAACATACTCATCGCAGGAGGGCCTTGATGTATCCCCCATCAATTAAATGAACTGACACGGGTATTGAAATAGGATATTTGTGATGGTTGACTCTCGAGGGAGATAATTCCCTTGAACATTGAGGCACAACAACAAAAACATGACATGGACCAAAACATGATGATGCAATGGACACTGTGACTTTCATCGGGTGAACAAAAGGAGTAAATAAACTCAGAGGATTGTTTCAGTGCAGAGGTTTAGTGGATTAAAATGTATGCAAAGACAAAGTGTCATTTTCAAGGGAAACTATAAGAGTGACTAGTGATATTTTCAAAAATTGCTTGGCTTGCTTCCTTCAAATTTTTCCCCCATCCAGATAGACAAGTATCTCTTTTTTATTTAACGAGCTTGAGGAGGATAACACATGCTCGATATAACTCACCTTCGGTAAGTCCCTCTTTATTTGTTTAACGAACTAGAAGAAGTAAGGGCTTGGTCCCGTATGGGCCCTTCAATGTATAGTTTAGCAAGTCCAGAGAAGGAAAACTCGGTGGTTTTTCATGTTTAGAGAGTCTGAAAAGAACTTAAAGATGACTCCATTATTTTCATTTTTCGTAATATTAGTCTCGCGAGGCCGAAAAAGAGATAAATTATCATTGAAAGATGCCCTTTCAAACCTTTTAATGAGTGGGAAAGGAAGCAAGGTCACTCGACAATCTTTTCATGTTTAGAGAGTTTGAAAAGAGCTTAAAGGAGACCCTAGGGGGTTCCTTTTTCATATAACCTTTACGAGTCTGAAAAAGTGATAAAACTTTACTCGGTTGTGTTCTCATGTTTTTTCGAGCGTGAGAAGGAACTAAGACCATGCTCATTATTGGTTTCATTTTTTACACAAGCTTGAAAAAAAATTAAAATATGCTTGTAAATTCCCAATGTAAATTCCAAAGGTTGGGATACCTATGGATGGTTGGTACTCTGCCCCCAGATTGAAAATATAGTGGTATAAATCCAGAAAGATAATCCAAGGCTGGAGACATGCCTCCCAAGCTTCAATTCATTCATCGACTTTGAGTTTGTCACCAATTTCTGTACTAGATGGAGAAAAAGGATACAGGTGGATGAAATGAAGGTTAAAAAATGAGACCTAACGAAAGAATCGACTCGACATCTATGAGATATAACGAAAGATTCGACCTGATGGGAGAGGTTATTGTTTCATTTTTTAACGAGATTGACACAGGAAAAGAACTATGTTCAAGGCTCCGTGTTCAATCCCCAGATTTTTGTTTCATTTTTTAACGAGCTTGCTATAGAGAGGAAAACTATGCTCAAGGTTCTGGGTTCAATCCCCATATTTTTGTTTCATTTTTTAACGAGCTTGCCCCATAAAAGTAAAATTATGCTCATGACCTCTGTTTCATTTCTTAACGAGCTTGCCACAGAGAAGTAAACTATGCTCGTGACCTCTGTTTCATTTCTTAACGAGCTTGCCACAGAGAGGAAAATTATGCTCGTGGACTCTTCTTGATCATGGCTTCCAAGAGGATAACCCTCTAGAAGGAAACCATGTCAAGGGACAAAACTTGGTCATGGATTTCAACAGATCTTCATTGGATGGAAGAACAATGCTCTAGAAGGAACACATATCGAGGGTCACGTCATGTAAGGATATCAGGCTCCAAAATTCCTACCGAAGACATCACCATGTCAACTATCGGATATAAGTCATCGGAAGTTGAATTCATGGGAGACAACGCCACATAATTGAATTGTGGCAGGGGTGATACCGATTGCATATAAGACCCATTTAGGGAGGTCATTGGGTTGGTAATCAAGTCAGGACCAACGCAGGAAAGTTGATCAATAGCCACAATTCTTCCATCGTGCGGGAAAGATATCACACGAAAAAAAGTGGACACAATAGCTTTCATGGCATAGACATAATATCGCCCAAGGAGTAAATCAAAATCCAAGGGGTCCCAGACTACCATAACATCAATAAAGACAGTTTTCCCTCCCAAAGTTACAGGAAACTAAGGAAGGAATCCTAAAGGGTGATTGTTTCTTATGTTAAAAGAGAACAAAGTTTGGGTAACCGGCACAAGCTGAGGATAACCCAAATATTTCCAAGCAATAGAGGACAAAATAATAACGGACGAACCTTCACTATCAGTGCATGAGGAACGTCCCGACCACAAACCTGTACTGTAAGCTTGAAAGGAATGTGAGAGGGAAGACGAGGTCTATTTAGGACACCCCAATCAAAAAGGATGGCCTCATTACTTGGAGGGGGTTTCACGGGAGAAGGAGGAATGCCCCACAGCATGGTATATTCTATATCAACGAAAAAAACGTGGGCATAATCGGGTTTACTCCCTAGCGAGAGAGTAGGATCGATTGATAATGACATCAAATAGGCCACTTGGGTTTCATTCTCCAAGGGGATAATGGGGTTGACAGGTCGAAACAGATCGACCGCTTGGGTTGCAATCTCTAATGGGAGAGTGGGATCAACTGAAGATGGGATTGGATAAACCACTTTTTCAATTGGTTCAACTAAGGACGTGACCAGATTGATGACATGATCAACCAGACTGACCAATGAAGGGACTAGAGAAACCACTCTGGCACTCATCAGAGGAGGAGTGGGATTGACCACGTTGGCACTCTTCAAATGAAGGGTGGAATTGACAAATGATGGGACTGGATCAGTCACTTGGGTTTCACTTTTCAGATGAAAAGTGGGGTTGATCGATGACGAAACTGGATCAACTACTTTGGTTAGTGGTTCAACCGAGGATGAAACTAGATTGACCACCTGATCAATCGGACTGACCGGGGATGGAACTAGACTGACCATTCCATCAACTAACGATGGGTTGGGGGAAATCTTATGATAACCAGTTAGCAGTTGAAGATTTTCCAAAAGAGAAGAAGCCTCATCCATACAAGGACAAAGGTGAGAATAATGATCACCTTCGCATAACATACAAGGAAATTTGGCAGTTTTCTTCTTCTTACCAACCTTAACATCACTAGTTGATGGGGCATCCCCAGCATGTCTAGTAGGGGCTGATGATGTGGAAGACTACATTTCTAATACCTTGGGAAGACCAGGAAAATCCCTCAGAAACTGGTCACCCTTACAAAGACTGCAAGGGAATTCGGGTTTCAGATTCTTCGTTTTAATCTTGTCGACCTCATCAACACTTCCAATACGATTAATAGTAGCAGGTTTCTTGGATCCAACATCTGATACGGTTGGAGGCTTGGTCCTTTTTAGGATCTTCTTCTTCTCTTTCTGTTTCTTCTTCTTCTTATCAACCTGGCTACTTGCTTTAGAGATTTCACTAGGTGAAGAAGGAGAAAGGGAAAGAGACTTAATGGGTGAAGAAGGCGAAAAGTCGACATGAGGTTGATGTGTGGGTGGTGTACTTACATCTGGAGTATTAGGTGAACCTAAAGCACTGGGAAGATTCGAGATAATCGGAGTGGGGAACAACCAAACTGGTAATTCGATGGCGAGTCTCGGAAGACTCAGTGTGGCACTGCACAGAGGACCAATGTTTCCAAAAGAAGGAAAGGTGAAAGGTTCCATAGGAAAAGGGGTTCCTCCATTGGTACTCACAGGAGTTGATTCCATTAACACTAACTTGACCTAAGTTCCACTAAGTAAAACAAACAACACATGCTACTAATTTGAGAAACAAACAATCAAACAAAACTTCGCACATTGAAACCACTAGTTGGTAATGAAATCCAACGTTGCAAAATCAATATAGAAAGGGGTGGGGATAGACTAGGTGGATCAATTACGTTGGCAACCTGCTTAACAGACTTACACCTTGGTGCAAGATTCCACGCAATAATTATGGATTTACCCTCCACGGAGCCCAAGTGAGTTTGACCAACATCTATTCCAGGTATAGTGAGACTTCCCTTCACCGTCACCTTGTGTAAGACCCTGAATATTATGGCTACTAAGGTCACCAAATCGCAGTTAGCCCCTAGATGGGTATAGTCGACAATCTAGTTCGAACGTATGGGCAGGATAGCAAGTCCAAAATCCTTCAAGAGAACTGAGGACAAGTGGACCGGTAGAACTCCAAAGGACCCCGAACGGATTTGGAATTCATGAAGCACCGAGACCAAATGAATACATTTGAGCCTCAAGAAAAACCCCCAATATACGATCTGAATACTACGAATAGTTAAACCATGGAGGGATAATCTCTGTAACTCTTCTGAACGCAACCTCGTGCATAACCCCTGTGTGAGAGGGGGATCCCAGTAAGCTTATACAAAAATTGGATTTTCTCTCCCTATCGCAAGATGCTAAGTTTGTTTGAAATCTTTGGAAATGTCCTTTCAACCTATTCCAAAGCCCTACACCTTAAGCTAATGTATGTTTGCTAACAAAAAATGTAAAAATGTCTGATAAATTTTAGTTTAGCGCTTGATTTTAAGGCTTTTGTTTACTCAAGAGGAAAATGGCATGGACTAAATGATGTTTTGACCGACTCTAAACAATGCAAAGAAATTAGAATTCAAATATTTCACTTCTATGAAAGCTATATTACGAGAAGGAGAAAATGTTTATCATTCCCAAATGCGCAATGTCCCAAAATGCCAAAAGCCATGCAATTCTGCTACTTCAAATGCAAGCTAGTTTCAATGCCTGAAAGAAAGAATGCATCTATCTACTTTGTTTTATTCTAATGTATAAATAAATTAAATACAAATCCTTAAATGCTCCACAACTTTCAATCAGAAGAAAGAGTCATATCCAGATGCAAAAGACAGGAAGCGACAAAGGTTTCAAACAAAGAATGCACTCAAAGAAATGAGAACTAAAAGAAAACAAGTAGAAACTTGTTCTAACAAGAAATCAATCAAGGATTCAACAACTGAAAAACATTCAAGGAGTAAAAGAATATGCAAAGAAGAATCCAAGAAAAGATAGAGAGAAAGAGAAATCACTCAAATTGTCCCGACAAAACAAGCAGTTAGAAAGGGAAATTTCACATTTCGGAAAATTTTTCAAGCTCCAATCAAGAAAATAAGGGGTGATAAGAACCAAATATCAACCTAAATAACTTCACAAACCAATCACAAAGTCTGGGTAAATACTTCCACAAAACAAGCTGAGAAAATATGAGCAGAAAAGGGAAAAAATCCTTCAAAAAGGATACCAGCGCTCCCTGTATCAAGGGTACAAAGTGTTGCAACACTCCCAAAATCACTCTAGGAGAGTTCTATCACTCTAATATGGCCTATAGGGGGTGTTGAGCCACCCAGAAATTAAAAAAATAGTCAAAAAAATAAAGAAAAACTCACCTAGAATGCATAAAAAATGGTGAAATTGCTAGTGAAGGTAGGAGAAGGCTAATGGATGATGAACAAACATTAAAATTTATCTAAAAGGTGGGAAAGGGGTAGTTAAATACCAATTAAATACAAATTGATGCCGTTCCCCAGTGGAGTTGCCAATTTCTGTTACAAGAAAATCCCCCTGTGGACAAGTGGATTTCCTCTTGAACCTTAAGTCTCTAAGATCAAGACAGAAATGTGATAACTTTGGTCACTGACATCCTTTTAAACGTAGCTATGACAATCAAATAGAGAAAATGAATAATATGTACCTTTTTACAATGTTTTTCCTTGCCCAGTCCAAGTTGAACCTTGATCCCCAAGCTCTTCAACAAGTCCTGCAATCCAATGACAGCAAAGACAAAACAACTTCCTATTCTACCATGATTAATTCAAAACTAGATCTATCTATCAAAGACAAGTTCATGTAGGAATACACAACCTTGAAAGAAACATGCCAAGCACATGTATTAATGAGAACTCGATAGAAATACTTACAGACCTTTGATGAAGTTGCAACAACCTCTTCCAACTCTCCTTGTCCAGCCCCTTGCTCAAATAATCCACAATCAAAATGACTATGCTTCAATGATTATCTCCCTTATGAGATCATAAGTTTGATGCCTTCAATGTCCTCCAATACCACTTCTCATGAGATCATAAGTTTGGTATCTCTAAAACTCCCTGTGTATTTCACCATGAGAAGGAATCCTTATATAAGCATGGAGAGGCCCAACCACCTTAGAGATTCTTGGGATAGGTTGAGGATCCTTCTCCATCAGTTTTGGATCTTCACTAAGACTCATCTTTGACCTCAGATTCAAATCCAACCAACTCCATAGATGAGGGGGATGTTTACCTGATTTTCCTCAACAACCCAAGTTTTCCTCAAACAACCCAACGCTCCCCCAGAAAGGGGCACAGAGTGTTGCAACGCTCCCCCAAAGGAGGGAAAGGAGTGATGACACTCCCTGACAGTGAGTAGGGGAGCGCTGCCCAAAATTTCCTCAAAAAATCCCAACACTCCCCCCGAAGGGTGCACAAAGTGCTAGAACGCTCCCCCAAAGAAGGTTAAGGAGCGTTGACACTCCCTAACAGTGGGTAGGGGAGCATTGGCCTTCAAAATTCATTTTTAAGTGGTTTTTTTCATGGAAAAATCTTTGTACTCTTCATCAATTGATTTATTCTTCTTTAACCAGTCTCTGAGGGTGTCTTCAAGTGTTCCTTGTGATGTCATTTGAGACACGGCATGGGCAAGATGAATGTATGTTGTCTGCAATAGTTGCGAAAATTGTGGCCAAAATGAGACACTTGCGACACTTGTAACGATGACAATAGGTCACCATTGAAATGAGTAATTTTGATGTGTAACAAGCATTCACACTCAACAATTCAAGTCAAAGACGACTTCTCTGATACCAACATGATCTAGGATCTTTTCATCGTGACTTATAAAGAATTGCATTAAATGAGCATAAATTAAAATGCACCATTAAAGAAGGAAAAACTAAAAAATGAAGAGACATAAGAATCATATCTGAACACAAAAACTTGATAACGGAGTTCATCCGTGGTGGACTACATTTTCGGGTCTTGCTCTCAAATGGGTAGGATCTTTCATTAACTCAACAAAATAATTTGACAAAATACATAAGTATACCTCATTATGAAATCAATCTGTAGAAATAATGCTCAGATCATAAAATAGATAGCACCATTGAATTCTTGGTGTCGAATTACCCAAAAATGACTGTCTCCATGCCTCGATCCGACTCTGGCACTCCCAGACCCAAGAATAATTTTTTCTCGGTTTTCATGCCTTTTGCAACCTACAATTATGACTGTACTTTGCATCGAAATGTGTTCCTGGATGGTCGTACGATCCGTGTTCCTCCTCCTATCGTTGGGAGGATGCATAATTTAAGAAATGATTTGGGCATTGGTTACTATGTGACACCCGTGACCTTATGGTTAGGGAAGATATGTTAAGGCATTGGTTGTGGGTGGAGGTCCCAGGGTCAAACCCCATGGACTCTCCCTAACCATAAGGTTTTTTAGAGGTGTTACTAGAACCGTATCCAAATGATATATCCATGGATAGGTTTGGCGTGGTCCACCAGATTTGGCGGACCCACCACACCTCTTTTTTTTCAAATATTTGTTCATAGGTTGTCCTTGGGAATTTCTCTCCTGCCACGTGGAAGCCTTTGATTGGGCCATGTGGCGGCCTCTCACTGGTCCACTCTACCACCTTCCAAGTCAGCATGCCACATTGACACACCACTTCAGTCGTATGGATTGTACGGACTTCCACGTGGCACGATCCGATTGGTCCATGGATCGATCCAAAAATGTCAAAATCGGGTGACACGTGGCAGCCTCTAGTGCTTCCACATCATGATGATGATGTTAGAATGCCACATGTAACTTCCTGCTCCTACCACGTGTGTTGTATGGATGCCAACATTAGTAGTACGGATGTTGACTCATCCCCTGCTAACTGGGCTAGGTTGACCAAACTTTGACCGCAAATATCTTTCAATCTGTAACTTTGTTTGATGAGTCGTTTGCATCGTTATAAATATTGTGAAGCACTCTTCGTGATCATACCATTTTCATTGAGTTTTGGTAACTCTAAATTTTTTTCCTTTCTGTATCTGCTCGAGCCATTCTGAGCGTCCCGAGTTGCCTCTGTGAGTTCTAAGTTGTTAGTTTCCTTGTTTGGATCCTTTTTGGATCAATGAGCGTAGCCATCGCATCTCTTCTCAAAGATAAATTTCCATCATTCTAACTAGTCATTCACTATGCATTTTTACAGTTTTTGTACATTTTCGTCTTTAATAAAAATTGTGAATTACTTACTGTATCTTTTTGTTTCTGATAATATATTTGTGTATTTATTTATTATATTTCTTCCTTCATTTCATTCTCAATATTATCTAGATTAGTGGTATCAAAGCAGGCTACTCCTTTTCGATTCTTAGTGAATGTCCCCAACAAGGCCAAGGCATAGAGAGTTGGGTCTCGAACTATTTTCTCTTGAGCACAATCACTCTCGCTAGCCCAAGCGGCCTTCCATGGTGGAAGAGAAGAAATATGATAGAGCAGAAGATCCCATCAAGTTTTTGCTGACGAAATCCCTCGCGCAACAGAGGAATGAGATGTTGGAGAATGTTTCCCAAATCCTTCAACGATTGTCCACAATAACAGGCGCATCTTCATTAAGAAGACGCTTTGGAGACGCTTCCCCATTCAAGGTACAATTTAATTTTGATATTCCCATATTTGAAGGTCGAATCGATCTTTGGTAAAATGATTAAATTTTCTAGAAGGTTATTTCTCTATTCACAATTTTTCCGACAAAAAATATCACCTTTGCGCTCCTTAAGACTCTCCCCCATGTCAAACATTGGTGGGAAGCTTACTGGGATAAAAATTCCACAAAGGAGTCTGGAATATTTAGGGTAGAGATCACTTGGTATTTTTTATGGATGTGGTCAAGAAGAAATATTACCCCGTGGGAGACTATGATGACCTGTACATGAGATGGACCACACTGGATCAAGAGAGGGGCCAAACAATGTTTGAGTTCAAAAATACCCTTCATACCTTGCACATCAAGATGGGTATCAAATACTATGAGCGAAATCTAGTTCTAAAATACCACGGGTCTCTACACAGGTACATCCAAACCGAAATGGAGTTTATGGACATATCATCACTAGGAGAAACTTATCGATATGCTATGAAAATCAAGCAGAAATTTAAGCACCAGAACAATAGGGAATTTGGGTCTACAAATCCGCAACAACCAAAGTATGGTAAAGGAATCCCTAATCCATAGAATATCGAACCTCAAGAGAACCAGTCTAAGTCGCAAGAAAATAAGGGTAACAAGAAGACGAAAAAGGACACTGGAAAGTGGTGCGACTTCCATAAAATCCTTTGGCACAACATCGATGAATTTTTCTCAAAACAGTTATTGGTTGTCGAGATCAAAGAAACAAATCTGAGCCCCGACTCAAACTTTCATTAAAACAATAATGATTCAACCAATAATGAAGGGACACAGATCATTGATGCAGAACCCACTGCTACTATCGTGACCGCAATAATCCAACCAGAAGAACCAGAGGATCATGAGGAGGGGGAGCTCCTCTTCCATTCACAAATGTGGGTGGAGGCGACTCTGTTGCATTTAATTGTTGATAGAGGAAGCCAAAAGAACCTCATCTCACCAGAGTTCGTTAAGTAGTTCCATTTACTAACAACAACACACCTTCATCCATACAACATCGGATGACTTCACCAGGGACGTGATCTTCATGTCAGCCAACAGTGTCGCCTGTCATACAGAATCAATCCCTTCAAGGATGAGGTATTGTGTGGTGTTTCCCCACTGGAAGTATGTGATGTTCTATTAGGCCAACCATATATGTGAAAGCATCATGTTTTTTATGAGTCTTGACCCTGTAGCATAATTGTTACTCTAGGGGATCAACTCTATAGGATACTAGAGGTAGTTCCAACTACTGTCCCGACAAAACGGTGCTGCAAATTAATCTCTCATACCGCAAAGTTTAGCCTCTTCATGATTTGTTCAGAAGAGAAGGACACAACAATCACTACAGCCTTAGTCCAAGACCATTTTATCCAACAGAAGAAGATCAATAAGATTGTAGAAGAGAACTAATTTATTCTTAATGCACCTACAAGTGTTCCTCCACACTGTCTAGTCAAGCAAAGTTATAAAAATTCCATTCACTCTCTTCATGCTGCATATTCACTGACAGAGTTCTCCCATACTCAAGAAAACTAGGCAACTATATTGGTTAAACGGATCCAACCCCTCCAACAACAAGTTCATAATAACCTTCAACAAGATAAGCATGACAACTTCTTCAGCAAGGCAAGCAACTCACCAAGGTTCAGATTTATCCAAAGCTTCCCCAGGGACTTGAAGCAATGGAGACCATTGCCTCCTAAGGTGGGAAGAATGATCCAGGAATAAATCGGTGGCCACCCACCTATTCTGCTAGCTCAAAAAAGGGGTTTCCATCTTGGAAGTTTTTCTACAGTTTTTCGGGTCCTAAACTTCTGGGGTTGTTTTGAGGCCCTAAACAACTTTTTTTGGACCCCCCACAGTCACATTATAATATTTAGCTAGAGTGTGACAAAAAAATATGTATTCCTTAGATAAACCTTTCCAACGAGCTATTATGCGCCCAAAATGAAGATTGTGTCAAAAAGTTACGTCGTTGGGAAGTTGATGTATCAACTACTCCCATCGGGGCCCGCAAACCTTTTGGCATTTCATCTTCCGGGGTTAGGGTTTTGGATTTTATTTATGTTAAAAATGTCTCTAGAGCCTCATTGTAAACATCGTCTTCTTCTTGCGAATGAGCGTAGCTATCACATCTCTTCTCAATGACCGTAGCCATCACATCTCTTCTCAATGAGCATAGCCATCACATCTCTTCTCAGAGATAAGTTGTCACCATTCTAGCGAGTCATTCACTTTGTATTTTTATAGTTTTGTACATTTTCGTCTTTAATAAAAATTGTGCATTATTGTATCTCTGTGTTTCTGGAAATATATCTGTGAATTTATTTATTATATTTCCTCCTTCATTTCATTCTCAAAATAATCAGCATCATATAGTAACCATCAAGAAAATATATTTTATAAACATTATCATATAACCATTATCTTATTCGTAGGAGTTTTAAAATCTACAATACAACATTTATTCAAAAAAATGTTTGTAACCATAAAGCAATACTTACCAGTGTAATTTTTTCTCTTTTACAAAAATCTACAATGTGAAAAAATTCAACTCGTTATCCTTTTTTACACACCCTCATGATTCTAGAGACCATGCCATATGCATTCTTGAGTTGCCTCTTCCTTTCTATATTCACCCTCCAACCTCAGGCATCCCCTTCACTGCTATACATTCCCTCGGGTGATCCATCTTTCCAAGGATTTCACTTGTAAGGAGAGCACCAATTTACCACCAAACATCCACTAGTAGGATATAACCTATGACAACCATAAGGTTCTACTTTCATAAAAATATATTTCTACCCAATATTTCCAAATTCAATAGACATTATCTCATAGGTATCACACACATACAGTCATCATCAGATATAATCATAACAATTTCACTTATTGATTTCTAATCTATTTCATAAGAAAATTTAAATTTCCCATTATGAGATTCCTTCTCATAATGTTTGGCCCTTACAATAGTAGATAAAAATGTTCCTTATGGTCTTACATCATTTTCATATCTAGGACCATTCAACTTGCAATCTTTCTCAACTTTCAATTAGCCAAACAATTTGTGAGTATTCATGCACGTTATCCTTTTATTGCAAAATTTGCAACAACCCATGAAGTGATATTAGAATTATATTATACTAACATATCATATCAAATGGAATGAAATTGTCATTCATTATGCCTTATCAACACACTCAACATTACATAATTCCATCAAACATTCCACCCAACAAACCAATGTGACAATGCTCATGGCCACATCTACTCAATTTATCCTTGTATTGATTCCATAATACCATGTATCTAAGTCACATATTCCTCCATGGTGAGTTGGAAGGTCTATCCAACACTTCAACACTTCATCCAAGATCTTCCCTATTACTTGATCGATCGTTTGGATACCTTCTTCTTCAATCCATACACAATGCTAGGAATATAATCCTTTAGTGTTATTTAATGTCGGCAAAGAGTTTGTAATCCAAACATCAATTATATGTGGGAAAGCCATTGGGAACTTGTATAGAATTATAACCTTTCCATATCCAACCACATCATGGTATCACAAATGGAGAGCTCCATTGGAATCCATTTCTATACCAGGGGTATGTCTCCTAACTACCTCCGTTAGGATCTCATAACCAACATACATGCCACTAAATTCTATTTAAATGGATTCAAGAATTAAATAATGTTTTTACATTCAAGGTCCTCTACATTTACTACATCCAGTGGAATGTCATGCTCATAATACTCAACAATTCAAATATTGAATTTTGACTAAGGGTATTCTTACCTCAATTCCCTTTAACATGTATGCATCATAAGAAACCAAATGCATACCTTCATGGTTGTTATCAAATTGCTTGATGCTACCTGACTAGATGGTATTTTGTAGTGTTGATTAATTGGGTTGGTTGTCATTGATGTCAGCCCTTGAAGCAAGTTCGATAGCAAATTCCGGTATCCCCACAAGTGGGGATAAGGAACCCATGTTTAACTAAGGAATAATGTAATGAAGATCAATGTATTTGCAGGAAATACTATCATAGATGGATAGTACATGTCGTGCCATTTCTGGTGATATGTGGTATGTCATGGAGTTCCTCATGGTTGAGGAGATATGGCTTAGTGAAGTTGGAGAACCCTCATGAGTTATCTAGAAGCTCTTAGAAGGTCAAATAAGTCACTTATTCTAGAATTTCCTAGAAGAAGTTTTACTATTCAAAGTTGTTGTAACTAGGAGTTAATCATAAGTAAAGTTGTTGCAATAAGAAAATAATTAAAAATAAATTAGTTGCAACAAGAAGTGGTGCGTTTACTATTTATGGTAAAGTGGTTGCAAGTGGGTAAAGTAGTTGAACGTGGGTTATCCCTAAAAGAGGCAAGTTGGGTAAAAAAGTTAGAAGATAACCCCTAAAGGAAGCTACTTGGAGAATATAAATAAGAGAGCAAGGGTCTCCCATTAGCACCGAATTGAGCACATTGAATATCTCATTTGTGAAATGTTATGGGAAGGTATCATTGACAAATCTAAATTAGTGAGTTTGAAGAAGCGACGAGAGAAGTTGCATGTTTGAAGGGTCAAGACTGTGGGTACTGAACTAGGGTTTTACTGAAGATATTCATAGGTTGCAGTACTAGAAGGATAGGGACATCCATGGGACACAGTGGGACAAAGCACATATACCCGCAAGTTTACTAAAGATATAGCACATATCGGTTTCCAAGGCTGAAGAAAAGGAAGATCAGATCTATCAGTGACAAGTTGCAGAGACAAGAAGAGGCTACATGAAGGTCTAACATTGAGAAGGTACAACAAAGCTATCCACAATAACAAAAGATATGTTATATGCTTTTCTTAAGTAGATATTTGGTGAATGTTTGGGGTATAGACATGAGAGATTGATCATTTATCCTTGAGGGACTATTGGTTGTATGGTATATTATGTATCAGACATATCTGCATGGATACATTTCTACTGTATTGGTTGTTTTTTGTTGGGATACTTCATTGGGAATTTTCTTAAGACATATCTTGTATGGTTAAGTGTTTATGGTTGAGACATATTGTCATTAGTATAGGTTGTGATTGCATAACAATGAGAGTTTGATTAATGGTTAATTTAAGGGTTTCTTATATCACACAAGATCAGTGAGACATATGTATGAACTTAGTACATGGTTGTGTTAGATCTACTTGGATATTGGATGAGTATTATTTTCTATCAGATCAACCAATTTGTCAGCAGATACAGAGAGATCATATAGTGACAGATACTGAGACAGTGACACAAACAATATCAATGAACTAGTAGAGAATTGAGCTAGTCTATGAGTTGCAACAAATAGAGGCGAGAACATTCGTGAGTTGTAGTAGGGAAAGACGCAGACATCCATGTTTTTTAGAATAGATAGGTCGTGGATATGCAAGAAAAATATGAAGAAGATGGGTATAGGTTGTGACAGGATTTCAGTGACAATTGTGACAATGACATAGTTTATACAATGACAGTGACAGGTTATCTACAGTTGGAAATTATATTTTAGGGTGGTTGGAAAAGGAAAATATAGGTGGTTTTAGCCACCTTCCTGTTATATCCAAAGAACATAGGGGATTGTAGACTCCTTCTGGTTGTAGCCGGAGAATTGGGGAGTTGGAGCTTCCCCCAGGTTGTAGCCTAGAAATCTAGGGGGTTGGAGCTTCCTTCTAGTTGCAGCTGGAGAACAAAGGAAGTTGGTGCTTCCAATGAATGTACTTCTTAAATACATAGAATAAAAATCATTATGTGGTTTCCTCCCGCATTCGGTTTCCACGTAAAAATACGGGTGTACTATGTATGCGTATGATTACTCATTGTTCATGATTTAATTATTTTTCACTTGTTGAATGATATTGGAAAATTGATCATAAATAAATAAGATACCCTTTCTCTATTATTTATATTCTCCAAGTAGCTTCCTTTAGGGGTTATCTTCTAATTGTTTTACCCAACTCCCCTCTTTTAGGGCCAACCCACTTTCAACTACTTTATCCACTTGCAACCACTTTACCATAAATAATAAACTCATCACTTCTTGTTGCAACTATTTTTTTTTAATTATTTTCTTATTGTAACAACTTTACTCATGATTAACTCCTAGTTACAACCACTTTGACTAGTAAAAATGTTGAGCTTCTAGAATAATTGACTTATTTGACCTTCTAGGGGCTTCTATATAACTCATGAAGGTTCTCCAACTTCACTAAGTCATATCTCCTCAACTGTGAGGAACTACATGACGTACCACATATCAAGGGAAACAAAACTACATGTATTATCCATGTATGATAGTCTTTCCTGCAAATGCATTGATATTCATTACATTATTCCTCAGATAAACATGGGTTCCTTATCCACACTTGTGGGGCTATTGGAATTTTCTACTAGACATGCTTCAAGGGTTAACATCAATGAAAACCAACCCAATTAATGAAAAATATCCCCCTTTAATATTGATGATAACACTCTGATGAAACACTGAAGTCATGGTGCTCATCCTCCCCATGTGACCATCACTCCCCCTAGAGTCATGCCTTTGTGATTTTTCTACATGCATCTGATGTATCTCTCCCCATTTGACATCAAGGGAAAATGTAACTTCCATCTGGGGTTGCTCCCCCTGACTAAACTCTCCTTGGGCCTACTCCCCCTATCTGAATTGTCCTTTATCCTCTTCATGGTGCTTCCTCATGTAAATCTATGACATATAATAAAATCATTCAAAAGTCATTGTGGGACAAAAGGTACTTTGATTTTTTGGCGAAGATACTCAAAATATTCCCTTGGAAGTAGTTTTGTAAAGATATAAGCAATTTTTTCTTTGGTCCCAACATACTCAACTCTAATGTTCTTCTTTGTAACATGTTCCTATAGAAAATGAAACTTGATCAGAATATGCTTCATCTTAGAGTGCATCACTGGATTCTTTGAGATACTGATGGCGCTTGTGTTATCACAAAATATCATAATGGTCTCATCATACTCAAACTATATATATTTCAAATTTTATTTCATCCATAGGACCTGTGTACAACATGTTGCTGCTACAATATACTTTTCTTTGGCCGTAGACAAAGATATTGATGACTATTTATTTCTTAGCCAAGATACCAAACACTCGCCCAAGTAGAAAGTTGCTCCACTTGTACTTCTTTGATTATCACTGCAACCTTCCCAATCTACATCTAGGAAATAAGTGATAGATCCTTCCTTTTTGGATACCATAATCCAAACTCTTATGTACCTTTTAGATATTTGAATATCCTCTTTACTGCTAAAACATGTGATTCCTTTGGTGTTGTTTGAAATCATGCCACCTATCCAACTTCCTACATCACATCTATTCTGGAAGCTATCACATAGAGTAAGTTGCCAATCATTGACTTGTACTGCCTTTGATATGTATCCTTTGACTCATTATCTTTACTTAACTTGCAACTGTTTTGTATAGGAGTACTGACTTGTTTGCAATCTTCCATTCCAAACATCTTTATAATTTCTCTGATATACTTGGTCTGAGAAATAAAAATTCCTTGGTTTCTTTGACATATATGAAGACCCAAAAATAAAGATAATTCTCCAAGCAATGACATTTTAAACTAATTTTGCATATTCTTTGCAAATTGTTGGCTCATCATGTCATCGTCACTACCAAATATAATATCATCAACATAAAATTCAATTGACAAAATACTATCTTGGTTTACCTTGATGTAGAGGTTGATGTATGCATTCCCTTTCCTGGACCCTTGTTGTTGTAAGTATCTGTCCAGTCTAGAATACCATGCTCTGGGGGCCTATTTGAGACCATATAGGACCTTCTTCAACTTGAAAACATAATTTTTATTCTATGAAAACTGAAATCCTTCTAGTTGCTCAATGTAGACTTCTTTCTCTAGATCCCCATTTAGGAACGTTGATTTTGTGTCCATCTGATACACTTTAATATTCTTGGATCATGCATAATCTAGGATCAATTTGATTGCTTCCATTCTGGAAACTGGGGAAAATGTTTCTTCAAAGTCTATATCTTCAACCTGAGCATATCCTTTACATACCAATCTTGCTTTATTCCTGGTAACATGGCCATCCTCGTTCAATTTGTTTCTGAAGACCCACTTTGTACCGATTACATTCTTGTTCCTAAGTGTCATTCTTCTCTATCTAATCTAACTCTTCATACATGGTGTTGATCCATAATTCATCATTGTTGGCTTCTTCAAAACTTCTTGGCTCAATTTTGGATAGTAGTGCTAGGTGCAGTTGTTCTGGTGAACGAGTTCTTCTTCTATTTTCAACTCCTGCATCTTTATTCCAGATAATATGACCTGATGGATGATTCTTCAGTATTCTTCTTCTAGGTGCCTTTGGAGGTACTTGAAGATCTTTTTGTTCTTATTATTTTTCCAATTTCTCTTCTTCATCTTCCTCTTCTGCTACTTCTTCTTCGTGAAATTGTTCCAATGAATCCTTACCTTATTCTTTTATCCTTCGTCCACATGTCTCATCAAACATCACATTGATGATTTCCACAATTTTGGTGAGTCTTATATTGAAGCATTTGTATTCTTTCCTTGTGCTTGAGTACCCAAAAAGTATACCTTTGTCAACACGAGATTTAAACTTTCCCATTTTTCCATATTTTCTTTTAATCTAGCATTTGCTTCCAAAAAATCTAAAATGCTTCACATTCGTTGGTATTCCTCTCCATAGCTCGTAAGGAGTTTTATCACTATTGTTTCTGAGCATTCCTTTGTTTTGAATGTGAATTGTTGTATGCGCTTCATGTACCCAAAAGACATATGTCAACTTAAAATCCATTAACATAGTTCGATCCATTTCCTGTACTATCTTGTTCTTCCTTTCGACGAATCCATTTTGTTGTGGTGTCCTGACAATGGATAATTGTCTCTTTATCCCATGCTTATTGAAGAAGTCCATAAATTCATTTGAAGTAAAATCTCCTCCATTGTCTAATCTCAAACATTCGATTTTTGAATCTATTTCATTTTCAACCATCTCCTTATATATCTTGAAGTTCTCGAATGCCTCTGACTTCTTATTGAGAAAAACAACTACAGTCATTTTTGTATAGTCATCAATCAATAACATAAAATATTTCTCACCTTTAAACTTGTTTGTTCTAGTTGGTCCAACTAGATCAATATGCACAATTTCCAACGGTTTTGCTGTGGAGTATTCCTTTGATATGAACTTGCTCTTGGTTTTGTTTCCTTGTTGACAATGCTTTCAGAATTTGTTGGTTGGATTCATGATCTGGGGCATTTCTCTTATTTCTTCCTTTTTGTTGACCTTGAAAAGATTATCAAAATTTATGTCACCCATTCTTCTGTTCCATAGCCAAACTTCATCTTTCGTTCCTAAAAAACACTTTTTCCTTTCCAATTTCACTTAGTACATATATGTTGCTTTGATTTTTCACTGTTGTCGCCACCACTTTTCCTAGATCTTATTTTCTTATCTTGCATTTTTGTGAATCAAACACAAGTTTTTGACCTTGGTCACACATTTCACTTACACTCAGAAGATTTTGTTTCATATATTCCACTAGTAGAATATTTTATGCCTTGACATCCTTATTTCCAATCTTGACTGTGCCTCTTCCAATGATTATGGATGAATTTTCATTTCCAAAAGAGACTAACCCATCTCTTTCCTTTTTCAAAGTTAGAAATCTGTCCTTATCACCTGTCATGTGCTTTGAACAACCATTGTCAACATACCAACCACATTTCTTGTGTTGAGCTTGTAGAGCAAGTGTGCATTCTTCATTGTTGTATTGATTCTGCTTCCTTATCCAATTTATTTGAGGTTCCTATCTGTAACTGTTGTTTTTTTGTTGTGATTATCTTGGAGGAACTTTCATTCTACAATCTTTGGGATTGTCTCCAAAATTATTGTACTTGTAGCATTCCACTTCAGTACTCAATGATTCAAACCTTTTGTATTTTCTGCTCTATGTTTCAGTAGGCCTTCTTGAATAAATATTTCGTTCATAACTTTCATCATTGTTTCTGTTCCTGTTATTTTCTCTACAATTCACAGCCTTATGTCCAAAATTGTTACATGAATAACATAGTCCAAGGAAGATAGTTTGATACTTGGGAGTTGAAGATCTTCTAAAGGGAGTTACTCTTATGAATACTTCTTATTCTTGAGGTCTTCTTGTTTATGACTGTTGTTGATTCTAAAATATGAATCTTTTGGGTGGTGAAGTATCTCTATGATCTTCCTTATGGAACTTCTTGTCTTCCTCCTTCTCAAGATATCCTCTGGAGGTCTTTGAGTAGCTTCTTGGTTTTTTTTATTGATCTATTGTTTTGGAGCTTGATCCCTTTTTTGGGGGTTATATCCTAATCCAGACTTGTCATGATGTGGCCTTTTACTGCTAATAATATCGTCCAAAACTTTAGAGTTGTTCTGCATGTTTTTCTTCTGAAGGTATTTTATCAAAGTGATAGTCTCTGCTTCCAAATTTCCAATGATCCTGTCTCTTTATTTTAATTGTTCTCTGAGTGCTTCTTCAATTCTCTTGTCTTCTTCTACTTGTATTTTTAATTTAATGATCATCTACTCTAGTTATTTGGAGTTGGAATTCTAAACTCCTTCTTTTCTTTTTAGTTCTTCCTGAAGTGACTTGTTTTTCTTCTTTTCCTTTTTTATAAGCTCTATGGCACTCAATAATTCTTCTCTGTAGTCAAATTCTACCTCTTCATATTCTTCTTTGGATCCTTCTTCATGATAATCTTCCACTTCCATGAATAGAATCATTTTTATATAACTATCATTGACTTCATCTTTGTCTAATGAGGAACTATCTTCTTTGGTGCAAAGACTTTTCTTGAACAAATTATTTTTTGTTCTTTTGCCTTTGTATATTTATTTCCTCTTAGAGTCATCTTCTTCATTTATTTTCTTTTCTTATGGGGACCTTTATTAGCAAAATGGCCAATACCATCACAATTAAAACAAATCAATGGAATCATACCTTTATATTTGTCATGTCCCTTTTTCAGCCTTCTGACGAAGTTGTCTACTTCTTAATCGTCTTTTGAGATATCATTGTTGCTACTATCTAACTTTGCCTTTTTCTTATCTTTTTGCTTTGTCTTCTTAGATGCTTTGAATGTTTCTTCCTCTGTAACCGTATTTTCTTTCTCTGTTATCATCTCATAAGCTGTGAGTGTCCCATGCAACTCATCCATGGTCAGTGTAGCTAGATCCTCTCCCTCTTCTAGTGTTGAAATATTTGAATCAAATATCATTGGTACGGATCTCAATAACTTTTTGACAATGGCATGTTGCTTCATCTCGTCTCCTAGAACTTGATATTGTTTACTACTTCATCAACTCATAGAAAGTAGGTTGTTATCTCTTCATCTTCATTCATCTTCAATTGTTCAAACTTTTCTCCGAAAATTTGAAGTTTAGCTTCCTTGACCTTCTCATCTCCTTCATATATATTCTTTAGTTTTACCCAGATGTCTTTTGTGGAATCACAATGCATAACTTTGGTGTATATTCATTTAGACAAACCATTCAGGAGTGCACTGGTGGCTCTTGAATTATTCTCCTCAAGTTTCTTTACATCTTTATATGTTGGAGGAATGGTTGGTTCTTTGTATCCATCTACTATTGATCACCAAAAATCAAATCCTAGTTCTTGAATGTGTGTCTTCATTCTTCTGCTCTAGAAGGCATAATATTCTCCATAAAATTTTGGTATCCCAATCTTGGAGTAATCCATGATCTCCTTCAAGTTATTAAACTGGCTTTTGAAGGACCCACTTTGATACCAATTTTTGGATTACCAAGAGGAGGGTGAATTAGTAATAGTTCTTTTTAATCTTTTTTTAAAAATGATTAAAAAGCACTATTACTGATTCACCCACCCCTCAATAATCCAACCTATATAATATCACAATCTCCCTTCACTCTTGATCAACATTCTTACCATCCTCCTTTGTGTTTATATGGATGGAATTCATATGCCGCAACAAAAAACATCAACATCAACCATGTTATAAACATTTTTCCTAGATACATAATCCATCATTAGTCATATTCAATTATCATAACATCATTATTTCATATATAACAACATACTACTCTTAGTTTACAAGCATGACATATGTATTCCCAAGCATGTCTATATGTACTAATGCACTTTTATATGCACCAAACATTTATCACCAACATTCCTACTAATACATATGCATTCTAGCTTCACTATATTATGTTTACATCACTTTGAGCATGATCTCTAGTGCATATATGTTTCATATTCTTATGCTCCATGTATCCATCCTTGAATCCCTCCATATCCATGCATATCAGTCTCATTGTTATCATATGTGCATTTTTTCCCCTTGATCTAAATTTTTTTATCCAAGTCCCACCAAGCCACCTTGCAATTCCAACCAATATGTCTTATTGGTAGCTACCTCTACTTAAGCAACCATGTCCCAACTTTTTTATGCCAGAACCTTCCAACACATTGGAATGAGGCAGTTCATATCATTCCATATTCTTAATGATGTAGTATCCCCCAACTATATTAACCATACTCATTATATCATCCCTTTCTATTACTTCTAGTTGTCCATTGGTTTTGCTTAATTTTTTAATACTTCTCTTCACTTCATTGAGTGATTCCCTATTGAAACCTGCGTGTCAACTCAAGAACAAACTTATCTCAATGGAATGCTATATTTTTCCATTGGAACTTTAAGTGAATGAACTTCACCATTATCTCCCCTAAATTATTTTCACTTGTACTCTACTTCCACTACACAATCTGATAGCAGAAGTGGATTTCTTTCTCTAAATACCTTAAAACAAAATTTTCTAGTCCAACTCTTTTACAGAAATTCCTATGCGTGTACATATAGAGATAACTCACCTATCCCATGAGTCACACATGACCTCATGAGGTCCTTTTTTCTATTTTACAACAAGATTTGTAGCCATCATTACATTTCTACTTTCATGGTCGTGGAGGCTTATCTTTCCTTCATGTTATTTTTCATGTCATTCTTCACCTATCGGCTTCATGTCTTAGGTGAGAATCCTTGTTGATTTGTATTTGTGAGTCATTCAAACTCTATAATAACTAAATATTAATTTATCGCTACTGTTTTGGAGCTCTTATCAACCTTTCATTTCCTGCTCTATAGCTCTTCACTTCCCTTTTCAAGCTTTTCATTGACTCAATCAGCTCTACAAGTTCCACCTCGCTTCCATGTCCATTGAAACATGGAATTATATTCTACAATAGATCCACACAATATTCATTCATCACATCAGATCATATTGTTAATATTTCCTTGACATGACACTCTATCCTTCAATGTTCCCCTGCTCATCAACAATACCATGTTATCAAAACTCAACCCCTTTCCATTGTCAAACTGTTGTACTTCCAATTGTGACTCCATATCACTTCATAGGAACCATCATGAGAATTTTCACTCTTCCTTACCCAATACTCACATCTAGAATATACCTATATCATTTGGAAATGTTTTTTTCCAAAATTGACGTTGTTTGGAAAACTTTTATATGGAGAAATTGCATGGTTCACAGAGTCCAATTGTAAAACTTACATTTTCCATCATGTTTTCTTGTGCATTTCCTTTCCAATGGCTACACTCATGACTTATTCTAATTTCTAAGCAGAAAGTTATGGCTTTTCGATAATAGCAGTTTCACACTTTTTTGCACTTGTTTCATTGATACAATTAATCTCATAGACTAATTTATGCCATTTGTAGAAATAAATATGGTGAGAACTAGAAAAAAAGTACATTAGGTGCTAATAGTATTCCAAATTATGAAGACACAAAAAATTTTAGATTCAAGGTCTGATGCTCCATCCAACTTCTGCATCCATCTGGATTTTTCAACTTTCTCCCTTTTGCATTTTCTCTAGACTTGGAATTTTTAGTGAAAAACTGATATATGACAAACTAAGCCGATCTGGAAAAAAAAACTTCTCCACAGATTATTTTTTTGGATTGATGAATAGGTAAAATTTTGAGTAAATAAATTTTTCTAGGATTGCAATCTGGGGTCCCTTTTTCCCCTCTAAAGATCTCAGAAATCCACAAAAAGTGTCTTGGAATAGTGGATTTTGATTTGTTTGGGAACCTCCACTCCAACTCCTTTAGAATTTGACCAAAATCCCAATTGGGTATCTTCATGTCCTCTTTTTGGATTCTCTTTAAAAATTTCATCTTAATATGGGTTCCTATCAGTGAGCACTAATATGTTATTCAAAAAGCACCAAATTGGATTTTTTGGAAAATTTAAGTAGAATTAGACATAGGCCCTCACTAGGACTTTGGTAGGCCTCGTCACTACAAAAATACCCTTTATACTTTGTCTGATTCTGATTTTTTAGGCTCTTTTTATGGCCAAAACAAGCTTTTGGCTCTAGACTTCTTTTTCTTTATCCTAATCCATCTTTCTCCTTTCCTTCCCTCCTCTCTTCTCTTCTATTTTAAGTCTCCTCATCTCTTCCCCTTTATTTTCTTGTCTTCTCTTATTGCATTGATACTTTAATATTCTACTAATACATCACTCCAATACCATTTTTCTTAGTCAATATATCACTCCAATAATATTTTTCTCAGTTGATACATAGTTCCAAAAATTTGTCTTTCCTCCGCCATTTCTCCCTATTTTATTTTCTCTTGGCAGGATATTCCCTTCTTTATCGCACTCGAAAATATATTATTTTCGATGATGTTTTGTGCCAAAAGTTTATCTTTTATACCGGTTTCCCTTACTCAACATTTTTGTAAGTCTTACACTTCTAAATTGGGCCAAAACTTTATCTTTTTTGATGAAATTTCGAGCTAAAAATATATCTTTTGGCTAATGTTTCGGGCCAAAATTTTATCTTTCTAGTCAGCATTGCAGGCCAAAAAATTATATTACGCCAACATATCAAGATAAAATTTTATCTTTTTGACCGATATTTCAAGCCAAAAAATTATCTTTTGGCCAACGTTTCAGGGCAAAAAATTATCTTTTGGCAGACCCATCGGGCCAAAAGTTTATCTTTTGGCTGATATGCACCTTTTTTCCCATTTTTTTTCTAAGTCTTTCTTTCTTCTTTTCCTTCACCATCAACATCGTTTCACCCACATAAAAAAATTAGGCCCGATAAAGAGAGTCTTTTCCCTTCTTTATAGTGCCCAAAGTATATTTTCCCTCCTTCGTTTCACTCAAGGAAATATTTTTCTTCTACGATACGCACTATATTGCTCCCAAAAATCTTTTTCCTTGGTGATTAACAATGTATCACCCATAAAAAAATTCTTCACCAATACACTGTGTATGGGCCAAACAAATTATTTCTTTGGCGACAAACACTGTGTCACGGAATTTTCCTGACTATTCGACAGTTAGTCATTTTTCCAATTTTTAGCTCGTGACCATCGTGAAAAACACTAGCTCAACTTCTTGGGTTGGATTCCGACCCCACATCTTTCTTTTGGGTGATCTCAATTTTCACCCAAACACCCTATGTGAATGCCATGTATTTGATCATTTTGGTCTCCAGGACCAAAACCCACATGTTGATTTCATACTCTCAACATACCCATGTCGATTTTTGACTAATATATGCCCAAAGATTGGGTTTTTTTCCTAGTTTCACGATTTTTTCCCAAAATAAAACATAGATAGCAACTTTGTTTCTCACTAGCATACTCCTGCAACCCCAGTGTTGCAACCTAATCTTTGATACCACATGTAATGAACCCAACCTACTAAGTCAATTAAAATTCTCTAACATAAAAAAAATTAATAAGGGAAGGTAGGCCCAAATTTTTTCATGCATCAGAAAACATATTAAAAATTCATGAATGCAACTAATCAATCAAACAAAACAATTAAATATTCAATTTACATAATGGAATTAAACATACAAATATGAAAAAACACTTATCTTTTGAGAAATCACCAACTGGCTACGTACAAAGGACATTCCTCCCAACCATAGGCTTGTTGTTCCATTACTCTCAACAACAAGCCACCCTTGAGTTGGGGCTATAAATCTACAAGAAGGATTGTCCCTCTTAGCTATCCACTATCCACACATAGAGGCCCAAAACGTAGGTTATAACTCCTATAGCAATTCCAACCAAGCAGCTTTCTTTTCCCTCAACCTACACAACCAAAGGAATCAGATCCCCTTATCTACCACACAGTCCCTCAAGCTATCCCACTTCCCTTCACGGATCCAACACAAGCTTGGCCATAAAATGTCACAACTGAGGACTCAAGAAATCTTATATCTAACAATGGAGTGCTCACAAGAACTTTCTTAAAGATTTTGAACTATTTTCCTCTATATGAAAATACACTACAAGAACACGGCCTGATTTTCAACAAAAAACTCATCCCTCATGGCTTCTCTCATACAAAGCATGGTTATTGCTCTATCCTAGCACCTATGTCTCTCTTGCTATCCAAAACTAAGCTTGTAAAAACTCTCTCATGGCTACAACATAGTTGGTGCTCTTTCCTAGCACCATGCTCTCTTCTTGCTACCTAAAAACCCCTTGTAAAAAATTTCCTCAATACCCACTTGAATTTACTTCTTTTTCATGCAAGCTTTGACTCTCACATTTCCCAGAAAATGGTTGTACTCAACCCATTTCGTCATATATTAGTGAGATCACCTTTCCCACCAACGAATCTTGCATGCATTCAATAGTTGTTTTGATAATTCAAAAGAGGTAAACATTGGTAACAAAATGGATTGGATTATTAGGCATGTGGAACCCCTTTGACCCCCTCTCTTGGGTAATCATAGCTAAATGGAGAAGAGGACCATCAAGTTCTCCCCATTTTCTAAGACTTTGCATTACACGCTCTTGAATAATTCAAGGAAGATGCAATTTTGTGTCGAAATTAATGAATAACTCACAAGGACGACAATAAATCTAGTAGATTGGCCTCAAAGGGTAGATTCCAAGGAAAGCAAATTGGTATAACAAGGATGAGATTGCTAACAAGTTTGCTCACCTATCCTTGGAAGTTTTGGGGGACCAAAAGCCTCCCAATAAGGAGGTGTGATTTAAATTAGATTTGCATGATAATGATTGACTATTGACTTAAGCTCTATGTGGATTTGCACCAATGTCCATACTTGCAATAACATAGTATTCTCTGTCCCTCTCATATATATATATATATAGAGAGAGAGAGAGAGAGAGAGTATTTAAAAAATAAAAACTTTAGACACTATCTCTCTAATGTATATATATATATATATATAGAGAGAGAGAGAGAGAGAGAGAGAGAGATTGAGAGAGAGAGAGAGAGAGAGAGATAATATTTTAAAAATAAAAACCTTAGACACTATCTCTCTAATGCCAAAATTGAAAAAAAATACAAAAGAGGACGCTCCAATGCTAAGCTTGGGGAAGTTGAAGAGTTGGGGATGCCTAGCCTTCCAACTTATCCCCTAGCTAACCTAATCTCAAATTTGCTCTTGAACCTTAAAGGAAGAGGGTTTTTTTGGTTGAGAGAGAGGAATTGATGCTCAAATTCCCAAATGCAGACTGAAAATGGACCAAAGACAATGAGGGTATTTAACCTACACATTGCCAAGAAATAAAGAGCCCGATCAAAAGCAATTGAATGTTAGTTTTCCCATTTGATTTTCAAAGTAAACACTAAATTCTTGTGTGATGAATGATCAAAGCATTCTTAGTTTTCCATTTGGATTTCAGGATAAACACTAAGTTCTTGTGTGATACCTCTCTATTTGGTGTGTTACTTTTATGTCTATAAGTTTTTTAAGTGAAGACACTATATTCTAATGGCAGCCTAGTAATTGTAATGGTGTGGAGTTTCATTTCATTGAAATTCTTTGAGTTTTGCTTTATGTGTTCATTTCTCTTGGCTATTAAAAAAAATCCCAACATTTTTAGAATGCACATAGTTGGTTTATCTCTGAGATACAAGGTCAATGACTCAGATGATATAATCATTGCACTGCACTGTTGTAGAGAGTTTCTCATTCTAAATTTCATTTTTTAATTGACCGTTAGAGAAAAAAATGCCACTGTTGTTTGCCATGGCTGTCAAGGGCCATCTTCTGGTCTTCCGAAGCTTATCTTGCTGCTTGTAGAATACTGAGAACCAATACACAGCCCAACTACTGGAAAATTCATTCCACCGGCTGTACGCGTCGTTCCTCGACATTCGAGGATTGTTATTTAATAGTTTAGGGCCGTATGCGGGTTGTATGAGCCGTAAGCCTAGAGCCACAACCGGCTCTGCTCCACGGGATCGCTCCTCCTCGCCTTGTGTGGTATGGATGATGATTGGGCAGTGAGGTAACAAGACCGTGAGTGGACCAGCACAATGGTCAAATTGTTAACCATTGTTTTAGTTTTCGTCTCGAGCACATTTCGTCTTAGTATTCTAAACTTTCTAATTTATTTATTTATTTTTTTAAGTTTTTGGGTAATTTTTTTTGTTTGATTTTGTTCTTAATTTAGTGATGAAGGATTGGATTTACAAATTTGAGTGGTTAATTTTATATTTTTCAATAAGTTGAATTTATTTATGTATTCAAAAATACAATTTAAACAACAAAAAATATAAATTTTATCTAAATTTACATTGTAAAAAAAATCTCAAAATATAGAACATTTAACCGAGACCTATTTCGACAAGTGGACTTCAATATTTGAAGCTTGAACTTTTAACTTCGCATATGTCTCAGTGTATGAGCTTGATTAAATGAGGATTTGGGGCTGAAGGATAAAGGTGGCTATCCTTTTCCTTTTCAAGGAAAAGTATTGTTTAATAGTCAATTAAATGCATTGAGTAATAGCCGACTCACCTTTACATTAACTAGTTAACTAGTGGAGTTTAATGATAGTGAAATAGAATTGTAGAAGAAGGATGTTGTCCATTTGTTTTAAGTTTTTGTTTTTATGGTTGATATTAGATAATATTAATTCTCACTAAATTACAATTTTTTGCTGTTTAAATTGTATTTTTGAATGTAGAAATAGATTCAGCATGCTGAAAAATAGATTCAACATTTTTGAATCTACAAATTTAATTACTCAAAATCTGTAGATTCAATAATATCTCACCGGATTTGAAGAAAATATCCCAAAAAAATACCAAAAATATAGAACATAAAACATAATATGAGATATATTAGTATAGTTAATAATGGTTTGGAACTTGGAAGCCTCTACAACAGTGTATTCAAGGATGAATAGTTAAACATAGACTAATCTTGTATCTACAGTTGTTTAAGAAGAATTCTTATAAAAGTTCTGGGACTTCAGAACTTGTATAGACTTTCCTCTTAGTGAAACTATTCTATTCCTCTGCTTTTGATAAGGATCTATTTCTTCTGAGAATTTTCAATTTTCTCAGGTTTTCTTAAAAAAAAAAATTATAAATTAAAAAGAAATTAAAAACAACTAAAAAATATGTATTTATTTTTATTTATATTTTAAATTTCTAAAAAATTGTGATTTTTATTTTATAATAAAATAAAAATTAAGATATTTATTAAAAAAAATAACAATGATGATAATAAATTAATTTTTTGATAAAGATGTAGATTAAGTATCATATAAATGGAAGGAAATATAAAAAGAAGATGTCAAATTTGATTCTCACCCTTGTACATGATTGAATTGTGGTTGGGCATTCAAAACCAAATTTCGATGTCATAATTCATTTTGTTTCATGACTGAGTTAATATGTGTGACAATTTCAAAGTGGTGAGGTGCAGTGTAAGTTAATAAATATAAGATGCTTGGCATGTCCAGAATTATTAGTTGTTCTGCACGTTGATTGAATAGTTCAGTGAGAGTGCATGAACTTTCATTTGCAGGATGTTTCTTCAATATTTTGAATCCATGTAATATTAAATTGATATTTACTAATTGTGTTATATTTGTTTTGAAGTTAATTAGTTAATTATTATCTCATCAAAAGTGAAGGCAGATCATGTTCAAAATTGCGTGGAAACTATGATAACTGGTTATAAGTTTTGATTTATCAAAGGTTTTGTCCATGGAGTTTATATACTGGTATCCAATGATAACTTTTGAAAAAATAAGTATTCGAGATATTAAAACAAGGATTGAAAGATAGAAATGCGCTTGTCTCTTTATTAAAATCGACGCCTTCCATTTTATTTCCTCGTAGATAAGCTCCATTTTAGATTAGCTTGCACTCTGGCTTGGAGATTCCTGAAATCTCAGTACTCAGGGAGGCGAGGGCGGCCTCTAGCCTTCCCACAGAGGAGAGCATTGTGAGGAATATCATATTCATCTCTGAGTGATCGCACAGGAGACTTTACTCTCACGTATGTTTGCTGACCAAGGAATTGGCGTGCCCATGTTTCTGACCTCAGGTTCCAGATTCCTGCGTTATCGAAAGTTAACAGAATAGCAGTCCATGAATGTGGGTACACCTGCGTTGAAACAAAACAACATAACAGTCATGTTATTAGTTGCAGTGGCTGTGGCCATAAAAAGTAAGAGATTGGCATTCTTAACATTGTAAATTTATCTTTCATGATACAATCTAAGGAGCTATAATAGTGTACATAGAAAATAAGGCACGCAATCGATTGCCAACCTGGGTTGTACAGCGAGAAACTGCATCGAAGAGATTGTATTTTTTCCTACTTGCAGGTGTCCATGTACCACCATTAAACCTGTAGACCAAATGATAATGGAATTGAGTAAGTTAAACATATTTATGTTTATAGGGATTTGAATTTTGACTTTGTGGTTGGACATTTGGATGATCAGAATCTCCAACCGAGTTAATCTTACCTCGAATGTAAATTTGGATCATCAGAGAGCCAGCCACAATGTCAACTAAACCCTATCCACCGTTGATTTTGTGCTGGACCTCCAATGACCCAAATCTACAATCCTCGGTTGGGGTTAAGGATGGCCATATTTCATCCACAGAAAGTTATGCATTGGAAATTAGAACTTACCCCGCTACAAAGAAGGAATATCCATCCAAATGCCATGACTGGATAGTGTTTTCATTGTTCTGGAACACAATCTCAATGAAAGTCCGGTATTGCACAGACAGCGCAGCAGTCTTCATGTTGGCAGATGAAGATGTAACGTGGGGACTATCAGGAATGCCTCCCACGGTGAACACTCCGCTGATGTTATAGTAATCTGCAAGCTGCAATGGTGTTCTGGGACGCACGTAGGAAACACCATTCACTGCGTAGCGTTGTTTCCCATTGATAATGGGGGCCGAGTTTGCGAGGATTATTGTTCGAGTAATGTTGATCTGCCCGTAGTGGTAAGATCCTTGTGGATTGGGACGAGCTGCACTGGCTGCCAAGTACGTTCTGCACAACAATTGCCATTCAAATTTTGAGATCTTGAGTACATAGGATGGGTGCAACTCCCACCAACCCTGTATTAGTTGGGCATTTTAAAATTCAACCCTGGTCTGTAAATGATTTTTCTTGAAATTTAATTTCATAGCCATTCCCACTTTACATAATGATCCCTTATCTACATTTTCTAACAATCCTAAAACATTAGCAATCATACAGATATACATGTATTTATCTATATGTAAAATCTATACATATATCCCCACATACATTATGCTAAACCGAAAGTAAGCAGGCCAAGAACCAAACCTGATAGATCTGGCCTGGTTCACAGACCAAGTAATCTCGGTTGGAGCCCCTGGAATTGGTCCAGCAAGCGGCTTCAGGGAATTGCTGTAGCGGAAAATGCCACTAGTAGAAATAACAGGAGTTATGAAACGAGTAGATACAACCATGTAATAGTCCTGAGGTGGCTGATCTGCAGTGACCAGAACAGAGTAGGATTGACCAACATGAATGTCAAGAGAATCATAGATGTTTTGAACGGTGTGAGTTCCTTCCACCTCCACAAGCTTCAATTTGTGACCCTGAATCCTAAAGTTCAAAGACGATGACAATCCCACATTTGAAATCCGGAGTCGGTATGTTTTTCCTGCAGATAAACAGATGGGTCATTTTAGATACAGCTCAAGAGAAGCAACGGATTCAACAGGCAGGATCTGACATCAGATAAATAAAAACGAACTGGATCTTGTGAAACTTTAAATGCCTAGCAATACCTATACTAAATCTAGCAGACTGCCTTGTTATAGAGATTAGCAATCTGATACCTTGATCCACTGTAATTGATGCTTCGTTCGGTAGCCCACGGCCATTAATGAGAACAGCATCAGGATTACCAAGCGATCTGCCCATGTCGAGCGTTCTTCTAAGGATCTGCCCAAAGGTAGAGTATGGTCAGAGATTGATGCAGTGCATGAGAACATTATGGTGGACAGGCTGAAGTTGAACATAGCCAGTCTCTTTAATGTCAAAAGATGTATTTGTTTCTGGGATGGATTAATAGCCAGTCTCTTTAATGTCAAAAGATGTATTTGTTTCTGGGATGGATTAATAACTTACTGTTACGTTGGTCTTGTACCAGTCACCTATAACCAGAGTGATATCACCATCAGGAGAAGGAAATGGAACAGGGATTAGGGCCCTGCTAGCTACACTTAGTCCTCCAAAGCCCCCCGCAGCTTTCTGCAGATACAATGATGGAAAGTAGTAGTAGCTGCCTATCTGGTCCTTCACCTGGAATTTGTACGTGAAGTTCTTTCCTCGTGGTATAGGGCAGTTTGTTCCCGATACTCCATCTTGCCACGAATTTTTCCGTTGTTGGATGCCATTCCTGTACCAGAATGTGTGTAAGTACCTCCATGCATTTCAGATCACCAAAGAAACCCATGAATCTCAATCAGCCAATACACAAAGAGAGAACCCAAGGAACTTACCAAGAAAATAACAAAGCTTGATCCAGGTTGTTAAATACATTCACAATAATGTTTTCATTGGTGACACTGTCAATTTGGGGTCCGGGAAACTGCCCATTTATTAAAATCCCCTGCAACAATAACAGAATGTGTCTCAGACAAATCCTGGCAAATCATACGTGAGCTATAACTGCTGTCATTGAATGAAAACTGAGATTTTTTAAAAATGTACCTGTTGAGGGATACCAAGAGGCCATATTGTGCCCCATGTAACGTTCCATGTAAAGAATCTATAGGGATCCTCTGCTAGAGAAGTGCCAAAAAATGCTATGACTAAAAACACAAAAATCACAGAATGCCTCAAGGAACTCATTGAATTCTTGCTGAAGATAGTTGGCCCTTCCTCTAGGTCTTGCTTTATATGTTTATTGGTTTCCAGCGAGATGGGCTTCTTCAACAATGGTTTCTTTTAMTCTGCACGTTCAAAACTTGGCTTCTTCAAAAAATCTGTTTGCTTTCTCATATATAGAGGAGAAAAGAGCAGCCAAACAATACAGATCTCATAATGCACAACAGTTAAAGCTTGTGTTTGTCCTTACATTGATCTACAAGCCTGACAGAGATAAGATGGCAGTGACGTTAAAGCTCAAGGATCCATTTGTCCTCCTCTTAGCCTCCGTCAGTGATGCAAATCAGCAAAGCCTCCCATACACTTTCTCTGGCCGTCTTATGAAGATGGCAAATTGGGTCCTGTATATAAAGCCTTGGATATCTATTATCAAGGCGATCTCAAATTATTGACAATAAAGGAGAACTTATGGAATCATATACCAGCTAATGAAAATCTGTAACGCGGAACAATTCCGAATTCCGAGTTCCGTAAGGATCATAGAAAACCCATGTCAATAATTACAATCAATCAACATAGAGGCCATTAATCTAAGCAATCGAGTAAAAATCTACAGTATCATGAAGTGTATCTGCTTTCTCTTTGTTGTATTGCAATGAAATCGGAAGAATAATTGGAACGTAATAATAGAGATTATTGTTTTTTTTTTAATGGTTGACAGCACCTGGGCTGTGAGAACCAACCCTATAGTTATGTATTGGTCGGGAATGTCGGCAGTAACGAATCCGCGTTCTGGTTGAAGACGATCATCATCGAATCTATTCGTGTTTTGTGGCGCTCCAGGTGAGGAGGTGCTGGCACTTGGCGTTTGATTTGAAACCAGGAACTGAATCTCGTTTACCGGAGATTTGAACGGTCGATGCTGTAATTGAAAGCTGCACGTTTCTTGACTTCGAAATTCTGTGCAGGTTTTTAGGATTTTCAGAAAAAAGAGGTGCGCGTCATTTGCATGTGGCCTCCCAACTGATTTGTTGTGGCCAAATCGTAGCATTGAGGGATGAAACAGTGTGAATTTTAATGTTTCATTTAAAAACGATATAGATTTTTTTTTTTTTTTTTATATGTAAGTGGTTTTATATATAAGGGCCTTCAAGTAAAGAAACCAGAACATAGTTACAAAATTTGATAACAGTAGGATTGTAGTTACTGAACTGTCCCAAAAGGGAGAAACTTCAGCCAATCGGGTAAGTTTAGCATCTGAGAGCCTACCAATCTTAAAAAACAAAGCTAAGATGACTAAATTGTAATTAGAGGGAAAACTATTAAAAAGAAAAGATCCCTTGAGGGGCCAGGCACCTAGCAAGTAACCTGGCAGGTAACCTGGCCACGACTCCTCCTCAACAGGTGTCCCTTTGTTTGCCAAATGCATGTAATCGTCCACGGTGCACTCGTCCCTGTTGGCAGCTGTCATGGCGTCTCCCGACGGAGTGTGCACATGCTGGCCTATGGCTGTGACCACTTCCATGTCCTCCCGCTGGACCTGCTCCGCAACGACCTCTGCTACACTCTACGTCCTGACATTTCTGTCGTCGCCTGCTGAGGAGGGCACTCCTGCTGAAGCCGCGCCTGCTGGGTAGGAGGAAGAGGTGTCTTGGAAGGTAGAAAGGAGTTGGAGAAGGGTCGAGATCTTTCCATCCATAAGTTGCATCCTAAATTGGAGGTCCTCCATTCCCTGACAGAGTTCGAAGACCAAGTCGTAGAGGATGGTGAAACTCTCTTTTAGCTACAGATCCGGCTTGGAGTCAGTAGACGCCGACGTATTGTTTCGGTCGGCTCGAACAAGAGATGGCGCCCTGATGGGCGACTTTGAAGAACCAGTAACTGACGCGAGGGGAGGATTGAAAGTTCTGGAGGTTGGTGGAGCGGAAAGGTGGTGCAAAGAAGAGCCCGACAAGCTTTCAATTATGGCTAAGCACTCAAAGCGGGAGACAGGCGAGGTGGAGGAATTGAGAGGTGCTAACTTAGGCAGCAAGAGCGGCGAGGAAAGTGTTGAGGGCGAACCAGGGGGAGAAGCCGATGCACGAGGTCGAGGAGGATGCCAAGGAGAGCCCCTTCACAATCATCCTTGTTGATGCGGCATGATTTGGCAGTGTAAATGGATTTGGTGTTCCAGGCCAATGTGGAGAGCCTGGAGAAGGTCGGGACTTGTGAGCACCATGAACGTGTAAGCAAAACCAGGCCAGTGCAGCGGAGGAATGTTGGAGTCGGTTCTCAAGAGAGGGAGAGGATCACAAGAAAACGGAGAAGCCATAGAACCATGCATAATGGAGGTCGGGTGAAACCAAGTTAATGCCACTGCAAACGACGTGAAAGCCAGTTAATGCTAGGTAGAGTCGACGGTGGTCGGCACGAGAAGGTCACATGGCTCGTTGCCTTGCTGGCTCATCCGCTCTCCCTCTGTACACCAGGTGGTCGACACTATCACTCCATCTGGGGGCTTGTCCACTTCCCCAACTTTGCGGATACATTGCTGGAGGATAGGGTGATCCGGAGTAAGGGACGTTTTGCAGAGGAGTTCTGATCCATCCCAGTTGGTCCCCAGATTAGCCAGTTCATCCGCTACCTGATTCGCACTCCTTCTAATATGAGCAGATATAACAACCTGATTGGGTTGCAATAAATTTGTAATAGTCTTTAGCCCATGTGAGAGTCTCCAGCTGGGTGATATTCTTTCCGGGTCTGCTCCATTTAAAAGTCTGCTGAGGAGATTGATGATGATTTGAGAGTCTCCCTCTACAATCAGCTCGGTGAAGTTGTGTTTAGTGGCTAATTGCAGTCCCCTGGTAAGTCCCCAAAGTTCCGCCACATTGTTCGTGGTATGACCAAGGGAGCATGCATTAATGAGAATAATGTGTCCATGGTGATTGCGGAAAACGACTCCATAACCCGCTGCTCCTGGATTGCCTTTAGAGGCTCCGTCAAAGTTGAGTTTGATGAAATCAACCAGAGGGGCGGACCAAGAGGAGGGCCTGCTGGGAGGGGTGGGGATAGAGGGGAGGGGTGGGTGAGAAGATAGGAAGGGCTTCCAGTGCTTAAGGATCAGGAGTTCTGAGGGATTGTTGATCAGGTCTTTTTCATTCCAAAGATGGAGGTTGAGAGTTTCTAGAATATTGAGGCGACAACGATTCCAGCAGTGTTTCCACGGGAGGAAAGCATTCTTGAAAATCCTTCTATTTCTTTCCTTCCATACCTGCCAGAGGATGAATCTGGGAAGTAATTGCCAAATACGATTTAGGAGGGGAGATTGAAACACATGGTCCCTCCAGTTCGTAATAGTGTTGACGATGTTGTCTCGTTCACGGTACGAGGTGCACATAATGAGCGCACTTTGGTCCCAAATTTGAGCAGTGTACGGGTAGGAATTGAGAAGGTGATTCATGGTTTCGTCTGCCTCCCCACAAAGTATACATACATAAGGACCCACAAAACCTCTTTTTGAGAGGTTATCCTAGGTTAGAATGCTCGAGTGGATAACGAGCCAGAGGAAGAGGGTGATTTTAGGCCAATGTCTGAGGTTCCAGATTTTGCTCCAAACATCCCGTGGAGGTGCCAGGTTCGAATGGATTTTGATGTGGTAGGCTTCTCATATGCTATAGGTGCCCCTTGGTCGATATCCCCATCGAAGGATATCCTCTCCCATGAGCTTGGGGATTTTCCGTTTGAACATTTCATTCTGCCAGGGTCTCAGATCCATGTGCCCGTCCAGGTTCATGCGTTCCCTATCAAGGTGCCAATGCTGCCAGGTGTCATCTGGAAGATTATCTTGCCAATAATCCACTACTTTTGTCAGGCCCGCCTGTGTGGCTTGGGTGTTGATGCGCTCAACCCAATCCTCGTGGTCTAGAATTGGCCATTGTTGCCAGGAATCTTTCCAGAATAGGGTTGTTTTCCCATTTCTAATTTCCCAGAAAGCATGGTGGGTGACTAGCTGTCTATTCTGCTTAGCCGCTGCCCAGATTAAAGACCCTGGTGTGTCTCCATTCCAGCGTATTAGGTTTTTTTTCGCCACCTATGGTACATATTTCTTCCTCCATAGCCTTCCCCAGAGGTCCTTGGGATTCTTAAGCCATTGCCACCATATTTTGGCACTGAGGACTTTATTCATGATGGTGGGATCTCGTAAACCAAGGCCTCCTTGCGCTTTGGGCTGACAAAGTTTGTACCAGCTGATAAGCGCTATTTTCTTCCCTGTATTGAGGCCTTGCCACAGGAAATTCCTTTGTAGGCTTTTAATGGTTGTGAGGACAAACTTTGGAGCAACCAACGCCGAGAAGATGTAGGTGGGAAGGGCCTGGAGAACTACTCGGAGGAGTATGAGACGACTTGGAACGTTTAGAACTCTGAGGGTCCAGGATGAGATTTTCTTAGTAAAAGAGGAGAGGCGATGTTCCCAGGAGGATTTCTGGAGGGCATTATCAATCAAAGGGATGCCAAGGTATTTGGACGGAAGGGAGCTTC
>ML783366.1:685428-695863 GCA_009831015.1 Picea engelmannii | reverse complement strand
CCCAAATTTCAAAACCGTGTTTTTTACCTGTTTAACAGTTCGACTTCGGAGGTGGATTCCGGGTAAATGGAAACGAAATTTAAAAAACCAACAGATTTTTTGTTCAACACGGGCTGAAGAACAAAAACCTCTTCCATATTTTTCACAGGTGCCACCAGTGGGGAGAATCGAAGCCATCTTTCAGCCTCATTTTTCAGATTTTCGGTTTTTTTGTTTCAGTCCTGATTTTGCAGGAGCTTTTTCGACGCGTTGGGGACGAAATTGGGGAATCCGAATGAGGTTTTTGTCCAGCACATGCTCATATACAATAACCTCCTTCATTTTTTACATAGGTGTCATCGTTGCGGAGAAACAGAGGTCTGATTTGACCCCTTTTTTTCAGCAGTTCGGGCAATTTTTCATGGCGACCAATTCCAGATTTTTGGGGATTTTTTCTTATTTTTGGACGAGGTGGTTGAATCTGACCTCCTAAGCTTGAGGAGCGATCTTTCCTATATAGTCATGTAACTTTAATGCTAAATGGTTGTTTTTTTGGAGACCTTTGTATCCCAAAGCTATTATGTAACCTTTCAAAGACGGACCAGAAATAAATTAAAAAAAAAACTATTCATAGGATTCTTGTGTTGAGTGTTGGTGGCGTTATCTTTCTTTGTTAACTGTTCTTCTTGTTATCATTCCATATGTTTCTTCAACTCTTATTATTAAAGGAGAGTAAATAGAACATAATTTATTGTTATAATACTATGCATCTGATCTTTTGATAATCTCTATGTTTTCCATCTGAAGCTAAGCCCAAGAATTCTTAATTTCTCCTATGATTAGTAAATCTCTTTCTTTTTCATTCTTATCCATTATCATTTTAATTGATTCGATCCAACATTTTTACTACCTCACCCTGTGGAGAAAACTTCTTTTAGATCTGAGATCGATCTTTATATTTAAACACAGACCCCATAGCCCAATGGAGACTTAAAGCATCCCTTCAGCCAAACACCTCAAATCCAAAACAAATTATGCACCTCATAACTAGCCTAATATCTTATACAAAAAAAGTTAAATCATATAGAGAGATCCCTCTCTGAGTCTTGGAGGGATAGATCCCTGACTCAAAGTGGTTTTGATATTGCCTCTGTGACTGCCTCCACAGCCTTGGGAAAATTACAGAGTGCTAACATAATGGCGACCATACTTGGAAACTTTCTCCAATAGTGCGCTTCAAGTTCCAGATCTAATCACTGATGGTGGACAATGAGAAGACACAAGAAGGTTGAAATCTTTCACCTGGCGACTCTAATCAGCTCTAGACAGTGCCAAATCAAAGACTCCACTGGAGGAAGTACCTGAAGCATGACCAAGCAGCCTAGAAAGATCAGGTACTCAAGCCCAAATTGCATTCAAGACATCTTTTTTTTTATCTGTAATTATGTTCTATGTTATTCTAAACCTGATCAAAAGTACATTGTTGAAGATTGCATTGACCACCTGCTAATCGATGAGCCTCAAGAGACTAAGTCCCAAATTGTAAATCATGTATATACTCATACACTTGCAGAAAGCCCAATGAGACATGAGACTCGTGCTTTATCTCCTGCCATTGTTGAAATTCCAGTTAGCTATAAGCCCTTTGCTTTACCTCCTATATATGTGAAAATCCCAGACCGATGCAAGCCTCTAGATTTGTCTCCTATTCACCATGACCTCCCTGTCAATTACATCAATAATCTGCCCAGGTTTGATGGAGAAAATGTGAAGATCACTACTAAAAAACACATTCAAAATCTTGAGGATTTTCTTGATCTGTTTGAAGTGAGAGAAGACGATGTCTATATCAGGATGTTCGCCCTATCATTGTTAGGTAAATTTAAAGATTGGCTTAAGAACCTTCCAGCTACAAGCATCAACAATTTTCATCAATTTGTGAAAGTTTTCCTAGATCGATGGGTGATCATGAGAAATGTATTTTTCATCCTAGAAGAGTATGAACATTTGAAAAGATAGCCAGGGGAGACAGTACATCAGTTTTCAACAAGATTCAATAAGGTATATCATGCAATACCTACTGATATAAGGCCACCCCCAGGATCAACTCACTTGCATTACCCAGATGCCTTCGATCCTGAGATGACATTCCAATTAAGAGAAAGGAACACTGCAACCCTTGAAGAAATGCAAAAGATTGCAATTGATGTGGAAGCTAACTTTCTAAACAAAAGGTCCAAGATAAGGGCAGAAGAGAAAAGGAACAAATGACATCTTTAGAAGTGAAACTAGATGTTTTAGCAAACACTATAAGAGAGATGATGCAGAGGATTAGTAGAAAAGATGAACTTGTTATTCAAAGACCACATGTTCCATTAGTTCTAGAAATGACAAAGATCAATGTCCCCAAGCTTTTTCCAGCTCATCCTTGGTATCATGGATTGGATAATGAGTGTTTCATGTATTTAATTCATAACATAATCAAAGATGAAACTCCAATTCAGCTTGTTGAAGAGCCATCAGTTAATATGATGTGCATGTTTGATGAATTTTCATTCATGGATTATTTATTCAAGCATGATCAATATGATGAGGATGATATCAAGTTGAATTTTTCAGAGAAATTAGAAGCATATTGTTGGGAGGAAGAAAATCATTTGAAATCCCAGCAAGACAATCTATCTGTGCACAACAAGTATGATAGAAATGATCAAAGTGCAGAAAATCTCAGAGTAAGTGGAAACACTCTAACCTTGTGTTTCTCATCTTTTCAATTTCTGAAAAGAAAATCTAGGCAAGTTGTAAATAGTGAAGACAAAAAAATTTCTGATCAATCAATTGAAGATGCCATTGATGATATGGAGACTATTCTAGACCCAAAATCAAAGTCACTAATTTCCCTTGAATTTCAAAGTCCATATGGAAGTTCGGAGCTCGAAACAATATTAGAATCAGTGGAATGTAATTATGTACCATTAGATTATAATTCATTTCATTTTTTTAAAAAGAATCTTGAGTATGTGCTAAAGGATAAACACATAGAAAATCAAGAAGTTTCAGTGGAACCAATGCAACAGTCATCTCAATTTCTATAGGATCCAATATCTGATGTGTTGGATGACTTGTGTTGTCAAAGTCATTTTCCATCATCCAGCTATGGGATGAAAATTTGTTATGATATTGACATGATCAGGCAGTCAACTTCATTGTCTTTTTTAGCATAAGTCTCATTACAAAGCCCATCAGAAAAATTGCAGCCATATCAAGAATTTTTTGAGGATCGAGATAACATAGATACAGTGCTAGATCATGTTGCTAACTTGGATAAATTTAAAAATCAAGAAACATACCAGTTCTACCTTGATCCTATAGCTACCTACATGGAGAAATTTTTCACTACAGAGCCCCAATCTATTTCTGGAATTACTTTTGGCCTTCAGGATTGTCGAGGTCTTTATTGTAAAGATCAGGATGGAAAGCAATTCATGATGCCTATGCAAGTTCTATTTCTGATATTGTTTGAAAACATTGAAAGAGAAGAGTTATTAGAGCAGTTGCTTGGCTAGCTACACTGGCATTATCATATCATTTAAAACAACAAAATTATCAGTAGTGTAGGGTAGGTAGCAGTTTTGAATAAGCTGTGTCATTTGAGCATCTTTTTTAGTATTGTATGGTTTCAAATAGAGTTTGCAATTGATGATATCTAGTTCAGTGTTCATTCAAATCTGAGTCAGTTCGAAGATTGTAGCTGCAGTGACTCCATGGCCCAACGAATAAAAGCACTAGTCTGCATGTTCAAGAGGTATGAGATTCTTGACACCTCCTCAGGAGCTATCATCCCTAGGTGGAGCCTATGTTAGGGTCCTATAATTATAGGAGTTCTGATGATTCAAATATCATTTGTGGGTCTCATGATGAATTTCCTGGCTTGTTGGTCTCTCGGTTGTTTCATTTTTCCCCCTCCATCCATTTCGCTCGATCCTCCATCACCCTGCTTGATCCTTCGTCACCTGCTGAATCATTCATCCACCTTTGTGCCTTGCCCTTTTGTCCCTTGGCCACATCGCTCCCATCACTCATCCCTGCATGAATAAACAAACTCAGGATAATAAACCAATAATTAGATTAATTAATAGTGTTAACGTTAATTAAATTAGTGTAATTAGACTAATAAACTAGGTTAGTCTTGTTAATAATTAATTGATTAATTAATTAATAATTAAGTTAGTTTTTTAAAAATTAAGTTAGTTGTTTATTAATCAAACATATAATTACAAATTAAATGAAAAAAATAAAAAAAATACATATAAATAAAAAAGAATTAAAAAATAAAACATTATATAAAAACAAAAATTTATATAATTTAAATAAATTAACACAAAACAATAACAAATAACCTAAAACATATAATATAAAAAATATATATTAAAACAAAACGAAATAATAAAACAAACAAAAAAAAACACAAATGCACTATGCACACATCCCCAAACAAAACAAATCCATGTCCCTCATTCACTTGGACCCCCCCCTCTCACGTCCCATCAACACCAAGGGGGTCCCAGTTGGTGGTATTTGGAGGGAAAAATGTCACCTCCTGGTGAACTCGGACCCCCCCCCCCCTACCAATACAGTTATGAACAATTCGACTTCTGAAGTGGAATTGTTCATAACTAGAAATAAAATTTAAAAAACCGAGAGAGGTTTTTGTTCAAAACAAGCTGAAGAAAAAAAAACATTTCATATTTTTCACAGGTTCCACCAGTGGGGAGAATCAAACCCATATTTCAGCCTCATTTTTTCAGATTTTCGGTTTTTTTGTTTTAGTCCTGATTTTGCAAGAGTTGTTTCGGCGAGCTGGGGACGCAATTGGAGAAACCAAATGAGGTTTTTGTCCAAAATATGCTCATATAAAATAAACTCCTTTGGGTTTTACATAGGTTTCACTGTTGAGGAGAAACAAAGTTCTGAATTGACCCCTTTGTTTCAGCAGTTCGACCAGTTTTTCATGGTGGACAGTTCCAGATTTTTGGCGATTTTTTGCTATTTTTCGCCGAGGTGGTTGAATCTAACCTCCTAATATCGAGGAGAGATATTTCCTATATACTCATGTAACTTTAATGCTAAATGGTTTTTTTTTTGGTGACCTTTGTATCCCAAATTTATTCTATAACCTTTCAAAGACGGGCCAGAAATAAATAAAAAAACTATTCACAGGATTCTTGTGTTGAAGTGTTGGTGGCATTATATTTGTTTGTTAACTTTTCTTCTTGTTATCATTCCATATGTTTCTTCATCTCTTATTATTAAATGAGAGTAAATAGAACAAAATTTATTGTTATAATACTTTGTATCTAATCTTTTGATAATCTCTATGTTTTCCATCTGAAGCTAAGCCCAAGAATTCTTAATTGCTCCTATGATTAGTAAACCTTTTTCCTTTTCATTCTTATCCATTATCATTTTAATTGATTCGATCCAATAATTTTACTACCTTGCCCAGTGGATAAAATGTTTTTTAGATCTGAAATCGATCTTTATATTTAAATACAGACCCCATAGCCCAATGGAGACTTAAAGCATCCCTTTAGCCAAACACCTCAAATCCAAAACAAATTATGCACCTCATAAATAGCCTAATATCTGATACAAAAAAAGTTAAATCATACAGAGAGATCCCTATGTGAGTCTTGGAGGGCAAGATCCCTGACCCAAAGTGGTTTTGATGTTGCCTCTGTGACTGCCTCCACAGCCTTGGGAAAATTACAGAGTGCTAACAACCTCAACTTTGTTCCTGGAATCTCGTGTCGGATCTATAACACATAGACAAACTCTGTGTAGCACAGTTGCAAAGACTGTGCAGTTCATTGTTGAACTCTCAAGACTTATCGTGCAGCTCACAAACTACATGATATACTACACACTGTGATGATAACACTTAATAAAACAATTTATTATTGTTGTGTTACTCTCAGCGCATAAACTCACAAAAATACTTTCAGTGTAAATTCAAGAACTTATGAACCTACATAAAACTTACACAGAGAGAAGATATTTACGAAGTGTTTGAACACAATAGAAACTCAGAAACACATCAACACATAGACACTTAATATATTATTAACTTGAGCGTTGTGCATTGTTACATATTACAAAACTATGTCGAGCTTCGACTCCAACAACTTTTGAATACTTTCAGACACATAGAGTTTGTTCTCTCAAACTTCTCTAACTCGGTATAGAGTTGATGCTTATCTAACAACTAACTTCTATTTTCTATGTTCTATATACATCGACTACCTACAGACTCAGACATATATATACCAAGACAGGGATTTCCTATAGAAGTAAAGTCGACTCAAACTATTAAGACGACAATAAATTTCGACTGACTTTTATCTGCATAACAGAGCTCGAGAAAGATAAGAGATCGAATCATTAAATATGCTCCTGCTAACACTTCTCCTTGTCATGTCTAACATAATAACAGCTTTGTTTTTTGTGACAAACAAAGTCCACGTAAGCATAAAGCTCACGACTTGTAATTAATATTTCCAACACTCCCCCTTAATTGTAAGTAGGTGAGTTTACAAAATACAAAATTTACATCAAAAATTTTAATTTACATGCACTGTCAAATAACTATGACTACGTCAGATCCTAGACAATTGCACAGTTTCGAAAATACATTCATTTCCAAAGCTTTTGTGAAAATATTAGCAATTTGTTCTTTAGACCTACAAAATTCTAAGCAAATTTCTTTGTTATATTCACCAATTCTCTAATAATCTGATACCTTGTATCAATATGCTTGGTTTTCTTGTGAAAAACATGGTTCTTGGATAACATGACGACGGAGTTGTTGTCACAAAACACTTTAGTTGGTTCATGTTGTTCCTGCAGAAAATCTTTTAACATTCTTCTCATCCAAACTGCTTGACAAGTTGCACTTGTAACTGCGACATATTCATCTTCAGTTGAAGAAAGAGTCACAATGGGATGCTTCCTTGACTCCCATAACACTATACCTGTTAAAAAGTGAAATGTGTACCTAGAGGTACTTTTCTTGCCATTTATGTTGCCTCCACAATCATTGTCAGTGTATCCAATAAGTCTGAAATCTTCTGAAGTAGAATACACAATGCCAAAGTCTTTTGTTCCATTCACATATCTCAAAATTTGTTTTCATGCTTTCCAATGTGATTCTTTTGGAGTTTCCATGAACCTTGAAGTCATGCTCACTCCATACATAATATTAGAACTTGTTTATGTCAGATACAGAAGACTTCCTACCAACCTTTTAAACAGTGTGGGATCCACCTTGGACCCTTCATCTTCCTTGCTTAGCTTCAATCATGTTATGACCGATGTTGCGTCTGCTTTGGAATTTATCATGTTGAATATTTTCAATATTTCATGTGTGTATTTAGATTGTGAAATAAACATACCATATTTGGACTAGTGAACTTCAATACCCATAAAATATCTCATAAGCCCTAAATTTGTCATTTCAAACTCATCCTTTGTGACCAACTTAATTTCTTCTATGTCAAAATCACCTATAAAAATAAATTCATCTACATATAAGAAAAAATAAGCATATTACCTTGTTGATTTTCTTTGATACACAGTGTTGGATCACATTCACTTCTCTGAAATCCATTCTGATTAAGGTAGAAACTGGCGCAAATGTTTCATTGAAGTCAATTTCAGGTTGTTGTGTAAAACCCCTTGCAACTAATCTTTCCTTGTGCTTTTGCACATTTCCATCTGCATCTTGCTTGGTTTTATAAATCCATCTGACACTTATCACATCCTTGTCTTCAAGTACATATACCAACATCCATGTTTGATTGTTCTCTATGCATTTAATTTCTTTATCCATGGCATGTGCCCATACATCATCCTTGAAAACTTCTTCAAAACTTAATGGATCATATATTTGTAAAAACAGAGAAAAAATTGAAAATGAATTTGTTGTGTCAACATTATAGATGTCACGCAAACTTCTTGTCTTTCTTGGTAACATACTTGCTAATGTTGGATCTGGAGATGTAGAACTACTTGGACTGCTTGCTGGAGTTTGTTGCGCTCTAGGTGTGGACTGCACACCTGCAAATCTCACTGGAGTAGTTTGTGTTGCAATTTACTTCGCAGTTCCAGGTGTGGAAGGAACTACACACTGAATTATAATTGGTGTTTGAACCACTTCATCCTCTGTGCCATCATGCCCAGTAGCATCAATGACTTTGAATATCCTTTCTATGCTTCCATCCCATGATTCATTTTCCAAATATTTAACATCGCGACTAATTATGACTTTTCTTTCAATAGAATCATACAACATGTATGCTTTTGTATCTTCAGAATACCCAAAAAATATACATTTATGTCCTTTGTTATCTAGATTCTTTCTTAGCTCATCTGGAACATGTGTGTATGCAACACAACCAAAAGTTTTAAGTGTGTCACATTATGCTTTGTACCTGTCCATGCTTCTTGAGGAACTTTGTTTCTCACACTTTTTGTCGGACATTTGTTCATGATGTATACTACAGTTAATACTGTATCAACCCAATACTCATTTGACAAATGTTTGGCTACCAACATATTGCGCATCATTTCCATGATTGTTCGTTTCTTCCTCTTTGCGACACCATTTTGTTGTGGTGTATACCATGCAGTTAATTGCTCGTAAATTCCATGAACTTTACAAAAGTTCTAAAACTCTCTTTAAAAATATTCTCCTCCTTTGTCAGTCCACTTTGCTTCTCCACAAATTATTTGAACTGCTAAAAACAACTCAATGCGTCATATTTATGTTTTAGAAAACAAATCCATGTCTTTCTTTCAAAATCATCAATAAATGTAATAAAATAAGTACTTCCTCCTATAGATGGTGTTTTCATTTGTCCACAGATATCTAAATGTACAATTTCCAATGGATGATTTTCTCTATATGACTTGCCAACTGGAAGTGACTCTCTATGTTGATTTCCAAAGATGTATCCTTCACATATTCATTCTGGTTTTTCAATAAATGGCAGACCTTTCAACATATCCTTTGTATGTAGGATCTTCATACCTCCAAAGTTTAAATGTCCAAATCTGAAATGTCATAGCCAGGATTCATCCTACACTTCATATTGGAATGTTGTCTGCATCTTTGCAACTTCTTTCTTTAAACTGTGCACACTACCTTTTTCTTCTCTGGAACTCTACACACTTACTTCTTCACTTTCTTCTTTGAATATAGTTTTTGACTGTGCATATTTTTCCTTACCGACAACTTGCACTTTTTTTCTCTTTGTAATGCCCCCGACCATCAACCCCACTGTCGGGCCAATGCTACTATGCGGAAAAACACTTCTGGAACACATTATGCATTCTAATGAACTTAAAACTCTTAATTACAGTTAAACATAGAATTACTGCTAGAATTTCAGAGTTAATGGAAATAACAATAATTAATATGCACAATAAAAATACGTGATAACATTGCAAGAATCACAGGTATGCAATTTAATTAATTACAGAATTACAAAACATAGTGACACTTATCTTTGAAACTGTCACGCACCACCAACTGCATGTAGACCTTCCATGAACCTCCCAGCCTTAGACCACACTGCTCTTCACTCTCAATAGTAGGTCACCCCTGAGCTGGGACTAAGCTCCACCGGGTAAGGAATCCTAGGCTAGGTAAGTTTTACATGAAGAATACACGTAAAAGAAGGAGGATTCTCTCCCAGGAACCACTTATGCCCACTGCCCACAGACTCTCCTTCCCCACATGCCTGTCCCACCCCAGGAGTATACACCTTCTCTGTCACCTAGATAGTCCTTCGACTACTAACCTCCCTTGCCTTGGGCTTCAACAACAAACCAGACCGGAAATCTCCGAGCTCTATGGAAGCCACAGGGTTCCTTCCAGGAGCTCTCTCCTTCCTCCGTGCACTCTCTCACCTGGAGAGAGTCACTCATAGGCTTGGTAAAACCTGCCTCTTCAACAACAATCACCTCCCTCACCTAGAGAGAGGTTACACACAGGTTATACAACCGGTTTCCTTAATCTCGTTCTCGTACAAAGAAGAAAAACAACAAGGCTCAGCAATGAACATACAACAGCAACAAACCACACCCAACCAAGAACTGTGTGGCTGCCACAGTCAACTGGGACAACAAACACGGGTTTCCCAAACAAATGATAGACAGACGCTTCAACCCAACCAAGCTCAACAGTTACAAGACATTTGATTTTCCCAACCATCCATACAGAACAGACTCACGGTTCTGAGTTTCGCGGATGCGTGATAAGAAATCCACGCGAAGGTTGAACACAGACTTGACGGTTTTTACACAAGGTGTACCGGCTCCCCCAGAAATCAACACAGGCCTTTTTTGTTTCAGATTTGCATGAGGGTATGCTTGCAGAGGTCATACGAGATTCCTG
>ML783366.1:640654-685387 GCA_009831015.1 Picea engelmannii | reverse complement strand
CAACTCAACAATTTTAACTACATGTGCTTGGTTTGACACTTGTTACCCATGAATTTTGTTCCTTCCCATTTGGAAGTCACTTGTCCTTCCAAATAACTTAGGATAAAACATCACATTTACACAGCTTTGGAATAGTAATAATTTAATATTATTCTCAAGGGTTTAAGCCCCCTCAGCTTAGCCCCTCTTCCAACCTCTTAGCCCCCTCTCCCTTACCCAGGATTTGTGGATGCTTAGTCCCCCATCACTCATTCATCATGGTTGGTCCACACGTAGAGATGTTTTGTATTAATACTGTGCATAATTACATGTACAAAAAAAATCAGGCTCCTGGCCTTCAACACTTAGGCTCCCTGGCCTAATAACACATAAGCCCACTAGCTTATATGACTTGGCTCACAAGCCTATAAAACATAATTACAATTCATAATGCAATATTTATACTTCATAGACATGTTTTACAATAGGGCTTGGCCTTGGGGACATTACAATCCCCTCCCCTTATTTTTGCACTGTCCTCAGTGCAACTTTACACTACATCTGCAAGCTTTTCAAAATTTTCAAAAAGATGCGGGTACTCTGCCAGCATAACATCTTCATTCTCCTATGTCATGTCCTCAGGACCGTACCAGGTCCACTGGACCTTTACAAGCCCTATAGCTCGATTCCGGAGCTGTTTGTTTTTCCTGTCCAATATGCGCACAAGATGCACTTGCAGGACACCTTCTTGTTCCGCCTGAATCACATTCCAATCGATAACATGATTAGCATCTGGTATATATTTATTAAGCAATGAAACATGAAACACATTATGTACAATCATGGATGCAGGTAATGCAAGCATATATGCAACTGGCCCAATCCTTTCCAGGATTTCAAATGGCCCACAAAATCTAGCTGCCAACTTCGCGCAACTTCCCAAGTTTAGGGAACTCCTGTTAGCTTTCACTTTCAGGAAAACATGATCACCCACTTTGAACTCTCCGTGGGTTCTGTTCTTATCAGCATAACTTTTCTGCCTGTCCTGGGCAACTTTCAAATTCTGCTTAATTTTTATCATTTGGTCCTCCATCTGCTTGAGCAACTTTGGCCCAACTACTGTTCTATCAACTGGATTATCCTAGCTCACTTGAGTATTTCACTTCTTCCATAAAGTGCTTCAAATGGGCTCATCTTCAACGATGCATGATACCCATTGTTGTAGGCGAATTCTACCAAGGGTAGGTAGTCTTCCAATCTTGATGGTTTGTCCATCACATACATTCTCAGTATGTCTTCTATTACTCTGTTCACCCTCTATGTCTGTCCATCAAACTCAAGATGATAAGTTGTACTAAAGTTCAGATTCATTCTGAATCCTTTCCAGAAATTCAAGGTGAATTTCGGGTCTCTGTTGGACACAATCGTTTTAGGAATTCCGTGCAATCGTGCCACTTCCCTTATGAAAATATTAGCAACATCTGTTGCCTTGTGAGTAGTTTTCAGTGGAATAAAATGGGTAGATTTTGTAATCTTGTCCACCACCACCATGATCGAATCATGCAGCTTGGCTGTTCTGGGCAATCCCATAATAAAATCCATCGTTACTGCTTCCCACTTCCACTCAGGAATGGGTAAAGGTTCCAGCAACCCGGCTGGGTGCCTATGCTCAGCTTTAACTTTCTGGCACTCCATACATCTAGCAATGTATTCAACTATCTCTCTCTTCATACCCGGCCAAACGTAATGGCTCTTAACCGTTGCTACTGTTTTCTGATATCCAGGGTGCCCTGCATAAGGCACATTATGCATCTCCTGCAAAATCATCTGTTTCAAGCACTGGACATTGGGTACAAAAATTTTGTTCTTGTACAACAGTATTCCATCTGTTTCCAATTTATAAATTTCCATCTTTTGTGGCATCTTACCCTGTTGTAGCTTGGCTACCAATTCTCTGTACTGGAGATCTACATTTGCAGCCTCCAGAATTCTTCTTTTAATATCAATCTAATACATGCTAATGGTTGTAGCATGTAATTCATGCACCCTCCTGCTAAGTGCATCAGCCACTTTATTCTCCTTTCCTTTGATATGCTTGATCTCAAAGTCGTACTCACACAGAAATTCCAGCCACCTACTTTGTCTAGCGTTTAAGGTTGGTTGATCAAACAAATATTCCAGACGGTTATGGTCTATTCTGAGTTCAAACCTCCTTCCCATGAGGTAATGCCTCCATTTCTTTAGAGCATGAATGTCATGGGTTGCATAGTTCTTCTCATGCTCTTTTAATTTCCTGGACTCATAATAGATTACAAATTTTTTCTGACTGAGGACCCCTCCCAGTCCTTCTTTGCATGCATCAATGCATACTATGAAATCTTCATTTGGATCTGTAATCCTTAGGATTGGAGCACTGGTTAACAACTGCTTCAATCACTGGAAACTTTCCTCACATCCCTCTGTCCAGTGAAACTGTTTCCCCTTTCTTTGTAAGGAAGTGATAGGGTGAGTTATCTTGGAAAACCTTGTGATGAACCTTCTGTAATAACCATCCAATCCCATGAAGGATCTAACTTTCATTACATTCCTTGGCGCTGACCATTCTCTAATGGCTTCAATCTTCTCAGGGTCTACGACTATCCCATCTTTTGAGATAATATGTCCCAAGTAATGGATCTGTTCCTGATAAAACGAGCACTTGCTTAGCTTGGCATATAGTTGGTGCTCTCTTAGCACCTGCAACACCATCCTCAGATGTTGTTTGTGTTCTTCATCGGTCCTGCAATACACCAGACTGTCATCCAAGAAGACGATGACAAACTTGTCTAGATAGTCCCTGAATACTCCATTCATCAAGCTCATAAAAACAACGGGTGCATTTGACAGTCCAAATGGCATCACTGTGAACTTGTAATGACCATACCTTGCTCTAAAGGCGGTCTTGTTGATGTCTTCATATTTTATTCTTACTTGTTGATATCCCGATCTTAGATCTATTTTCAAAAATATATTTGCATCCTTCAACTGATCGAAGAGATCATCAATCCTCGGCAAAGGATACTTGTTCTCCACCATTACTTTGTTCAATTCCCTGAAATTGATGCACAATCTCAGCGCTCCATCCTTCTTCTTTACGAACAGGACCAGGGCACCCAAAGGAGACATGCTTGAGCGTATATACCCCTTCTTCATAAGTTATTCAAGCTGCAGCTGCAACTCTTTCAGTTCTGGTGCACTCATCCTGTACGGAGCCTTTGACACTGGAGTTGCTCCAGGCATCAAGTTCACAGAGAAATCGATATCCCTTTTCAGAGGTAGTCCAGGTACTTCCTGGAATACATCTTCAAACTCTTTAAGTACCTCATGATCCGCAATACTTGACACCTTATCCTTAGGCGTTTCCCCCACATGGGCTGCAAATAATTGATAGCCTTTTCTGTAGCACTTCTTCAGCTACATTTTTGAGATTTCTCTAACAGTAACAACTCTAGGAATTCCTTGGACAACTCTTTGATTCCTTTTTTCATGTAAGCAAATGAATTCCTTGTTCCGACAGTCCAAGATGGCATGGTGCTGGTCCAACCAGTCCATCCCAATTAGACAGTCATAAGAGCCTAACGGCAGAATGTTCAAATCGGCCTTCGTGCTCAGTCCATTCATGTCTACAAGACAATACTTAACCAACGTTGTGACTTTCCTCTTGGTTCCTGTAGCTAGCTGCACTAACCAAGACTTTTCATGTTTGCTTCTTATCAAATGAAAACTTTCTACCACTCTAGGGTCTATATAACTATGGCTAGCCCCTAAATCAACTAAAATAGTAAATGGTTGGTTTTTTATCATACCTTCTACTTCAATCATGTGCGACTGATACTCAGCTTTCTTGTTGTCAAGGGCTACGTAGATCCTTGGAATTCTATTGCCCATGTCCTCCATTGTTTCATCTTGTTGAACATTGTGGAGAACTCTTACTTTATCATTTATGTGGGGGCAATCTCTGTACCTATGGTTTTCTTTACAACCCCAACATTCCATAGGTGGAGGCCTTGACATTTTCCCACTCACTTCAACCTTCCTGCGCTCTCTAAGAGACGGTTGTTCTTGAGGATTGTTTCTGAAAAAGGGTGGTTTATTTCCCTTCTGCCTTTGTTCTTTCTTGAACTTTTTCTGGTCATCCCAAGCCTTCCGAAAGGTAGGCTTTTCTCTTTGTTGTTAAAATAAGCACTTCGCTCTTCTTACCGTTTCTTCCATAGTCTTTGGGTCATCATACTGAATCTTATCCCCAATAGGAGGCGGTAATCCACTCAGGTACCTCTGAATCTTGACAGACTCATCTTTGATGAACGGAACATACTTCAGTAATTCCAAAAACTTATGTTCATACTCATCAATGGTCTTGTTGTCCAGCTTGAGTTCAAAGAACTCTTTCATCTTTCTGTCATAATATCTTTTAGTTAAGTATTTCCTCTCGAAATACCTCTTGAATTATTTCCATGTGATGTCCCTTTCCCTGATGTGTTGCACCTGCACAAGTTGATCCCACCACATGGATGACTTTCCCTTCAGTTGATACATGGAAATCCTACCATCTGCATGAGAGGAATAATTCTACAGTTGAAAGTATTTCCTCATACCTAGCAACCAAGTTTCGGCATATTCCTGCTTCGTATGTTCTCCATCGAACGTTGGAGGCTTGATCTTATTCATTTCCCCTTTCAATTCATCCATCCCAGATCTCCTGTGCTTTCTGGTAGGAGATGGGCTTGAACTACTGTGTGCTTCCCTACTGAAATGCTTTGGGGAGCGACGACGATGTTTGCTGACACTCCTTGATATTATTTTCCTCTCAGGGGTCCTGCGACTCTCTGTCTTGCTTGAGTCACTCTCCTTTTTCAATTTCTTTTCTATTCTTTCCAGGTTCTTCAACATCCTTAATTTGAATTCACCCTGCCTATCCCTGACTTTCATGAGATTTTGGCTATTAGTTCAGCGAGCCTGGGCATCTTTCTGCAATATTTCAATGATTTTCATCATATGTCCTTCCTTATCCATCTCTTTTCCTTGCCCATTAGAGTTTGACCCTTCGAATCCCAAGTTGACATTCCTTCCTTCTATTTCGTTCTCTGAATTGGAGGCAATCCACACCTCTTCCATTCTCTGCTCTCAATGACAACCCTATTCGGTTCTGGCACTTGCTAAGCTTCTACAAACACACATGTAGACAACAGGGATTTGTCAGGTCATCATTCTTAGCAAATTCCACACATTCAAAACCATTCTGATTTAAGAAAATGCTTTGACTTCACAAATTTTTCGAGTTCTTCTCGGCTCTGTAATTTTTGAGTGATAGCTCCCTCTTTCTCCCTACCATCATAACCAAAGGTCATGACTAATGCTATACTACTAGGTGCTACTCGAGCTTTCGACCTTCGAAGAGTTTAAGGTACACACATCTATCTCTCGGAGTTTCAATTTACCTAATTTGTGTAAATCGGGTGGATCGACGGTCCACATTTACCCAACATCCAATGGTAAAAAAAAAAAATCCGCTACGGTTCTTCCATCTTCAAATATTGCGGGACTTTGGAACTTCGGGTTTCGAGTTTTCGGAAACCGGGGTTTCCTGATGCATCGATTCCAAATATCTTGTCACTTCAATCCCCAAATTCCGATACACGAGTTCTTGTACGAGATCTAACTATCCTCGATGATTTGAATCTAACGGTCCAGATCTTTTTGGAGTTTCATGAACCGGGAGTTCATGATGCAGCGACTCCAAATCTCTTGTCGCTTCAATCCTTGAATTTCGATATGGAAATTCATGTATGAGATCAACGAATGTGAGCCTCCCCTGATCCGATGGTCCATATATCTCCTATGCTTACACCTATCAAATCTCTCCAGCCCTAACTTCATCGCTAGTTGGATGGATCCGATGGCTCATGGGATTTCGACACTTCTTCTTGAAAGCGCTCCATCATCTGGTTCTACCCTTGTTAATCTCTTTTGCGATTCGGGACTTGGAGTGACCAAGAATTTGGCTTGCGCTCCAAGTTCATGATCCCTGAATTCACGAAATGATCCAACGATTCAAGCCAACCACGATCAACGACCCACATTTATTTTGGATCCTAGGGTGGCGAGTTTCTCCATCCACTAACCACCTTGCAACTTATGGCTATCTTATGGTCCTCACGATTTCACGAGTTCTCCATAGAGAATTATGACCATCCAAATCTACTTCTCAAGGACTTCTGGCCAATGACTTGGTACCCTCCTTCTGAACTTTCATCTACTTGATCCAACACTTCTGGTGTGGAGTTCTCTCTCTCCCTGTGGCCATATACCACATCGGCTATAGTTTTATAATACCGCTACACTTCCTGAGCTTGTAACATGATCAAGTAGTCCGTTGACACTCAGAAACATTCTGAGGTCTGAAATTAGTTCTCCAGAAAAAACTTCTTCTCAAACCCTCGGTCCAAAGACCACTTATCCGGCCCATCCAGGCTCAGTGTTGAAACCAGGCTCTGATACCATACTGTAACGATCTCGGCCATCAACCCCACGGTCAAGCCAACGCTACTACACAGAAAAACACTTATGGAACACATTATGCATTCTAATGAACTTAAAATGCTTAATTACAGTTAAACACATAATTACTGCTATCATTTCAGAGTTAATGGAAATAACAATAATTCATATGCACAACAAAATACGTGATAACATTGCAAGAATCACAGGTATGCAATTTAATTAATTACAGAATTACAAAACATAGTGACACTTATCTTTGAAACTGTCACGCACCACCAACTGCGTGTAGACCTTCCACGAACCTCCCAGCCTTAGAACACGCTGCTCATCACTCTCAGCAGTAGGTCACCCCCGAGCTGGGACTAAGCTCCACCGGGTAAGGAATCCTAGGCTAGGTAAGGTTTGCAAGAAGAATACACGTAAAAGAAGGAGAATTCTCTCCCAGGAACCACTTATGCCCACTACCCACAGACTCTCCTTCCCCACATGCTTGTCCCACCCCAGGATTATACATCTTCTATGTCACCTAGACAGTCCTTCGGCTGCTAACCTCCCTTGCCTTGGGCTTCAACAACAGACTAGACCGGAAATCTCTTAGCTCTATGGAAGCTACAGGGTTCCTTCTAGGAGCTCTCTCCTTCCTCCGTGCACTCTCTCACCTAGAGAGAGTTGCTCACAGGCTTGGTAAAACCTGCCTATTTAACAACAATCACCTCCCTCACCTGGAGAGAGGTTACACACAGGTCATACAACCGGTTTCCTTAATCTCATTCCCGTACAAAGAAAAAAAACAACAAGGCTCGGCAACGAACATACAACAACAACAAACCACACCCAGCCAAGAACTGTGTGGCCGCCACAGTCAACTGGGAAAACAAACATGGGTTTCCCAAACAGATGACAGACAGACGCTTCAACCCAACCAGGCTCAACAATTACGAGACATTCGGTTTTCCCAACCATCCATATAGAACAGACTCACAGTTCTGGGTTTTGGGGATGCGTGATAAGAAATCCACGCGAAGGTCGAACACAGACTCGACGGTTTTGACAGAGGGTATACCGGCTCCTCCAGAAATCAACACAGACCTTTTTGGTTTCAGAGTTGCATGAGGGTATTCTTGCAAAGGTCATACGGGATTCCCGATTCAGACAATCGACGGTAGAATGGAGGAGGAACCCACATCATGGCTCAACTCAACAATTTTAACTACATGCGCTTGGGTTGACACTTGTCACCCATGAAGCTCGTTCCTTCCCATTTGGAAGTCACTCGTCCTTCCAAAGAACTTAGGATAAAACATCACATTTACACAGCTTTGGAATAGTAATAATTTAATATTATTCTAAGGGTTTAAGCCCCCTCAACTTAGCCCCTCTTCCAACCTCTCAGCCCCCTCTCCCTTACCCAGGATTTGTGGATGCTTAGTCCCCCATCACTCATTCATCGTGGTCGGTCCGCACACAGAGATGTTTTGTATTAATACTGTACATAATTACATGTACAAAAAAAATCAGGCTCTTGGCCTTCAACACTTAGGCTCCCTGGCCTAATAACACATAAGCCCACTAGCTTATATGACTTGGCTCACCAGTCTATAAAACATAATTACAATTCATAATGCAAGCTTTATACTTCATAGACATGATTTACAACAAGGCTCAGCCTTGGGGACATTACACTCTTCATGGCTAGCTTCAATGTCAATGGAAACATTATGTTACTTGTCATATGAATTCTTGAAATAAGTTGGTTTCTTATACAACTGTCCAAATTCACACAGTGATTATCTTCCATGTAGATTTTATATTCTTTCTGTAACAGTTGTCATGTGCTCATCAAATTATGTTTTAGGCAAGAAACATAATATACATCAGGCATAACCTTTTTCTCTCCTTGTTTAGTTAAAATGTTAATACTTCCTTTTCCTAAGACAATGACTTGGATATATGTTCCAAGTGTAACTTTAGTTTGGACTGACTTATCCAAACTAGAAAACAATTATGAGTTTCCTGTCATGTGATTACTGCAACTTGAATCTAGATACCATATGTCACATGGAATTTCTTGAGCAACATTGCATTCAACTGCCGAGACTATAGGTATCACTTCAACACACACCATAAACATTGGACTGGAGGGAGTATTTGTGTTTTTTTATTGTTCTTTTCCTTGCTTATTCTGATTATACTATCTCTTACTGCATTCATATGCATAATATCCATAATTTTTATAGTAATGGCATTGAATCTTTGATTACTTGACTTAATGGTATTTTGGTTTTTTCCTCTTCCACCAGTATTTGTGGGACTGCTACTATGTCCACCTCTATCATAACTTCTTCCTATGCCTCTAGAGTTAGCTCTCCCCCTTCCTCTTCCACAATTTATAGATGACTGCGCGAAAAATTCATTTTCTAATGACATGTTTGACTTATTTAATCTATGTTCATGATTAATGAGGGAGGCTTGTATCCCATATAGGCTAAACTGACTCGGGTCTTTGTTCTCTTCTAAAGTCACAAAAAGAGTATCAAATTTAGGAGGAAGAATCCTGAGTACTTTCTCAACAACCTTCCTGTCTTCTATGGTTTATCCATGGGACTTAATATGATTTATTAGGCTAATAACATGGGTATAAAAGGAATCTACTGAATCTGTGTCTTTCATTGACAGAGTTTCAAAATCTCTTCTAAGAACTTTTAGTTTTTATGTCTTGACTCTGTCCACACCTTGATAAGAAGTTTGTAGTATGTCTCATGCTTCCTTGGCTTGTTTCATTGATCCAATTCTTGGGAGTATGATCTCATGCATGGCTTGATGTATTAAAACATTGCCTTTCCATCCTTCTTCCATTGATCTTTCAAAGCATCCTTCTCAGCTTGTTTGAGTGCATTGTATGCTTCCTCGACTATATCCCATACATCTTGACCCCGAAATAATTCCTTCATGGTCAAGGACCATAACTCATAATTTTTTCCTGTAAAAGTGGGAGGTTGCATATTTGAAGTAGAAGTCATGATTTCACCTTACAACGGAGTTGTTTCTCTTGAAAATTACTCTGATAAAACTTTCTCTTGTAAACCTTCTCTAATAAACCTTCCTTGATCCCAGATCTCGAATCTATAGCGCGCAGACAAACTCTGTGCAATGCAGTTGTAAAGACCACACAATTCAAATCTTCATTGTTGAACTCTCAGGAATTACCTTGTAGTTCAAAGACTACACAATATAATGCACGTTGTGATGATAACACTTAATAAAACAATTTCTTTTCGATGTTCTACTCTCAACACATAAACGCACAGAAATACTTTCAGTGTAAATTCAAGAACTTATGAACCTACTTAAAACTTGCACAGAGAGAAGATATTTATGAAGTGTGTGAACAAAACAAAAACTCATAAATACATCAACACATACATACTTAATATATTATGAAATTAAGCGTTGTGTGCGGTTACATAATACAAAACTATGTCGAGCCTCTGCTCCAACAACTTTTGCATACTTTCATACACATAGAGCTTGTGCTCTCAAACTTTTTCGACTCACTATACAATTGTTGTTGCTCTAAAAACTAACTTACGTTCTCTTTGTTCTATAACCTCGACTTCCTACAGAATTAGACATATATAGACTAAAACAAAGGCTTCCTATAGAGGTAAAATCGACTCAAACAATTAAGATGACAATAAATTTCGATTGGCTCTTATCTACATAACAGAGCTCGAGAAAGATAAGAGATCGACTCATTAAATATGCTCCTTCTAACACTTCTCCTTGTCGTGTCTAAAAGACTAATGTCTCTTCTTTCCATGACAGAAAGAGTCTTCGTAAGCGTAAAGCTCACAACTTGCAATTAATATTTCCAACATCTCATTCAAAAGCCCTCATGTTCCAATGTTGAAATAGTTATTAGTGATTTGGACGAACTATGTGGGGTTACTTAGCGTGGAGTAAAGTGTTTGGATTTCCTATTATATGCTTTAGTGTGGATTGTACTTGGCCTCATGTTGTGTGTGTGTGTGTATATAAGTTATGTATGCATGGAAGAATTTTATTTTATTTTAAAGAGACAAGAATGAAATATTGCAAAATAAAAAACATAAGATATTATATTAAAAAGTAGAGTATTACAAGGTAAATAAAAAAACTAATTAATGAAACATATGGTAATAAAGAGTGGCTAAGAAGTAGATATGTAATGGTTATGCTCATTAAAAAATTTATAAGAAGAAGTTCAAACTACATTTTACCAAGATATTAAATCATACATCCTCAAATCCTTGTTTTGAACCCCCTCCCAATACATATTTCTAATTTAAAAACCTTGGATATTTGCACTAGATATCCTATTAGCTATGCATTTTTTGGTGCATGTCATTTTTAATATATTTTATTTCTACCCATAGTATGGTGACATGACACAACTTTTATAATCCTTGGATGAAGATTAAGCAAAACGTTGGACTTTTTTTTTCCTTATTTTAAGTTAACCAACAAACTAATTAGAGATTCTAACAACACTAATTAATTTACATCATCCAATGAGATCAAAAGGGTTCGATTTATTTGAATCATGCCTCCTTATCTCTTTCCCAAAGGAGCAACTAAGAAAAGAGACTAGCAATGTATAGAGCTTAGTTTTTGAGACATCAAAATATTAATGTCTACATCACACTACTTAGTGGGAGAGGAAAAATAATTTCTAGAAGCTATAAGCATAGATTCCCGTGACCATATTTTTGTTTCTACCCCAAGGGTGATTCATTATAGGGCCTTTCCACCAAATAGATTTTGAATGTTTTGGTCAAGCCCCTAATTTCTAATGAAATTTTTGGTCAAATCCTCAATTGAGGTTAATCATATATTAATGTTAATGTGATATAAGGGAGAATACACATAATAGGTTGACATAGGATAGTTGGGGGATGTGCCAAGCCCTGTAATCCACAATAAATTGTACAAATTATAGCAGCTTTGAGAGTTTTCTATGTAATAGAGAGGGTTTTGGGGATCAAATAATGAAGAGGAAGAAGAGTATATAAGGAGAATGAATATGTCATTTTGGATTTTGAAGGGTGCAAACCAACCCAATTTAAAGACACATATTTATGCTACACTCGCCCCACAACGATACTTGATTCTCAACCCCTCAAATATCTGTATGACTTGAATAGTAAAAATGCCCCTTAACCTCTATATATTAAGCAATATATTTATTTATTTTTTAGAATTTTAAAGCCCCCAATGTAAAAGCTACCATATGAAAGCTAACTAACTAGTAAACGCATTGATTGTACATTTTTTATTTTTAAGTTTACATTTCAAATTTGAAGATATAGAAATTTGAAAGTTATGGGTTTTTTTAAATTTTGTATTACAATCATTGCAATGCAATATTCAAAGAAATTATTATTTTTTTAAGAAAATCGAGTTTACAAATAACAAGTTTCCAAAATAGAGATAATCAAGAATTCCTACTTAAAATAAGTGTTGAATTTTACTATTGAATCACGACCCTTTTTATTTTGTTGCATAATCACATTAAGGTTGTGAGAGACGACACACAAGTGAATGCAATATTTATATACAATGAGAAGGTACTAGTGTTATAAAATGCACGCATGTGTATAACATATGGCCAATACAAAACACACACATATTTGTTACAACTTCTAGGATAACACCTATGTGGAAGAATCTATGGTAAGCTCAATGGTGTTGAGAAATTGAAACATAATTCAAGCTAGTTACTTTATACACATGTTACATGTTTTCTTTTTCATAACATGCACATTTTTTTTTAAAATTGATTGACTCTTTTAAGACAATGAACTTAATGTGGTTCCCCGTCTCTACGTGCAATAGTTATATATATTATAATATGTGATTTATATAATTTAATTTAAAACTATTTTATTTATTTTTGGACAATTTTTTTTTAGAGTTTTTCATTAAAAGTTGCATTAGTACATGTTTTTACTTTGAATTGAAAAGTAGTGCTTCCATAATCACCTCCCATTTTTTTTATGGAGTTTGTTTTTATTCTGAATTGAAAAGTGGTGCTTCCATAATCAACTTTGAATTGAAAAGTAGTGCTTTCATAATCACCTCCCATTTTTTTTATGGAGTTTGTTTTTATTCTAAATTGAAAAGTGGTGCTTCCATAATCACTTTCTATTTTTTTTTAATGGAGTTTGCAATCTTTTTGAAATAGTGACCTTGATAATTGGTATTGTTTTCAATCACAAAACCTCAAAATCATGTTTCTAACCACAAAACTTCAGAATCAACATTTGAATTGAAAACTTAAAACAACACCAAATCAACTAAAAAGATGAAAAAATAATAATTCAAAAGTAAAATTCAAAAAATACCCTCTTAAAAAAATCATTTAAAAAAAATATGAAATGAAAATAAAAATAAAAAAACAAACTAGTTTTTTTAAATCAAGTGCAATTAAAAACAGTTTCCTATAAGACTTTAAGGAAGATATTTTTAAATTGAGATCTAATATGGGCATAGGCACTAAAATCCAAGAGGAAGTGTTGTTCATCTTCTACCTGCTTACTGTCACAAAGGTGATAGATTCTCTCATCCCATGGTGTTTTGGGAGTCGTCTAACTCATAGTTTCACTATGTAGTTCATGAGAGTTTGTTCTTATTTTAGCAATATTGAGTTTTTTCTTTGCACTTTTCAAAACTAAGAGGCAATTTTGATCTTCTAAATTAGGGTTGACCACCTTCTTATACTATCTTAATTTTTTTGTATCCACTAATTCTTTATCACACCACATATTCTCCTTAAATTTAGAAGTATTAATATTTATAATATTATTGATATTAAATTTAAAAGTGTTAATATGATGGCTTCTTCTTGTGTTCCCCAATGATTTATCCAAGATTTGGTATCTTTATGCCATCCCCGCTTAATCAGTTGGTGGTTTTGGCTAGAGTTTGAAGCAATTTTGGGGAGTCTATTGTCATCCATGTTGTTTATCTTGTTACTGTACGTTAGGTGTCTAATCATAGCAATGCTCTCAATGGTGGAAAGACTTACTTATAGAGTGTATTTCCCTTAATTTTGAGATTAATTAGTTATAAAATTCTTCTGGATCTATTCTATTTTTCTCTATAATATATATATATATATATATATATATATATATATATATATATATATATATATATATATATATAATTTTCTTGGTCATAATTTTAAATAGTTTGTAATTTAAACATGATAAAAAACAAGGATAATAGTAGTAGTATTTTTTGTTATTATAAGGTGTTGATGGTGAATAATAACAATTCAATTTAGGAGTTGAATTTAAAGTTTTAGTCCCAATGATATTTTTTTCCAATAGAAAAATATCTCAAAAATATATAAAGGTATAATTTCTTTTACACTGTAGTATCGATTCTAAACACTACAAATTGGATTAGCCAAAGGAATAGTTTAAGGACTGTATTGGATACAAAATCAATCTACAAACTGTTCACAAAAAACCACAAATTTGTACTGAATTAAGGGCAGCAAATCAACAAAAAGGAACTTTAATCTCATATTTACCTCATTGACACTCCACAATCTTCTCGATCAGCTCATGCTTCGAAGATGTTAAGGTATTTATGAGGGATTTCTTCCCCATTGTCCCAGTGATAAACTGATAGTCTACCTTCAAGTTCCTTGAGTGCCCTCTTTGACAGTAAGTCGACCTCTTATTGTGATCCTTGTAGATGTGTTGGAAGCTTATATATTTAAAATTACTTACCAGTTCCTTTGTTTTTATTTTCCATCATTTGATATTCACTGCATGGAGTTGTCCCTTTTGATTTATCCAATCTATAATAAATTTCAAATCCCCTAGGATTTAGATTTTTTCAATCGACCAGGGCATAGCCAAAGTGAGAGTCGCCCACAATCCCATGAGATTCGCCTTGGTGTTGGTACCAGCTCCTCAATTAATGAACCATTCAGTAACCCTTGATGCATGAGTCTTGAAAAATCCACCCACTCTGCAACACTCACCATTTGATAGGGTTGCTCCATCGAAGCAAACCAAAGTGAAGCCCTTGGTATGAGTAATATCACAAACTCTATTTGGGATGGATTTTGGGATAGTTGGTTGCCAAGAGAAGGAGATTGATATCATGTGCACCACTGAGAGGTAAGAGGGTGAACGTTCTTCAAATAGAGCCTTATTTATCTCAATCCAAATGTGACAGCATGCAATAGCTGCCAAGCTGGCTGGAGCCAATTTTTCTTTTGTCCACCCAATAAAGTAGTCAGAGACCGTGATGCCAACCCACTGAGTTTCTAAATGGTAGAGGTCATATAATCAGAGCCACACTGCCTTTGTGAATGAATAGTGGATTAATAAATGGTTAATGTTTTCGTAATTTCACTTACATAGCTTTCACACCCCTGGACCTTCCCAACCTTTCCTCTGAAGTGAATCCCAGGTAAGGAATTTACCTTTCACTGCCATCCACAAGAACAATTTTATTTTGAGTTGAATCGACCACTTCCATAGTTTTTGAAACCATCCACTGTCACAATGGAAATCATAAGAGTTTATGAGATCCTTGTAAATAGTTTTAGCTGTAATAACACCCGACATGTCCCCACCGACCCACACTAGGGTATCTGCCAAATTTATAAGAACTATGTCTGTGCCCCTTAAAGAAATTATGAAATGTTTCCATTCAATAGCGTCCTCTCCACTGAGACCCAAGGATTCGCTTCTATGCCACCGACCTGGAAAGGAGTTTATGTTGTCAATGTCTCTCGCTTGGGAAATAATGGTTATTTGATTGTTGATCAGGTGTAAACGCAGAGAATCAGAGAGAAGCGATTGGTCCTCCAAACCGATGATCATGTCCCTGCCTGTCGAAATTGAAATTCCCGATCCAGAACTCCAACGCAGCCAGTGCAGAATAAAAAATAAGTTCATGGTAATGCCATTCCAAAAGATGGATGCCCTTTCCTGTTGGTGGGATGAATTTCGGAGCCAAACAAAAACCGAAGTATCACCCAGTTATTTATCCAAAAGAACTCTATGCCAAATGTTGTCATGAGTCAACGCCCTCCAAAATGTATTTGCTAGTAACATTGTGTTGAAATATGCGATATTTCAGAGCCCCCATCCCCCACAATTTTTTGGTCTTGACAGGATGTCCCATCTACAAAGATGAAATTGATACTTTTCCCTATGCCCACTCCATAGGAAAGAAAACATTAACTTATAGATTTTATTTAAAATAGTTCTTGAAATCACCTCCATGGACATCCATAACACCAATTAACTCTCCAGCACTGCTTTTACTAGGATAAATCGACCTCCGAGCGATATCCACTTATTACACCAAAGCCCAATTTTCTTTTCAATTTTTTCCACCAGCCAAGACCAATCTTCGGTTTTTGAAGCTCTCGGATTTAGTTAGTAACCTAGGTACTTGAAACCATAACTCAATTCAACAAAGGAAAAAGGTAAGAAGTCTTTTAAAGGACTGAGCTCTGCTTCCTCAAGCCCCCAGTAGTGGATAGTAGTTTTTGAAGAGTTTATGCAAAGACCCGAAACAAGACAATAGGCCTGAAGAATGTCTAAGATCACTCTCCACTACAATGAATATGCCTTTGACATTACAAGAACATTGTCAACAAACATTAAATGGACAATTTTTAATAGCTTTGTTACCTTTATACCTAAAATATTGTAATCAACGATGCTTCTGGATAACATCAGGCTGATCCCTTCCATTATCATGATGAACAGATATGGGGATAATGGGCATCCCTGACGAAGCCCCCTCCAACTCTTGAAGTAATCTGTCGCCTCACCATTAATCAACACTACAAAATGGGCACTAGTTACATAGCACATTATCCATTCTGTTAGCTTAACCTTGAAGCCTACTGTAAGTAATATCAGCCTTAAGTACTCCTAGTCTATGCTGTCATAGGCTTTTTTAAGATCTAGCTTCAATACTAAAGATTTAATATTCTTTTTTTTTTTATTCTGTGGAGGATTTCATGGGTCATACCAATTGCATCTTGAATCCTTCTACCCTTAAGGAACCCTAACTGTTCTGAAGATAGACACTTTGACAATATCATCTTTATCTGATTTGCAAGATTTTTTTACATCACCTTATAAATAAGATTACATAAGGAGATTGGTCAATAGTCATCGAAGGAGACCGGTTTGTTTACCTTTGGGATGAGAGCCAGGAAAGTGGAATTTAAACCTCCACAAAGTTGACCTTTTCTCCTCGATTCCTCCACCATCTCAAGAAGATCACCTCCCACAAGATCGAAGAAGAATATAAAGAACTATGTTGTCCACCCATTAGGGCCTGGGCTCCTTTTTTTTTAAAGTTTTCTAGAACAGATTTTATTTCCTCCTAAGTTACAGGTTTAAAGAGAGACTCAGCTTCCTCCTCATTCACCATCCTAGGATAAAGGCTGGTAATCCTGACCATTTCATTGTAGTTGGTTCTTTATTTTGATTTTAAAAAGTGTTTAAAATAATTAACAGCCTCCTCTTTGATCGCCTTCTGATCGGTTAGGTTGACTCCATTGTCATTTATTATTTCCCAAACATGTTTATGGCTCCTATTAAAGATGGCCATCTTGTGGAAATTTTTTGTGTTAGAGTCTTCGCTTTTGGTCCATGTAACCCTGCTATGGATTCTCCTCCCCGCAGAGAATTGTATTCCTATTAGTTTCCATCTCACGGAGATTCCTATCCTCCTCCGAGGATAAGGGACTCTCAACAGTTCTATATAATAGCTACTCGATTTCAGATTCTAGGTTTTTCAATAATAATTTTTCTTGCTCCTTGACTTCTTTAATCCAGTTTTTAATTTGACTCTTGAGTTCTTTTAGTTTCCAAACCAGTCTCAACTAATTGTTACCCTCCCCCAGGAAGCGAGGATCCTTCCATGTTATATGGACCAGCTTTACGAAATCAAGATCCCGTAGCCAATGCACATTAACATTGAAAGGAAATGCCTTGTACAATGGGAATCCTCCAATTGGATAAGAATGGGAGTGTGATTTGAGACATAGGGATATTCCACCCAAGATCTAGATAAACGCATTGGACAAGCTCTCTTCAGAAACTAAGCACCTATCGATATTTCTAGCAATAACATCATGACCAGATCGATCGTTTCACCAGGTAGGGACCAACTTGGTTGGATTAACATCGACCAACTTCTTGGAAGTGAATAAGTCTCTACAAAATTCCTTAGTCGGACCAAGCACGAAAGAACCCCCCCAATTTTCATCCGAGGATAAAATGAAGTTTAGGTCACCAGAAATAATAAGATTTGGAATAGAAAGGATGTCAGTATCTGCTAAGGAGCTCCATAATATCTTACGGTCTTTACACGACCCATAAACATTTAGAAGCGCCAACTCCTTTTTGAAAGAAATAAAACTACCTGTTAATAAAATACCCCCAACCGTCAGGAAGGGATTCAAGTCATAAAAATTTGGGTCCCAAGAGACCAGTAACCCGCCATAATTTCCTATAGATTTTATCGTAGTCGCAGCCTGAGAAGATCGAAGTTGGTGAAAAAAAATCTCTCTCTCTGTTCTTCGGAAAGAGTCTCTTGCAAAAATACAATGTCCGGCCGAGTGCGTTCCAACAATCTACGAATCGAGGCAGCTTTGAGGGTGCCTTCAATCCCTCGAATATTCAAGGAGAGAAATAAAATCACTTTTCCCTCACCAGGGCCTTCATTGCTCTAAGGGCCCCATTATCCACGGAAGTAGGAACATTGTCATCAGTTTGTTTAATTATACCTACATGTTTCTTTTGAGAGCTTCATGTCTTTATTGGTGAAATTTTAGAGCTAATAACCCGAGACCAAGCAAAGTCCTTACTCCCCTTGCCAGGAACGTGTGAGGAGGAGGAACCAGTATCCACTTTAATATCTAAAGCTTCCTTACCTAGGAATATGGGCAGCGGCACAGGGTCAAGGGGATTTTTTAAACTGGGTAATAAGGAATCTAGAACAACAGAGAGACTCGAGTCTTCCTCCTCTGCCTCTCTGTAGCCTGGAAATATCATAGGGGATCTGACTGGTTCATCCAAGGGAGGGTCATTATGCCTAGAAGGACTAACCGAAGAAGGGATATGGGAATGGATTGAGAGGTGGGAGAGGAAAGGCTGGAAGGGGGCTTCAAGCTGGTGATTTTTCAATTGTAAATAGGGAGAAGGAACGACGAAAGAAAAGTTGAGAGAGGAGGATGGGGAGGGATCTAAGTTAGAGGTTTCAAAGGGTGTAGCAGCAGGCCCAAGGTTATTAGCCTTTGACAAAGTTTTAGACAGTAACCAATCCTACTTATTAATGGCCTCCTTCTCCTCAATGGAAAAAGAGTTAAACAAGAGAGGGCATAGGGATTTTAACTTACCAGTTAGATTTTCCTCATACTCTTGCTGAGGAGAGGAGGGAGCTACAGTGGTTTCGTCCAAGAAGTTCAAAGAAACATCTGCTTCAATGTAATCAGGTGGACTTCTTTGAAGTTCATATTCTTTAGATAAGTCATCTAAAACCTTCCCCGTACAATCACAATGAAGGTGACCTGTTTGGCGGCATAGGTTGCATCGGAAAGGAAGCCCGAGATAATCAAGGGACTGTGCAATCCTTCACCCTCTCCACTCTATCTCTAAGGTTTCCGGCAACCCACAGAAAATGTCCATCTCAACGAGAACTCTACCCATTTTCCACACAGGGGCATTAAGTAACTTGGAATCCAGTGCAATGGATTTCCCCAGTGAATCACCAATGGCATGTAAGGCTCCTTCATTCCATAGATACGGCGGGAGACTCGGTAAGAGTACCCAAAGATGCCTAAACTGGAAGTAATTTGTATTAGGGTTGAGATCCATTCTCCATTGTTTAAGAATAAGACTACTTCCTCCAAAAACCCACAGCGAGCTCAGTAATAAGGAAGTGTCCTCCAGGGAGATGCAGATTAAACCGAGGCATCCTTTGGTTAGATAAATAACCTCAGGGGAGTAACGTAAGAGAGGTAACCACTGGTTTTTTATCCAAACCTCAAGAGAACCTTTACTCAGAGATCTATAAGAGATATGACCCACAAGAGCACATAGCGCCATTCTCCAAGTATATTCTAAACCCACGTCATTTCCTAACACCAAACGATTAGCCTTTTTGTTGGGTTTGCACACCTTTCTACAGAAAAAAGGCAGACTAACTTGGATCAATAGGTTTCCTATGTCCTCGTAGAGAAGAAGATCTGTTCAAATGACCTGGGAGCACAATATTGGATTGCGGGCCCGTCTAGGGGACGTCAAAGGGAGGGGGAACAAGCGATAATGACTTGGAGCTCAGTAGAGGAGGTGAAGACGGGGTGAAGAGAAGACCGGTATAAGGGTTCGTCGTGGTTGAGATAGTTGAAAAGCCCATGGCCCACTCCTTATCTTGTCCACCTACCCATTTAGTCCCACCAGATGCTAGCCACCACTGACACTACAGAAGCTGACAAGCACTCAGTCCAAGTTGTAGATATCTGAAGGGTCTGTGACTCAAGGAGACAGACCCACTCCTGTGCAAGCACCAGTAATATATCTAAACAAGTAAACCAACACACTCAGGAACATGGAGATAGTAGATGATAAGAAGGTTTTGAGAAAATGCACAAGGCAGAGACATATCAACTCTAAACGAGTAACGACAAAACTCGGGAATAGGAAAACAGTGTATGACAAGTGAGTTCAAATAATGCAAGACCACTGAGAGATAAACTAGTGCTAAATACAATAAATGAGTTTGAGAAATGTAAAATTCACAGTTGGATCCCGACCTTCAGATAGCCAATGCTAGAGATTTTCGAGAAACTAGTAATGTTCCAAAACCAAGTTCAAAAAAAATTCTCGCACAAAACTCCCTTGGCTCCATTCTCCAGTTCAGAGTTTATCACTCATCACATGTTATTTAAAACCCAAACCATAATATCAATACTCAAATTTGGTATTCCAACCCTATATATTAATAAAATTTGCTTTCCAATATCCTACATATATTAATTTGGATAAAATTAAATTTAATCGTGCAAACAGTAATTCATTTGTAATATTTGTGCAAAAAGTAACTCATTTGTAATATTTTTAAGAATTTGATTTCTAATATCATATATTAATTTAGATAATTAAATTTGATTTCCAAATTCTTATATATTAATTTGGATAAGAATAAATTTAATTTTGTAAAAAGTAAGTCAATAACAAAAAATTTAAGAATTTGATTTCTAGTATCCTATGTATATTAATTGAGATCGTGATCATATATGAATTTGAATGAGATTAAATTTAGTTTGGCCATCCACTTAGAACAAAAATTTTAAGAATTTGATTTCTAAGATCCTATATATATTAATTGTGATCTTGATCCTATATGAATTTGAATGAGTTTAAATTTAGTTTGGCCAGCCACTTTAAAAACAATAAAATAACTTTCCAATGATATGTTTTTTTATTTAGATTTCTAACATCTGATATCTTAATTTTTTTTTAAGTTTTTTATAGATTAATTTGAGATTAAAATTAATTTTAATTTAAAAATACTAAAAATGCATCATGTATTTTCTACAACCTAATATGAAAAAGAGATATATAATATTAATTTGATTTTTATGATCTTAGAGATTAAATTTAAAAAATGCGACTAGGGGAAATTCTAGCGACAGACTCGCGCTCCTAGGCTTTTTGACAACTTTGTTGGTTGGGCTCCCCTTGTGTGCTTCTCTGTCATCTATTCTGGAGGTGGATTGCTCCTTTATTCTCTACCATTTTTCATTGTTTCTTATTGTGGTGTTCGTGATCTCCGTTTTGGCGGTTGGGGTGCCCTGTGGGATGTAGATCCGTATCTCTTGCGGTGTTCTGGTGTGGACGTAAATCTATATTTCTTTTGTCCAGATCTAGTTTCCCTTGTCTTGTCCCTTCATCTTCGTGTTGTCGATGCCTCAACTGTGGAGTTTTCTCTATCCTCTTGTGGGCTTATGTGGATCTCCATTTGATTTTTCTTCTGTGTCTCAGGGTTGTGTCAGGGTTTGATGCATTCGATCTACTTGGTGTCCCTGGGCTCAAAGGTTGAGTGTCGAGTTCAGCCTTCTAGTAGCTTAGGTTTGAAGTTTTTGGCCCTATTTTTTCTCTGAGAGGTTTGAGTGTCGCTCAGACCTGGTTCATAACGCATGTGGGTCTTCTTTGTAGGTTTTCTCTACTCCACATTCTCGGCAAGGGTTTCTAGGGGTTTGTTCTTCAGTTCATGTTTATCCCCTCTAGTTATGTTGGTTTGTTCTGGGTTTGATGTATATTCAGATCATGGTCATTTTGTCAAGGTTCCGGTGCAACTCTTTCTTTTGTTTGGTGATGGGGTCTATGCTTCGAGGTCCTTAGCTTTGGTTGTGTTGTTTTGTTGGGAAATACAACACTTTGAGGTCCTTCTATTGGGCATGCAACTTTTGGTCGCTCCTTTTCGGCAGTCTTGTGGTTTTCCTGATGCTTTTGAGATCTGGTACTACAAGTATGAGAGCTATATACCACTCTAACCTGGTTCGTCTGGCTTCCCATGTTATCTTTTGTATTTAGCATGTTCGGTTTTTTTTTACAGTGATGGGGGCTTCGTTTTTATGTTTTCTTATGTGGTCTTTGAGCCATATATTGTATTTACTTCATGACTTTTTAGTCTCTTTTTTGGCCCTTTCGGGTTTTTCATCCTCTTCAAGGAAGATTCATGCTTAATGCACTTGCAGAATGTAATTTGGTTCTCTTCGGATGAATAAAATTATGCTTTTTTCCGAGGAAAAAAAATGTTTAAAAAATATTAATAACAAAAAAAATATTTCAATGTCTATCATAAATAAAATGTTTCAATATCAACATTATATATATATATATATATATATATATATAAAGTAATTGAAAATAAAAAAAATTACACACATGTTATCCTCTCTAGAGAGATTCAATTTCTTCAATTGACATGTTGAGTTCTTAAAAGAGTATATTATTGTAATGGATTAAGTGAAAAATAATTTAGTGCACCGATTTGAATGATAATACACTTTAAAATGAACAAATTGCATTTATTTAAATAATTGTTTAGTGAAGGTATCAATACTAATATTCTTAAGATGGGACTAAAATACATTTCAACTCTAAATCCAAAGGGGGTATCATATACCAATTTGGGATCTGGCTTGGTCGTGACCTTAAAAATAGATTATTATTATTATTATTAACAATATTGAATAAATTGAAATAGAAATTAAAAAAACATAAACACAATTCTACTTTTGATCCCTATCAACACATGGTAAATCCAAAGCTAAAATAAAGCTACACAAATTTATTAATGATCTTAATTATAAAACTATTAAACCATATCCCAATAAATAACAAAATCTATTTTCATAAAATTCTTAACAAATATTTTTACAAACGCCAAACCTTCAACTAAAATCAAATGGCATATCTTCCCAAAAAAGAATACACGACCCAATATTATAAATAACAATTTCATTAATCAATTGTACCCACAACCAACCCAAGTAGTATCATACTCTAAATACAGTATTCTTGTCTTTTGATCTTTTATTTGACAACTTATTTTTTTGAAAAATATAATAATGAAAGACTCTAAGTCATTACAACAATAATATATTTAATATAAACTCAACATGTTACTTATAAAAATTGAAGTTACCTAGAGAAATAACAATCATAATCATTCCTTTGAACCACCCATGCTAAACTCAATTGACATAATAAATATATATATATATATATATATATATATATATATATATATATATATATGAAAGATGAGCTATTGGGAAAACTAGATATCCAACTTATTGGAATATTTATATTTATATATGGAAACTAAAAACATGTAGAAAAACTACATATCTTAGTTACACTGAATTATTTATACATGGAAAATGCAAGTATGTGGGAAAACCACAAATTAACCTTACATTGGTTGGAAGATGTAGTTACAAATTAAAGGGAAAACCAAAAAAATGATAGTTACATTGGTTGGATGCATCACTTACAAACTAAAATGGGTTTCACAAAACCAATTGCAATTCCTTGATATTCTCATGCAAAGCTTGAGTTGGTTGCTCTCTAAAGCTCAACTTCACATCCTCTATTTTGATGCCCTCAAATGGAACTCTTTTACTTCAAGCTAGACTTATGGCCATCTCTGATGACAACGTTCCAATGATGTTCTTGAATACCGCATTGTTGATCTTCACATCATTGCCACCAACTCCATACAAAAGGACACCCATATAAATCAATAGTTGTATTGATTGCAAATTTTAGGACAATGTTCGTCACTCAGAAATGAAATCGTAAAAAAGTACAACGATAAATGAATCCCACACTTATGACTATAAAATGAATTATCACCTTAGTAGAATAAGAATCATGGGGGCAATAATATTGGTCTATGATAATGGGATTATTTCTATCTTTCATCATTATATTTTGAAATGTAAGGTTAGTAACAATTCCACTCCCTCCCTCTCATGTTTTGATCCTCACTCCATTATGAGTTCCATTGAACACAATTCCATTTACAATGATGTTTCTAACAACTTCAAAAACACTACCTTTGTCAAGACTTCCCACACTGCATAGTAAGAATATTACAAAAATTAATCAGCCATAGTGTTTATTTTGGAATCTCGAGTAATAATACTCCAAAACTTAATTAATTATAGCGTTGATTGCGGAATTTCATGTTCTATTTGAAAATGGAATGAAAATGAAAATATTGTGAAACTGCTTCATTTCACTTCATTTCACTTGATTCCATGCCCAAGTCCACATGTAAACCCTTCAATGGAAATGTTTGAATAGTCTCCCCCAATGGAAACACAATAAACTCCTACACAACCAAAGTTATCCATCAATAATTATAAGGATTATATTATAGAGGCACTTTCTAGAGTCTCATATAAAAGAGATTGTAACATATTCATTCTCAATTCAATGTTTAGTTGTGAAAAAAAATATTCATTTAAATTTCTCAAGTATACATAAACAATTATATATATATTTGATTTTGGATGAAGGAATTAGAAAGTTAATTGAGAACGCTCGAAGGAAAGGATTCCTAAAAGGATTAAAAATCTCTCTATTAGAATTTCTTTCTCATCCACTTTTCATTGACAATGTGATACTCTTTGGTACAGGGTCGGTACATGAAATTCAATCCCTTAGAGAAATTTTGGATCTATTTTTTGCAGCCACAGGGATGTAGATCAATATGGCCAAGTCTAATTTGTTAGTCAGTTCATTGCGGGATGATGTTTTAATCTAGTTGGACAATATTCTTCCCTATTCTTTTAAAAGTATCGAACATGGGCTTAAATATCTAGATTTTGAGTTAAAACCAAATGAATATTCTTTTGAAAATTGGTTGTGTCTCTTCAAAAAATCCAAGTGAGAATCTTGTTTTGTGATCATCGTTGTTTATCGAGAGGAGATCATCTGTTCTACTTCAATCAGTTCTTAGTATCATTCCAATTTATTGAGCTTCCATTGCTAAAATTTCCAAGGGAATTTTAACCAAGATCATAAAATCTTGCGTCATGTTCCTTTGGTTAGTGCGTAAGGAAGTTCACGGTATTCCTCTTGTCAAGTGGTGACGCATCACAATGCCTAAGGAGCTGGGAGGTTGGGGAATAAATAACATTCATTGGTTTTACAAGGCTTTAGAAACAAAGATTTTGTGGAGGCTTATTCAAAACAAAATTCTTTAGGGAAGAGTGATGTTATCTAAGTATTTAGTTGGAATGTCGATTGTTGATTGGTTTTGTATGCCTAGGAATTCAGTGAAAAATAGTTCAATTGTATTGAAAGATTTGGTGGATGCTTTCCCTTTTGTCGAGTTGTGGATAGTGTTTCGGATAGGTAATGGAAAAAGATTAAGAATCGGGGAGGATCCATGGGAAGAATCGGCAAGTGTCTTCAAATTATCAAACAATCTTGTGTCAACTCTTCATTGTTAAATTTGGTATCATCGACAATCATTCTTTAATGAGAGGCCATATGGGCCACCCTGAGGCTAGCCAGGGAGATTTTGAGAATCAACCAGTGTTGTGAGGTATTGAAAAAATTGAGGGGGAACGTACAACCTCTGTGAGTCAAACCAAAATCTAGGAAAAATGAGATGCTATGTGAGTCTAATGCAAAAGTCAGGGGGAACGTAAAACCTCTGTGAGCATAGACAGTCTAGTGAAAAAATCAGGGGGAATGTACAACCTCTGTGAGAATAGACAGACTAGTGCAAAAGTCAGGGGGAATGTACAACCTCTGTGAGCCTAGTCAAAACTTGTGAGCCATGAGAAAAATTCAAGGCATATAGGAAAAGTTAGGTCGAATATAAAATTCCTATGAGCTAGAAACAAACAATATTCCTAATATTGCAAATGATATAAATGTATTGATCTAGTGCGTTGGCACGTGTAACATTATCCACTATGAAGAGAATTTTGAATTTTCTTGTAAAGAGTCGAGTTGTAGAAGTCAAAGTTGCATGTCTAAGTCAAATACTTTGTTGTCAAGTTGTCGCATGTTGCATGTTGCATGCATGACATGCACTGCATGCATGTCTAGTTCATGTTGCATGTTGCATCCATGACATGCACTGCATGCATGTCCACATGCATGTTGCATGCATGACTGGCATTTCATGCAAGCATGTCATGTGCATGCTAATTTAGTACGCATGCATGTCAAGTCAAGGGTGAATTGTAACTAAAGTTCTAAGTCTAGTTCTATTTTTTAACTAAAGTGTAATGTTGAGTTGTAACTAAAGTCCTAAGTCTAGTTCTATTTTTGAACTAAAGTGTAATGTTGAGTTGTAACTGAAGTCTCAAGTCTAGTTCTATTTTCGAACTAAATTGTAATGCTGAGTTGTAATTGAAGACTCAAGACTAGTTCTATTTTCGAACTAAAGTATACCAGTCTCAAGTCTAGTTCTAAGTTCGAACTAAAGTATGAATATGAGTTATGATTAAAGCATGCAAACAAGTTACTATTTCGAGTCTCTCCTCTTCTCCTCTTCAGCCTATATAAGTATAGGTCGACCCCTCTCTTCAACACAATTTTGATATGCAAGTTAAGGGTGAAAGCAATAGAGGCACATATCAGTGACAAAGAGGCAGCATATCATAGGTTTATTTCAGCAAAGTCTTTTAGGTCTTTGTCAGGTCAGAGTCATCTTGGCAAGCTCTTTAAGAGAAGAACATTCATGGTGGATATTTGTAAGTTCTCTTACATTATTAATGCAATAAAGGAATATCGTTTGCTGGGGTTTTTATCCCTGTACAGGGTTTCCCCAGGGTATATGTGTTGTTGATGTGCATTCTTAGTTATCTACATAGTTATTGTTATTCGATCATGATTTGGTATTGTTGAAGTGTATTAATACGGAATCAATGTATTGAAGAAAATAAAAGAATTAATACGCATAAGAAATCAAGCTCAAAATTTAACATGGTATCAGAGCTTAGGGTGTGTTAAACGTGTTGAAGTGCAGTAGAAGGTACACACAGATCCAAGCTAGCTTGATTAAGTTTCCAGTGTGAGGTCCATGGCATCCTCCATTTCATTCAGGGCCAAGGATAGGCTCGAAGGAGCTACCAAATTCAATGTGTGGAAGCTCGGGATAACAAATATCTTGTAGGAGCATGATCTTGAGTAGTATGTGACCATAGTGGTGGAGGAACCCACGAATAATGAAGGAAGAGCGGCCTTCAGGAAGATTCAATCAAAGGCCAAGCGAATCATATGTGACTCAATCAAAGACAATATGATTCCTGCAATGACTTCGTTAATGACTACCAAGGACTGTGTGGATAGCTTGGTGAATCTGTATGAGAAACAGGATCCAAGTCAAGAAGAGGACACTTAAGCACAAGCTTAAGTATTTGAATATGGAGAAAGGTGAATCAGTGGCATCTTTCTGTTCCAAGATAGCCCAAATCAGAGATCAGATTTTGGTCACAGGGGTGACAGTGGACGATGATGATTTAGTGTAGGGAATTTTTTACGGTCTTCCTTCTTCATGGGAGACCTTCTTATCTAGTGTAAGTGGAGGAGAGATTCAACCCACGTTTGAGAGGTTATGGCATGATTTCCTCCAGAAGGAGAGTCACACAACTACCAGGAGTGAGCCAACGAAAGAAGAGCACTCAGCTTTAGCATCAAGATTCAAGGGAAAGAAGAAAGGCACTTTCCAGAAAGGATCTCAGAGGAAGCCAAACACCAAAGGTAAATTCAAAGGAAAGAATATTGATACATCTAAGATTAAATTCTTTAGTTGTAACAAATTGGGTCATTTTGCTAAAGATTGTTGGTTTAGAAATAAATATCCAAGGAACGAGAAACATCATGCCTCAACTGCTGAGGATGATGAATCCAAAAGAAATCAGAAAAGTCCTTCTAGTGAGAAACAATATAGAAAATAATATTACTTGGTTTCTTCCTTATCCAGTTCAGTTTTCATGGGGCCGAAAAATTGGTTAGTAGATAATGGTGCATCAAAGCACATGACAAGGTACAAGGAGATCCTTTCATATTTCAAGACAAAATCTTTTGCAGAGCGAGTTGAGCTTGGGAATGACAAATGTTACAAGATAGAGGGACTTGGATCTATCTCCTTTAGATTGGAATATGGGGCTAGGCTTCATATTGATGAAGTATTATATGTTCCAGGGCTCAAGAATAATCTACTATCAGTTGCAAACCTTGAGGACAAAGGATATTGGGTGATCTTCAAGGATAGGAAGGCACTACTATGGACTAAAGGTAGCCACTTAAGTACAACAAAACCCATTGAAACTCACAGTGGAGGACTATACGTCGTGTCAGGACAGTCAGTTCAGGCATTGCCTCATGATGCAACTAACTCCAGCAAGTTGTGGCACAAAATACTTGGACATCTTCATTACAAATCTCTTCTAGATATACAAAACATGGTATGTGGCATGCCCTCTATTTCTCTTAGTAAAAATGAAATTTTTAAGGGATGCATTCTAGGTAAAAATATAAAGAAATCATTTCCTTGTAGTGACAACAGAGCTCAGGGCATCTTAGATCTGGTTAATTCTAATGTATGTGGTCCCATGTCATCTCCCTCACTCAATCGTTGTTTGTATTATGTCATTTTTATTGATGATTACTCAACAAAATGTTGGATATATTTTCTTAAAGATAAAAGTGACACATTTGATAAATTCAAAGAGTATAAAGCCTTTATTGAAAAGTAGACATGGAAACACATAATAATCCTTAGAACAGACAATGGAGGAGAGTTTGAATCTCTTCAGTTTGAGGATTTCTGCAATTTAGCAGGAATCAAGAGACAATTGACCGTGCCATATAACCCTCAGCAAAATGGAGTTGTTGAGAGGAAAAACAGGAAAATTTGTGAGGCAGTGAAAGCAATGATGTTTGACCAAGATCTGCCAAATTATTTATGGGAAGAAGCTACCTCCATTGTCGTGTATATTCAGAACAAGTGTCCACATGCTATATTGAAGGACAAGAGTCCTGAAGAGGTATTCTCATGGATCAAACCTGAAGTAGGGCATCTAAGGATATTTGGGGGTCCTGTGTATATTCATATCCCTAAGGAAAAGAGGACAAAGATGGAACCCTCATGAAAGAAAGGGGTTTTTGTGTGGTATAGTGAGAACTCCAAGGCTTACATGATTTATGTACTAGTTCAGAGGCAAATAGAGGTAAGAAGAGATGTGACTTTCCATGAGGAAGCCACATTTAAGAAATCCAGAGAGCTTTAGCAGGAATCAGAAGTAGTTCAGCCAGCTTCACCCTCTTCTGAAAATGAAGAGTCATATGATCAGAGGGGGGAACCTTGTGAAGGGCCAAGTAATGAGCCACTAGAACCTGTTGAAGTGTTAGAAAGAACTCTTGAAGAAACTCCAACCAAAATGAAGCCAGGGTGGCTTAAAGAAATAGTGCAGGAAGCAGAAAGGATAGTTTCTCCCAAAGGAACTTTTAAGGAAAGGAACAGGCCTCATAGGTTTGGAGGCTATGTTTCATTGATGAGCATCATTAGTGTTGCCGAACCTTCTTCATTTGAAGAAGAAGATAAATTACAAGTATGGAAGGATTCCATGTTTGAGGAATACAGGTCTATTATAAAGAACAATGTTTGGGACATTGTGCCGAGGCCAAAAGACAAATCAGTGGTTTCCTCCAAATGGATCTATAAGATCAAACATGCATATGATGGAAGTGTGGAAAAATTCAAAGAAATATTTGTAGCCAAAGGCTTCACTCAGAAAGTAGGAATCGACAAGAGACTTTTTCTCCTATAGCCAGGTATAACTCCATTTGAACTATTATTGCTTTAGCTCCCATTCTTGGTTGGAAGCTACATCACATGGATGTAAAAACAACATTCTTGAATGGAAAGATTGAACGGGAGGTCTTTGTGGAACAACCATATGGTTTTATACTGCATAAAAAAGGCACTCATGTATGAAAGCTAAGGAAGGCCTTGTATGGTCTTAAGCAAGCTCCCAAAGTTTGGTATGACAGGGTTGATGGCTTTCTTAAAACCCTGGGATTTTAGAAAAGTGATGTTGATACAAATCTGTACTTCAAGGTAAGAGGTAACCAACCTGTTATATTAATCCAATATGTTGATGATCTCTTTCTAACATGAGATGAAGGGCTAATAACCTGGTGTAAGAGGGAGCTAACCTCAGAATTCAAGATGAAATACTTAGGCTTGATTCGTTACTTCCTAGGATTGGAAGTATGGCAAAGATAGGGCGAGATATTTCTGGCACAAGGAAAATACACAATGGATGTACTAAAGAGGTTTGGTACGATGGAATTCAAATCCATGTCTACTCTGATGATTACCAACTTGAGGAATTTGCATGATTCTAATACAAGTTCAGATTTGGTGGGTCCCACCATGTATAGGCAGTTGATTGGATCATTGATGTACATGATCCACACTAGGCTAGATATATGTTATGTAGTGATTGCAATGAGTCAGTCCATGAATGAACCGAGACAGAGACACTGGGTGGCAGCAAAGCACATCTTGAGATATCTCAGAGAGACCATTACTTATGGTATGAGATATACATCCAATGATGGTTTATTTCTACATGGGTATGAAAATGCTAACTGGGCAGGAAGCCCAATGGATTGGAAGAGTACTTCCAGATATTGCTTTAGTTTAGGATCCGCTATGATCTCTTGGTCAAGCCAGAAGTAGGGATCCATTTCACATAGTACAACAGAGGCTGAGTACATTGCAACAAGTGATGCTAGCAAGGAAGTAGTATGGCTCAGAAAATTGGTTTCTGGGTTGTTTGGAGACAAGCTCGAGACGACAATGGTTCACTATGATAATCAAAGTTGCATAAAATTGACAGAGAACCTGGTATTTCACGACAGGTCAAAACATATTGACATGAGGTACCACTACATCCAAGATGTGTTCCAGAGAAAAACTATAAAGTTATAGTACATAGCCACGAGTGAGCAAGTAGTTGATATCCTAACCAAGACTTTGACCTCGAGACAGTTTGTGCAACTGAGAGGCAAGCTTGGTGTGGCTGAGAATGACTCCCTCGCTGAGAGGGAGTGTTAAATTTGGCAGCATTGACAATCATTCTCCAATGAGAGGCCATATGGGCTACCTTGAGGCTAGCCAGGGAGATTTGGAGAATCAACCAGTCTTTTGAGGTATTGACAAAAGCCAGGGGGAACAAACAACCTCTGTGATTCAAACCAAAAGTCAGGACGAACGAGATGCTATGTGAGTCTAATGAAAAACTTAGGGGGAAGGTACAACCTCTGTGAGCATAGATAATCTAGTGCAAAAGTCAAGGGGAATGTACAACCTCTGTGAGCATTGACAGACTAGTGCAAAAGTTAGGGGGAATGTATAACCTCTGTGAGCCTAGTCAAACCTTGTGAGCCATGAGCAAAAGTCAAGGCATCTAGAAAAAGTTAGTTTGAATATAAAATTCCTATGAGCTAGAAACAAACGATATTCCTAATATTGCAAATGATATAAATGTATTGATCTAGTGTGTTGGCACGAGTAACATTATCCACCATGAAGAGAATTTCGAATTTCCTTGTAAAGAGTCGAGTTGTAGAAGTCAAAGTTGCATGTCTAAGTCAAATACTTTGTTGTCAATTTGTTGCATGTTGCATGTTGCATGCATGACATGCACTACATGTCTGTCCAGTTGCATGTTGCATGTTGCATGCATGACATGCGTTGCATGCATGTCCACATGCATCTTGCATGCATGACATGCACTGCATGCATGTCCACATGCATGTTTCATGCATGACTTGCACTGGATGCAAGAATGTCATGTGCATACTAAGTTAGTACACATGCATGCCAAGTCAAGGGTGAGTTGTAACTGAAGTCCTAAGTCTAGTTCTATTTTTGAACTAAAGTGTAATGTTGAGTTGTAACTGAAGTCCTAAGTCTAGTTCTATTTTTTAACTAAAGTGTAATGTTAAGTTGTAACTGAAGTCTCAAGTCTAGTTATATTTTCGAACTAAAGTGAATTGTTGAGTTGTAACTGAAGACTCAAGACTAGTTCTATTTTCGAACTAAAGTATACCAGTCTCAAGTCTAGTTCTAAGTTCGAACTAAAGTATGAAGCTGAGTTATGATTAAAGCATGCAAACATGTCATTATTTTGAGTCTCTCCTCTTCTCATTTTCAAACTATATAAGCAGATGTTGACCCCTCTCTTCAACACAATTTTGATATGCAGGTTAAGGGTGAAAGCAATAGAGGCACATATTAGTGACAAAGAGGCAGCATATCAGAGGTGTATTTCAGCAAGGTATTTTAGGTCTTTGTCAGGCCAGAGTCATCTTGGCAAGCTCTTTAAGAGAAGAACATTCATGGTGGATATTTTTAAGTGATCTTACATTATTAATGCAATAAAGGAATATCATTTGCTGGGGTTTTTATCCCTGTATAGGGTTTCCCCAGGGTATATGTGTTGTTGATGTGCATGCTTACTTATCTACATAGTTATTGTTATTCGATCATGATTTGGTATTGTTGAAGTGTATTAAGTTGGAATCAAAGTATTGAAGAAAATAAAATAATTAATCCGCTTAAGAAATCAAGAAAAATTTAACATTCATAAACAAGGAATATTCTCATTATGGGAAGCTAAGGCCTGGGGACATGTTCCTTATGGTCCTAGTGAATGGATGATGATGATAGACTTGGGGCTAGATGGTTTCAAAGAAGAGGAATGATCTTGTTATACTATAAATATGAGATCAAACTTCATTAGGCTATAGGAAGAGGAGGAAGAGCCATTATGTTGGTCGAAGAATGAGGAAACAAGAAACTATATGACTAAGCTAAGATACTTAGCCATTGCAGAAGAAAATTTCTTGGCAGAGAGGAAGTGGTTATGGTATTTCGTTTAAAGCATTAATTTCCTCTTAAGGTGAAGGTATTCATCTGGTTGCCTCTCGAGGATAAATTTTTGACATGGGAAAATGTAATACCCCAAGAACGAGCCCCTGCTGAATTGTAAATTTTTCTATAGGCTGGTGAGCCGAGTGGTTATAAGTTGAGAGGCTTATGTGTTTATTAGGCCGGTGAGCTAGATGCTAAGACCAGGAGCCTGATTATGTATATGTAAAAATGAAGATTATTAATAAAATATAAACATCACTGCGTGTAGAATGACCATGAAGAAAGAGTGATGGGGGACTAAGCTTCCACAAGGCTACGTAAGGGAGAGGGGGATGAAAGGTTGGAAGAGGGGCTAAGCTTAAGGGCTTAAGTCATGGAGATAATAATTTATTATTATCCCAAATTGGTGTGAAAGGTATTAATTTTATCCTAAGTTCCTGGAAAAGGGAATAAATATTTGATGGAGTGAATGCAACTTCATGGGCAACATGTGTCGGCCTAGGCACATGAAATTTAACCCAAGAATTGAGTCGTGATGGGGGTTTGACCTCCCATCTTTTCATCCTCTGTCGAAGCTCGTGGGAGCTCCATCATCGACCTCTATGGTTTTTTTTCTGGTCCTCGGCATGAACCCATTTTTCCTTTGCGTGGGATCTTTGCACACCCTTATGCATCCCCAAAAATGGAACTGTGAAGCCATCCTATATTGTTGGTTGAGAAACCTGAAGCGTCCTATAATTGTTCTGCCTTGATATGCCTTAGCGTCTGACTGTCACCGTTTTGGGGAGCCCATAACTAGTTTTCCAGTTGGTTGTTGTGGCCACACATTTCTTAATTGTGTGTGGCTTCCTAACCGTTGTATGTTTGTGTTGAGTCTTGCGGTTTCCCTAACATTGTTGGAAATTGAGTTGAAGAAGCAGGATGTCAGGCCTATGAGAAACTCTCTCCAGGTGAGAGAGTGTGTTGAGGAAGTGAGAAATCCTAGAAGGGGTCATGTAGTTGTTATAGAGCTCTAAGAATTCTGGTCTGGACTATTGCTAAAGCCCAAGGAAAGGAAGGTGAAGCATCTGATGGACTATAGGAATACTGGGAGAGAATCCTTCCTCTGTAACTGCGTGACTTCCCTATTGACCTTACCTAGCCTAGGAATCCCTTGTTGGGGGAGATTAGTCCCAGCTCGGGGGTGACCTACTGCTAAGAGTGATGAGCAACGCGGTCTAAGGCTAGGAGGTCCGTGGAAGGTATGCACACGGTTGGTGGTGTTACCCATCATTATAAATGATAAGTATCAGTTTGTGCTTAATTTATATGTTTTGCATGTCTGTGATGCTTGTATGTTTTCATGAATTCCATTGCGTAAATGAATTATTGTTAATTCCATTAATTATGTATGGTAGAAGTAATTATGTGTTTACTCTTTTTAAGTCATTTAATTTCATTTAAATGCATTCCATATAAGTGTTATTCCACGGTAGCATTTATCGGCTTGTGGGTGAAGGATGGGGATGTTACAATCTAGTATCAGAGTGAAGTTTTACAACGTTGAGGCTGGATGGAACGAAGAAGTTATATTGGACCCAAGTTTTCGAGTAGAAATTGTGCTAGGAGGAACCAATTTTGGACCTCAGAAGCATTCCTGAGAGCCAAGGGATTACTTGGCAATGCTACGCAGCTCAGGAGGGTAAGCAGTATTGTAAAACCATGACAGATGTGGTATTGGGGCCACAAAGTAAGGCTAGCCATAAGATCTGTTCAAGAGAAGGGGAAGCCTTCACAACCATCAGATTTGGAGAAATCACAGAAGGGTTAACCTGGAAGCCCTTCGGACTTCGCGATTTCAGTGAAATGGGATGCAAGCGATGAGAAAGGCTGAGGCCCCAAAGCACTGAAGTCCTGAAAGAGATCTATGTCATAGATATGGGAAGAAGTCTCATCGTTGGATCTCATGGCAAGTCGTGATTTAGGAGTTCGGAAATCAAGAGAAGTAGAGTACGTTGAGGAAAACAATTTCGAAGTCCGAAGCTCTGATGTCCCGGAAGAGATCTACACCGTAGCTCTGAGGGGGAGCTTGACCATTAGATCGTAAGAATTTGCACGTGGGTTAATCGCGAGAACCCTTCAGAATTCCCAAATTCGAGAAATTGGAAGGGAAGGTATTTGAACACTCTAGAAGTGAAGTATCGTGAAGTGAATCTCGACCATTGGAGGTGGGAGAGATGAGGGTCGTCAATTATCTAGGGAGAGTTCGGGACTACGGCAATCGGGAGAAGGGGAAAGTGTTGATGCACCAAGTCTCGAAACCCGAAAGTTTCGAAGTGAAAGGGTAGACGTGGTGGGGTCGGATAATGTCGCCTGGTGTGATGTCGAACTTCCTAAGCGTACTGTGTGCCATCGCCTTAGACGATGACAACTTTACTATGTGGGCTTGAAGGAGAGAGAAATCAGAAGTTCAGAAGTCATGAGATTGAAATGGAAACCGAAGTCCCGAAGCTTCGATGGAAAAAGTTCCACAACGATTGTCAGTGGTTGAATGATGGGTAGACGTGGACCGTTGATCCACCCTACTTCACGAGTTCGTTAAATCAGAACTCTGAGAATCTGTTTTGATGTATTATGAATATTTTGGAACCCAAAGTTTTGATTAAGCACCTATGGATCTAGTGATTGGTCTGGCCCATGATCACATGGTTCGAGGCCTGAGAAAATGGGATAATGCCTGAAAATTATCATGGAGCTGAGCAGAGCTTGGAAAATTCATGAAAACTGAGTGTTTTCTTGCAGCATATTTGTTTATGAATGATGTGGGAGTTGTTAAGGAATGATGTCTTGACAAATTCCAGTTGTCTGCACGTTGTGTTTGTAGAAGTTTAAAGAGTGCCAAAACCGAATAGAGTTGCCACTGAGTGCAAAGAAATGGAAGAGGCATGGACTGCTTCCAAATCCGAGAGTGAAGCAAAAGGAATGGACGTACACTTGGGAGTTGAAGGATCAAACTCCAATGGACATCAAGAAGACATAGATAAGGATGGGCGTATGATTAAAATCATTGAACGATTGTAGAAAGAATCCCAAAATCGTCGAGCAAATAGCAGGAAGCTCATGAAATCCAAGGATCAACAGGGAGAATTCAACTTGAAGTTGATGCGGAGCCTAGAAATAATCAAAAGGAAATTGGATAAGGAGAGTGACTCAAGCAAAACATGGATTCGCAGGACCTCTGAGAGGAAAATAATATCTAGAAGTGCTAGTAGGCATCATCATCACTCCCCAAAACATTCCAATAAGGAGGTACACAGAAGTTCAATCCCATATCCTACCAGAAAACTTAGGAGATATGGAGTGGATGAACTGAAGGGCGAGATGAACAAGATTAAGCCTCACACATTTGATGGAGAGCACCTAAAGGAGGAATATGTCGATACATGGCTTCTTGGCATGAGGAAATACTTCCAACTGCAGAATTATTCCTCTCATGCAGAAGGAAGAATTGCAATGTATCAACTGAAAGGAAAAGCATCCATGTGGTGGGATCAACTTGTGTAGGTGCAACACATTAGAGAGTGTTAACGATATTTCTTATAAGGGGGTTAGAATGCAAAGGAATGGGTTAAAACCCACTTGTCCTAAGTTTTGGGTGATAATGCGCCCGTGGTAAGTAACGAGCAAGTTCGAGCAGCGACGATTCGCACGCCCGGATCAACAACGCATATAGAATTCCGGACCCCCCCCGCCTTTCGACCTTTAAGCGGGGGGGTCCGGAATCGCGGGCGCATCTCTTCAACGGTCCAGGTCAGTGCGCCCGGATCAATGACGATAAAAGAAATTCTGGACCCCCCCTGCCTTTCTACCTTTAAGCGGAGGGGGCGGGGTCCGGAATCGGGGGCGCAGCTTTCCAACGGCTGAGATCTTAGCGCCCGGATCAACGACGCTCGTGCGCTCCCATCATTCTCAGTCGCTCTATGTTTAGACTGCGTGGGCCCTTCTCCCGTCATATCACCTTCCAGAGCCACCTTTCTCCTGTTGTCGTGTGTCATCCATCCACCTCCCCTCTTTGGTCTGCATGGTCCATCCCTCCTTTTCATCATCCACTCGTCGCTTCCCATGTGTCCCACTCCTTTCCACGTCAACCTATCAACAAAGAGCAAGCCCATTATCTCCCGTCTTCCCCCCTTTTCCACCTGTTGTCTTCCACCATGTTCCCTCCTCTGTCGCCCTTCTCACACCTCGCCACTTCCTTCGCGTCCTCACAGTTTCGAAGCCATCACTCCGTTCCCGTGTCCCACCTTCCGCGCTGGCCTCCACGCCTATTCGTCAAGCCAGTCAGTTATTCCAGGTGGCAGCGCAGGAGGCTCTCCATGTCCCAAAGATGCCGAGTTGGTCGGGCCATCCTCAATCCCGATGAAGCAGTTATTGAAGCGGTTGGTGGTGGTTAGATATCGCCTCCACCATAATGGGAAAGCACGGCCATGAATTAAAGGCACGTCGATTCGCCGTTGGAACTGTCAAAGAGTCAGATTGCGTCTGACATAAGATGCACGACCTTTCAGAGGTTGACTGTCAGAAAGCCATGCAGACGCAAAGCCTTCAATGCAGTGTCTTGATTTCGTTGTTGTTGTAGTTCTGAGTATATGAAGGCATTTTCGCCATTTTTGTATCTATCGATGGTAGAGCTAAGCTCCCAACTGTAAAGGTTCCAGCAAACATTTTGGTTTCCTGGTTATACCTCTGTGTTTGAGACTTCTTGGTTTATGACAAACAGTTCTCCTTTCAATCTATGTTTCATCTCATGCCAGAGAGTTCACAGTCGAAGGATTCGCGTGAATTATTGCAATTTTGCTATGATAAAGGATTTGTTGTGACATTATTGTATTCTCTGGTTTTTTGTGTTTGAATATAAAAGGATTTTGTGTTCGAATACTTTCTCTTTCAGTCTGTTACGAACTTGATGTTTATGATAGACCTTCACACTTTTCTCATGCAAGTCTTCCCCCTACTCACCCTTTATTGCAACTCATTGTTTGAAGTTTATCAAGACCTCATTCGTTCATGTATGCCTGGCCTAGTTTCTGAGTTGAGACGATATTGTTATGAGTTTTCCTCCATTCGATCACCTCTTTAAAAAAAATCGTGACATTAAACTGATGGGCGTCAGGCTTTGCTCCTGCAAGCAATCCAGGAGTGACTTCCGTCTCAAACATTTCTGGCGCCGTTGCTGGGGACGAAGTTGAATATTTTCCCCGGATTTGAACGAAAAAGTTCAACTGATTCTAAAGGTGCATCAGATATCAGAACTTGAATATTGCTACTGTGCACCTGGCGACTCCATTGTGACGACTTCGCTGGGGAGAACCTGTTCTATCAATTGTGGCTTCGAGAGGCAGACACACGAGGTCTAATCCACACTTGCCTTTAGCTACACTAGAAGATGACTCGGAAGCAGTGCGCAGAAAGGGAAAGAGCTCTGCGAAAAAAGTTTCCATCGCCGAAATAGGTAATGCGCCTTCCCCTTCTGTGAGAACTCCATTTTCTTATTCTCAGCTTCCTAGTCGTCCTTCCTCTGAGGTTTCCCGTTTTCTGAATTTCGGGAGTGTTCCTGCTGAGTTTTCTCCTCCTGGTCTGGTATCAGAAGGAGAGATCCTTGTCACTCCCCCCTCCCTGGAAGTTGTCCCTCAACACAGACCTCAAACCTCTGAAGGTTTTACCACCCCTCCTCTTATTGATACTACTGCACGGAGAGAAGCATCTTCACATTCAGGTCCCTTAGCTCTCTCTCTGTTTTCTCCGTTGTCTCCTCCAAGAAGCTCTTTTCCGACATCTCATGTCCATACTCCTTCTCCTCCGAGTTCTCCTCTACCTAATACTCCTATGGCTGGTGTTAATCCCCCTTTGAATAGAATGGACGCCATAGTTGCTGCTAGGTATGCTCCTTTAATCCTACCACATCCTGTGAATCCCCTCCCTACTGGAGACTATTTGAAATACATGCCCAAGTTCAGTGGGGAGGGAGACATAACTGCTGAGGAGCACTTGGCTTCTTTTTATAGTTATGCAGACAACCTAAACATTGAAAGTGAAGATGTCTGGATGAGAGTCTTTGTCCAGAGCCTGGAGGGTGAGGTCAGGAAATGGTTTAGAGGACTAGCCCCCAGATCTATTGCTAGAATTGAGGCTCTGGATAATGTTTTCCTGAGACAGTGGGGAGACAGGAAGGATTATATGTATTACATGACAGAGTTTGGGGCTCTGAATAAAATGGATGGAGAGTCTGTCTCAGACTTCTCCAAAAGATTTAATAAGATGTACAATAAGATCCCTGCAGAGATAAATCCCTCAGAAGCCTCTGCTCAAATTTCCTATGCTGGTGCATTTGACCCTGATTTCTGTCTCTTATTAAGAGAAAGAAGAGCCACCTCTTTAGCTCAGATGCAAGATGCAGCTATAGAAGTGGAATCTAACATATTAGCAGCTGACAGACTAAGGAACCAGGCCGACGCAGACAGAAGAAAGGAAAAAGCGGAAGCCTCAACTTCCGGCCCATCACTGCCCCACCCTCAAGTAAATGAGCTAACCCAAGTGATGAATTTCCTGAAAGAAGAGATGGAGAGATTGAAGGTGGAAAGGAGGTAGGCGAACAAGGGCCCTCAGGGCATTGAGAATAAAGGAGGTCTCAGAAGGCCAAATTATGTTGCTCCCCCAACTATACACAGAGAGAAAGGAAGAGACAGGGACGACCAAAGAATTCAGGCTCCCTTTCAGAACAATTTTGTTGCTGATGAAGAGGAAGGGGAAACAGACAAGCCTGGGCCTAAAATCCACTGCTTAGAATTCAATCCTCCTTTCCCTCATCTATATTAATCAGCATACGAGGAGTCTCTCATGGACAGTCAGCTAAATGAACTAAGAAAAGGAGATAAAGCTAGTGGCGGTCGAGGCAGGTACAACCTGAGGTCCAACAAAAGGGCATCAACACCTGATGATCATGAGCAATCCACTAGAGCAGAGAAACCTGCTAATGAAGTAGCAAACGCTCAAAGAGGTAAGAAGGCTCAACCTCTCTCTCCCATTGTCCATAATCATGTTCCTGAAATTAGAGAAATCCCAAAGTCTATATCTTCTTTCAATTTCGAACATGAGATTCAAAAGATCACAATTCCTGTGCCCCTCACTGAGCTAATTAAACATGGTGAATTCAAAAAGCGCTTCTCTGACCTTTTGAAATATGAATCCTCATGCCCTTCCACATACTTCATAAATCTCCAAGATGAAAAGCCAGTAGTTATCCTAGGCCCCATGGTAGAAGATAGAGATGATTCATCCCCTCCCTTCTACACCTCCCTGAACATACATGACAAAGTGCTGCATAATTGCCTTATGGATTCAGGGGCCTCTCACAACCTCATGCCCAAAACCATTATGGAATAATTGGGACTAGAAGTCACCCGAGCCTATCATGACCTCTATTCTTTTGACTCCAGGAGGGTTCAGTGTTTGGGAGTCATTAAGGACCTGGTGGTCTCCTTGTTTCAGCTTCCCATGAGGAGTATGTTCATGGATGTTGTGGTAGCTGACGTCCCCCCTAAGTTTGGCATGATGTTGTCAAGATATTGGATTAAGAGATTGGGGGGAACCTTGCAGATGGACCTCACATATGCCACCATTCCAGTGTTTGGGGGGGAGCATAGGAGGCTGTACAGAGAAGCCCAGCTAGCCTACATAATTAGTGATGAATCCAACCCTACCAATCATCCCATCTATGCCTTGGACACTGATTTAGGCTCCAGTTTACTACAGCTCACCCACACCCCTGAGGCTCCTTTACAGATCAGAAAGAAGCCCATTCTTAATCCGGAGACACCCCCTCCAACCACCTCTGTTTGGAAGATGTTCTTTGATGGAGCTTCCTCCAGTATGGGTGCAGGTGTCGAGATAGTATTCATGTCCCCTTGTCAAGAGACCATCTCTCTGTCATACAAGCTGGAATTCGAAGTCACCAACAACGTGGCAGAGTATGAAGCTCTGGTTCTGGGATTAAGAGCTGCAAAGGAAATGGGAATTAAGGAGATGGTTGTGTTTGGGGATGCAGAATTGATTGTCCAACAGGTCAAAAATGTTTATCAGACTAAGCATCCTCGACTCAAGAATTACAGGAGCGAGGTATGGAACCTAGTTGATAATTTCTTCCTGGATTTTAACATCTCTTTCATTCCAAGGGAAGAAAATGCTCCAGCCAACTTTTTAGCCTTCACAGCTAGTGTGCTCGAAGTTCCTATGCTGCCCACTGTTGGATCCGATGTTGAAATAAAGTATAGACTCTCTGTACTAGACAACGTCAAGCATTGGAAGGTATTTGAGGATGATCAAGAAATCAAAAAGTTTCTTCAATCAGTTGATGAATTTTCTGCATTGCACATAGACAAGGACCCTGACATAGAAGATGACCATCACCCTGACGAGTTTTTGAATAAAGTTGCTGACCACCAGATTATCCAGCTGCCAAGTAATCACATACCAAAAGGACTAATCCCATTAGAAAGATTATTTGATGGGAACAATGTGGCAGTAAAGGGTAGAGTTTTGGGTGATGAGGCCAACACAGCTAAGTGCAACATAAGCACACTAGAGGAGCCCAAGTTGGTCAAGTTGTCAAGAAGTTTAACCAAGGAGCAGAGGGCTGAATATACTGAGTTGCTAAGGGAGTTTGCTGATGTGTTTGTATGGACCTACGAAGACCTCAAGACATATGACACATCAGTTATTGAGCACAAGATCCCACTAAAAGAAGAGGCTAAGCCATTCAAGCAGAAGCTGAGACAGATAAATCCCATGCTGCTACCTGTCATGGAGAGGGAAGTGAAGAAGCTGATGAATGCCCAGATCATTGTCTCCTTGAGATATTCTGACTGGGTAGCCAATTTGGTCCCGGTAAGAAATAAAAGTGGTGAAATCAGACTCTGTGTTGATTTCAGAAACCTGAACAGGAGCTCAAGGAAGGATAATTATCCCCTGCCCAACATGGAGCACATATTGCAGAAGGTCACTGGCGCATCCAGAATATCTATAATTGATGGCTTTTCTGGTTACAATCAGATATCAGTCATGCCTGAGGACAAAGAAAAAACAGCCTTCACCACTCCTTGGGGCACATTCATGTATGCCAAGATGCCTTTCGGACTGATGAATGCGGGAGCAAAATTTCAGCGATCCATGGACATAGCCTTCATCGGAGAAAAAGACAAGTTTGTGGTGATTTACCTAGATGACATAACAGTCTTTTCCAAGACTGATAAAGAGCACCGCTGCCACTTGAAGAAGGTTTTCAGGAAGTGTCGGAGGTATGGCCTATCTTTAAACCCCAAGAAATCATTGTTTTCTATGCAAGAGGGAAAACTATTGGGCCATATAGTGTCAGCAGAGGGAGTGAGGATTGATCCTGACAGGGTAGAAGCACTTCAGACCCTGCCACTTCCTAGATCTAAGAAGGAAGTTCAGGCCTTTCTGGGGAGGATAAATTTTTTGAGGAGATTTGTTTCAAATTTTGCTGAGTTGGTGAAACACATCACAACCATGCTCAGGAAGAGGAACGAAGTGAAATGGACCTCTGAACCCAGGGAATCTTTTGTCCAAATAAAGAAGGTGTTGACTGAAGCACCTGTGCTAATCAGTCCTGATTATTCCAAAGATTTCCTGATATTTTCTTTTTCTTCTTGTGATATAGTAGCAGCGGTCTTATTGCAGAAAAACAATCAAGGACAAGAGCAGCCTATTGACTTTTGTAGCAAGGCTCTGAGAGATGCAGAGCTCTGGTACGAGATCATGGAGAAGCAGGCTTATGCCCTGGTGAAATCTCTCAAAGCATTCAGAGTCTATGTCTTGCATTCAAAGATCATTGCATATGTCCCTTCAGCCTCTGTGAAGGACATTCTTATACAGCCTGACATAGACGGAAGAAGAGGTAAATGGATCGCCAAAATCCTAGAGTTCGATCTGGAAATCAAGCCCACCAAGTTGGTAAAGGGGCAAGGTTTAGCCAAGTTGCTGGCTGAATCCAATTGCAGAGCCTTGGGAATCAAGTTCATCCACGAGCAAGCTGAGTCATCCAACAGGAGTTCCCAAAGAGATTTGCCAATAGCAACATGCGCCTGGTACAAGGATATCTTGTACTTTCTGCAAGAATTGAGGCCTCCTGATGGAATGGAAAAAAGAAAGGCAAGAGCTTTAAAGCTCAAAGCTGTCAAGTATTGCCTCATTGACCAAACCTTGTATTGGAAAGACCCTCTGGGGGTATTACTAAGGTGTCTGGACCCGCAGCAGGCACATAAGGTTATGATCGATTTCCATAGCGGTCTCTATGGAGGTCATCATTTTTGGAAAACCACAGCTCACAAGATCCTCCGAGCTGGGTATTACTGGCCCACTTTATTCCCTGATGTCTGCAGAGAAATCAGAGCTTGCATCAAGTGCCAAAAGTTTTCAGGAAAGTAGCAACTCAAATCTCTGCCATTAAAGCCTGTAGTAGTTTCAGCACCCTTTCAGCAGTGGGGATTGGACTTTATCGAAGAAATTCATCCTCCCTTAAGTGGCCAACACAGATGGATTCTGATTGCAACCGACTACTTCACCAAATGGATAGAAGTTGTCCCTACCAGAAGCACTTCTCAAAAAGTGATTATCAGCTTCCTGGAAGATATCATAGCTAGATTTGGATGCCCTAGCAAAATTGTCACTGACAATGCCGCCCCTTTTCGGTCTGAGCCTCTGGTCAAGTTCTGTGAACGTTTTGATATTTCACTAATTCACTCCACTCCCTACTATTCTCAAGGAAATGGACTGGCAGAGTCCTCCAATAAAAGTTTGATCAAGCTTATTAAGAAGCTACTGGAGGACAATAAAAGGGCCTGGGACTCAAAGCTCAAATTTTCTTTCTGGGCTGATCGGGTGACAACTAAGAAATCCCTGGGCGTCTCTCCTTTCCAACTTGTTTATGGAATAGAGGTCGTTTTCCCCACTCAGCTCGCCTTACCTGTGGCAAATCTCCTCCAGGGCTTTGAAGGGGAATCTAACCATGTTCTCAGAAGGATTTATCAGATGGTGGAGGTGCAGCAGATCAGAGAACAGGTCATGAATAGAGCCTGCAATCATCAGCAGAAGATCAAACAGGCTTTTGACAGGATGACCTGGTACTCAAGTGGGACGCACCCAGGCAGGACAGGGGCAAGCACGACAAGTTTGATGCCCTCTGGTTTGGGCCTTTCAAGATCCTTGAAGTATTTTCAAACAATACTTACAGGTTGCAGGATTTGAAAGGCAAAGAAGTTTTTAGCAGCCCAGTAAATGGGCATTTCTTGAAAAAATGTGTTTTGTGAGCCGCAGTCGGCTCTTTTTGTTTTGTCTTGTAAATATTGTTTCTGTTTTGTTTTTTGGACTAATAAATGACTCCATAGCCCAACAGCAAAGGCACTAAATCTGCAAAAGTGTTCTTAGAGCATCACAGGGACGACTCTATCCCCCATGGAGCCAAATGTTAACGATATTTCTTGTAAGGGGGTTAGAATGCAAAGGAATGGGTTAAAACCCACTTGTCCTAAGTTTTGGGTGATAATGTGCCCGTGGTAAGTAACGAGCAAGTTCGAGCGGCGGCGATTCGCGCGCCCGGATCAACAGCGCATATAGAATTCTGGACCCCCCCCCCCC
>ML783366.1:616532-633382 GCA_009831015.1 Picea engelmannii | reverse complement strand
CAGATACATCAGTGAACCGATCAACTGCCTGTAAACTGTAGCATCCACCAACTGGCTATCTGAAGCGCTGAGCTTCTTCCAGTTGGTGATCATAGGTGTCGACATAGGTCTGCAGTCCTCCATCTGAAACCTGCTCATAATATATGCTGCATACTTCCCCTGCCCGAGAAATATGTGACCATCCTCCTGCCATACCTCCATGCCCAGAAAATAGTGCATCAACCCAATATCACTCATCTCAAATTCTGATGCAAGTCCCAGCTTGCAGTCAGCTATGAGATCCTCGGCTCCTGTGATGAACAAATCATCCACATATAGAATGAGAATAAGCGTGTCCTCACCTCAGATGGGGAAGTTTTTCTTCTTTGTGATTTTCTCTCAGAATAATCAAAAGATCATAGCCACATCCAGGGTCTCTGTGGCCGACCTCTCCACACAATAGAATAAAGTAGATAAGGTCATGGAAGAATACTCAAATATATTCTCCTCACCTACTGGGGTACCTCTGCACTATCAGGTCAAGCACCCCATCGATCTGACCCCCGACGCACTGCTTCCTAATGGGCCAGTATATCACCGCTCTCTATTAGAGAATGAGGAGATCAAGCGACAGATCCAAGAACTTATCCACAAGGGGCACATCCGTCCCAACTCATCACCATGCGGGATCCAAATCGTGTTGGTATAGAAGAAATATGGAACCTGGTGACTCTGCATTGATTACCGGGCTCTGAATAAAATCACACTCAGAAACCGGTACCCGATTCCCCGAATCGATGACCTCCTTGATCAACTCACGAGGGCCAAATAATTCATTAAGATTTATCTGAATTATGGCTACAACTAGGTCCTGATAGAATAGACAGATGTATGGAAGACCGCCTTCAAGTCAAAGGAAGGCCTTTTTGAATTTTTGGTCATGCCCTTTGGTTTGAAAAATGCTCCAGCCACTTTCATGAGGATGATGGACGATATCTTGTGACCATTCACCAACAATTTTGTAGTGGTCTATATGGATGGAATTCTCATTTACAGTGAGACTCGAGCCAAACACTTGCAGCATATTGAGTAGGTTCTGCACACCCTGCGGCAACACAAGCTATACGCCAACTTGGGAAAATTCTCCTTCGACGTGGACAGGGTCCATTACCTGAGCTACATCATTGATCAGCATGGAATACATGTGGACCCAACCAATATCCAAGCCATCTGTGACTGGCCAACCCCAACCACACTCACTGAGCTTCGAAGATTCTTGGGCCTTGCCAATTTCTACTGTAGGTTCGTGTTGGGATTATTCCATATTGCATGGACCCTCAGCCAAATAACCAGGGGTGGTGGTAAGGAGAATTTTTCATGGGGCCAGTCCCAACAACAATCGTTCGATGATTTGAAGTAGCATTTGTGCTCATCCCCAATACTTTCACTACCAAACCTACAACAACCCTTTGAGATAGAGAGAGATGCTTCATACTATCTTGTGGGCGTTGTTCACACTCAGCACAACTACCTCGTGGCCTATCATAGTGAGACACTATCAGATGTTGTCCATAAGTACCCTACTTATGACAAATAAATGTACTCCATTGTGCAAGCCTACCGCCAGTGGAGACATTGCATTCTTGGGAAGGAGACAATCATCCACACTGATCATAAGCCACTGCAGTTCATGCAAACACAAGGAAAATTGCAGAATGACTGCCATCAAAAGTGGTCCACATAATTGCAACAATTCCACCTTAACATAAAGTATAAAACATGAAGCATCAATCACATCGTTGATTGCCTCAGTAGACCACCAGTCGCGGCACTCACCACGATGCTAGAATATTGTGGTCATGAGACCTCGAGATGGCCCCAACTCTATGAGAAAGACCCAGACTTTTCCACCACCTACCAAATATTGGGTGCAAACCCAGTTGTTGATAATTTCCATCTTTAGGATGGGTTGTTGTGTCGTTTGGTCCATATCTGTGTTCTATCTAGCGAGCGAGCGAAGCTGATATGGGAATCCCACTACATTCAGGTGGCAGGACACTTCAGCGTCAAAAATACAATGGAGATGCTACAGAATCATTTCCACTAACCGAAACTTTGACAGTAGGTCAGCAAGTATATCAGGTCCTGCACTTCCTGTACTATTGCCAAAATGACCACTAATAAATAGGGCATGTACACCCCTCTTCCTATTCTTGATAGTCCATGGGAATCCATCTCAATGGACTACATGTCAGGCCTCCCGTCCACCAAGCGGGGAAATGACTGTGTTTTTATGGTTGTTGATTGCTTTTCTAAGATGGAGATTCTGGTTGCCTGCAAGAAGAGCATCACATCAGAGGCCACAACCAAGCTCTTCTTTGAATGATTCTAGGTACATTTTGGAATACCAAAAACCATTGTCTCATATCGGGACAATCAATTTATCAGCACATCCTCGTCAAGCCTATGGTCACTACTAGACACCAAGATCACCAAATCCATGACCTTCCACCCCCAGATAGATGGCCAAACTGAGGTCATAAATCGAATGATTGTACATATCCTTCACATGTATAATTCCAAGAACCCTCTCACATTGGATGAGAGCCTTCCCTATGTCTAGCATAGCTACAATCGATCCCTTCATAGCTCAACCAACCACAACCCCTTTCAGGTGGGGTTGGGATTCCAACCATTGGGTCCCATAGATGTTGCACTTCCTCTTGCGGTCACCTCAACCGAATCATCTCCCACTCCAACTAAAGTTGACAAAGCCACTCATTTCATTGAGATGATCCAACACATCCTCCAACAGGTTCAAAAGATCCTACAGAAGTCCAATGACAAGTACAAGTAGCGCCATGATCAACATCGGGTGCCACATAAGTTTCAGGTGGGCAACAAACTTTGGTTGCACTTACAGAAAGAACGCCTTACAGGACACCATCGAAATATTTTCCCACTCTATTATGGGATTTACACCATCATCAAGGCCATGGGGGATAATTCTTTTGAGCTCAATATTCCTCCTTTCCTTGGCCTGCACACAGTGTTCAACGTGGATCTCCTTCGCCCTTATTTCCCACTATTTTTGGACACCTCAAAAGTAGCAGAAGAGACGAAACCAACAGAGCTCAGCCCCGACTGCATACAACAAGAATTTTGTGATCATATTGTGGACACACAAGTTAAGGTCACTCGAAAGCAAAGAATCCATCTTTATCGAGTCGTCAAAGCAGGGCAACTCCTGCACCAAGGCATGTGGCTCACTCGGGGCCAAATTCAGCATAAATTTACTCATCTGATGGGGGAACTCAACACAATGGATACCATTTCTTCCTAAGGAGGGAGGATTGATCCAGGTGGATATTAGTGGCCACCCACCTTTTCCAACTGGCTCAAAAAAAAATTCTGGCAATTTTGGCAATTTACTATTTTTAGTAGTTTTAACTTCGGGGGCCATTTTGAGGGCCTAAATGAAGGTTTTTTTGGATCAAGATTCTCAATGATTGACAAAGGCATGAATGAACCCCCAAAATGAATCTCCTCAATGATACCTTTCCAACGGGATATCATGCGCCTAAAACGGAGATCGTATGCAAAAGTTACGACCTTGGGAAGTTGATGTACTAACTTACCTAAACGGGGCCCACATGACTTTTGGCACTTCATCTCCTAGGGTTAGGTTTTTGGATGTTTAGGGTTTTTGAAATTCTATTTTATTGTAAAAAATCCTTTAGAGCCTCATTTTAATCAACTTCTTGCGAATGATCGCAATCGTCACATCTCTTCTCAGAGATAAGTCACCACCATTCCAGCTAGCTTGTTTCCGCTGCATTTTACAGTTTCAGCTTATTTCCTTATTGAATAGAAAACCAGTTTTACTGTATCTCTATTATTTTGTCTTAAGCACCTGTTAATAATCTGTAGTCATTTCTTTCTGCTCATAAAATCCTGATCAATGGTATTAGAGTGGTCTTCTCCTTGTCGTCTTAATGCATGTCCCCAACAAGGTCAGAGTACAAAGAGTTGGGTCTCGAGCTTGTTTCTCTTGAGGAAAATAGCTATCTCATGCCCAAGCGACCTCTCATGGTAGGAGAAAATAAATATGACGGGACAAGAGATACTTTCAAACTATTGATTGAGAAATCCCTCGCGCAACATAGGAACGAGATGATGGATAGTTTCACACAAATCCTTCGGCGACTACCAATAGGCGATGCATCTTCTTTGAGCGAAGGCGTCGCCCCCTTCAAGTTAGAAATAAACTTCGATATTCCTATATTTGAAGGTCAGATAGACGCAAATTTTGTAGACAAGTGGTTGAATCTACTAGAAGGGTATTTTTTTGTCCATAACTTTTGGAATAGAGAAAAGATTACTTTTGCGCTCCTCAAAGTCGTTCCCCATGTCAAAGATTGGTGGGAAACTTTCTGTGAGAAAAAAGAAATAGAGGAACCCTCATTATTCACAGTCATGGCCACCTGGGAATCCTTCAGGGATGCTATTAAGGAACAATACTACCCTGTTGGAAGCTATGACGACTTGTATACCAAATCGACCACACTGTGGCAAGAAAGAGACCAAGCAGTGCCATATTTCAAAAATATCTTCCATACCTTAAGCACCAGGATGGGTATCAAAGATTTAGAGTGACATCTGGTAATCAAGTATCGCGGTTCTCCACATAGATACATCCAAACCGAAATGGAATTTCTAAACATCTCATCCTTGGGTGCAAACTACCGATATGTCATCAAAATCGAGCAGAAGCTCAAACAAAAGATGCGGCAATTTGGGCCTGGGAACCCCTCACAAAAAAATGCAGGAAAGGGCAGCCCCAACCCACAGAAAAAATGACAGAGAAAATATGGACAGTATCAAGACAACTAGTACAAGATGCAAGCAAAGAAGGGCATCGAAAAGACAAAGAAAGATACCAAGAAGTGGTGCAAATTCCATAAGAGCCCTGGGCATAACACTACTGACTGATGCTCAAAGTAGTCGCTGGTGGTCGAAGTGAAAGCCTATGAATCATATGTAGGTTCTGACTCTGATCCAGAACCAGAAAGGGGAATACAGACATTGACACAAAACCCAGTGCCACTGTTGCTACCACCAAGCTCCATCCTAGTGAACCAGATGAGCCAGAAGAAGGAGAGCGCCTCTTCCATTTACAGATGTCGATAAAAGGCACCCCGCTGCACTTCATCATGGATAGTGGTAGCCAGAAGAACCTCATCTCAGTAGAGGTCATCAAGTGGTTGTCCCTACCGACAATGTCACACCCACAACCCTACACCATTGGATGGCTCCGCTAAGGAAGCGATCTCCACGTCAGCCAATAGTGTCGACTGTCGTATGACATCAAGCCCTTCAAAGACGAGGTATTGTGTGATGTTTCTCCTCTCGAAGTTTGTGATGTTCTTTTGGGCCAACCTTATTTATGGAAACGTCATGTTGTATATGAATCTAGGCCTCATAGTGTTATTATTACTTTGAATAGGAAATTGTACAGGATACCCGAGGTAGTCCCACCTAGTGTTATTTCCTTGATCTCTGCTAAGAAATGCAGGAAGGACATCTCTCAAACAGGGGAGTTTTTCTTCTTTGTGATTCGCTCTCAGAATAAGAAAAAGATCACAGCCACATCCAGGGTCTCTGTGGCCGACCTATCCACACAGAAGAAGCAAGTAGATAAGGTTGTGGAAGAATACTCGGAATCTTCTCCTCACCTATCGGGGTACTTCTACACTGTCAGTTCAAGCACCCCATCGATATGACCCCCGACACACCGCTTCCCAATGGGCCATTCTATCGCCGCTCTCTATTAGAGAATGAGAAGATCAAGTGACAGATCTAAGAAATACTCAACAAGGGGCACATCTATCCTATCTCATCACCGTGTTGGAGCCCAATCGTGTTGGTACAGAAGAAAGATGGAATTTGGCAACTCTGCATTGATTACCAGGCTTTGAATAAAATTACAGTCAGAAACTGGTACCCGATTCCCCGAATCGACAACCTCCTTGATCAATTCACGGGGGCCAAATACTTCAGTAAGATTGATCTGGAGTCTGGCTACCACCAGGTCCCGATAGAATAGACAAATGTATGGAATACTGCCTTCAAATCAAAGGAAGGCCTTTTTGAATGGTTGGTCATGCCCTTTGGTTTTACAAATTCTCCAGCCACTTTCATGAGGATGATGGATGATATATTGCGACCATTCAACAATACTTTTGTAATGGTGTATCTAGATGACATTCTCATTTACAAAAATACTTGGGCCAAACACTTGCAACATATTCAGCAGGTTCTACACAACCTATGGCAGCACAAGCTATACGCCAACTTGGAAAAATGATCCTTCAGCATGGAGAGGGTCCATTACCTGGGCTACATCATTGATCAACATGGAATACATGTGGACCCAGCCAAGATCCAAGTCATCTGTGACTAACCAGCTCCAACCACACTCACTGAGCTTCGGAGCTTCTTGGGCCTTGCTAATTTCTATCGCAAGTTTGTGTTGGGATTCTCCCATATTGCATGGGCCCTCAGCGAAATAACCAAGGGTGGTGGTAAGGAAAAATTTAAGTGGGGATGGTCTCAACAACGAGTGTTTGATTATTTGAAGCAGCGCTTGTGCTCAGCCCTAGTACTTTCATTACCAGACCTGTAACAACCCTTTGAGATCGAGATAGATGCTTCAGACTATGTTGTGGGCGTCGTTCTCACTCAACACAACCAACCAGTGGCCTATCATAGTGAGACACTATCATATGTTGTTCGTAAGTACCCTACTTACAACAAAGAAATGTACTCCATTGTGCAATCCTGTCGCCAATGGAGATATTACATTCTTGGGAAGGAGACAGTCATCCACACTGATCATAAGCCACTGCAGTTCATGCATACACAAGGAAAATTGCAGAATGACCACCATCAAAAGTGGTCCACATACTTGTAGCAATTCCACCTCAACATAAAGTATAAAACATGAAGCAACAATCGCGTCGTTGATTGCCTCAGCAGACCGCCAGTCGCGACACTCACCACGATGCTAGAATCTTGCGGTCATGAGACCTCGGGATGGATACAACTCTATGAGACAGACTCGGACTTCGCCACCACCTACCAAATGTTGGGTGAAAACGCAATTGTCAATCATTTCCATCTTCATGATGGGTTGTTGTGTCGTCTGGGCCATATCTGTGTTCCATCAAGTGAGAAAGCGAAGCTGATCTGGGAATACCACTACAGTTGGGTGGCAGGACACTTCGGCATCGAAAAGATAGTGGCGATGCTACATAAACATTTCTATTTGCCGAAACTTCGATAGGAGGTCAACAAGTATATCAGGTCCTGCACTTTCTGAGCTATTGTCAAACTGACCACTAAGAAACAGGGCATGTACACCCCTCTTCCTACTCCTGAAAGTCCATGGGAATCCATATCAATGGACTACATGTCGGGCCTCTCGTCCACCAAGCGGGGAAATGATTGTGTTTTTGTGGTTGTTGATCGCTTTTCTAAGATGGTGATTCCAGTTTCCTGCAAGAAGAGAATCACAGTAGAGGCCACTACCAATATCTTCTTTGAACGAGTCTAGGTACATTTTGGAATCCCACAAACCATTGTCTCAGATCGGGACAGTCGATTTCTCAGCACATTCTAGTCGAGCCTATGGTCACTGCTGAACACCAAACTCACCAAATACACGGCCTTCCACCCCAAGACAAATGGCCAAACCAAGGTCGTAAATCGAATGATTGTGCATTTCCTTCGCATATATAATTCCAAGCACCCTCTCACATGGTATGAGAGCCTTCCCTATGTCTAGCATAGCTACAACCAAGCCCTGCATAGCTCAACCGACCACAGCCCCTTTTAGGTGGGGTTGGGATTCCAACCATTGGGTCCCATAGATGTTGCACTTCCCCTTACGGTCACCTCAACTGACTCATCTCCTGCTCCAACTGAGGCTGAAAAAGCCACTCATTTCATTGATCAGATCCAGCACATCCTCCAACAGTTTCAAGATATTCTACATAAGTCCAATGACAAGTACAAGTAGCGCCATGATCAACATCGGGTGCCACATAAGTTTCAGGTGGGCGACAAAGTTTGGTTGCACTTGCAGAAAGAATGCCTTACAAGACCCCATCAAAAGATTCACCCACTCCGTTATGGGTCATACATCATCACCAAGGTCGTGGGAGATAATGATTTTGAGCTCAACATTCCTCCTTTCCTTGGTCTGCACCCAGTGTTCAACGTGGATCTCCTTCGCCCTTATTTCCCACCATTATTGGACACCTCAAAAGTAGTAGAACAATTGACACCAACATAGATCAACCCTGACTGCATACAACATGCATCCCATGATCATATTTTGGATACACAAATTAAGGGCACTCGACAACAAAGGATCCAGCTTTATCGAGTCGTCAAAGTAGGGCAGCTCCTGCACCAAGGCAAGTGGCTCACCCAGGGCCAAATTTAGCAAAAATTTCCTCATCTAATGGGGGAACTCAATGCAATGGAGACCATTGATTCCTAATGAGGGAGGATTGATCCAGGTGGATATCGGTTGCCACCCACCTTTTTCAACTGGCTCAAAAAAGTTTTCTGGCAATTTTGGCAATTTACTATTTTTATCAGTTTTAACTTCTAGGGCCATTTTGAGGACCTAAATGAAGATTTTTCAGGATCGAGATTCTCAATGGGATCTGAAGGAATTATAGATCCCCCAACATGAATCTCCTCTATGATATCTTTCCAACGAGCTATCATGTGCCTAAAATGGAGATCGTATGCAAAAGTTACAACCCCAGGAAGGTGATGTACTAACTTACCCAAACGGGGCCCACATGACTTTTGGTGCTTCATCTCCTAGGGTTAGGTTTTTGGATGTCTAGGTTTTTTGGCATTCTGGTTTATTGTAAAAAGGCCTTCAAATCCTCATTCTAATCGACTTCTTGCGAATGAGCGCAGCCGTCACATCTCTTCTCAGAGATAAGCCACCACCATTCTAGCCAGCTTGTTTTCGCTGCATTTTATAGTTTCATCTTATTTCCTTATTGAATAGAAAACCAGTTTTTCCGTATCTCTGTTATTTTGTGTTAAGAACCTGTTAATAATCTGCAGTGATTTCGTTCTGATCATAAAATCTGGATCATCTGGTGTATTCCAAGTCGAAGGAAGAGCATGAACAACATCTGAGGATGGTGTTCCAAGTGCTAATAGAGCACCAATTGTATGCCAAGTTGAGAAAATGCTTATTTTATCAAGAGTAGATCCATTATTTTGGGCATATTATTTAGAAGGATGGGATAGTTGTAGATCTTGAGAAGATTGAGGCCATCAGAGAATGGTCAGCACCAAATAAAGTGACAGAATTCAGATCCTTTATGGATCTAGCTAGTTATTATAGAAGGTTCATTGCAGGGTTCTCAAGGATAACTCACCCTATCACTTCTTTGTAGAGGAAGAAGATGAGGTTTCTATGAACAGAATAATGCGAGAGAAGATTCCATCGATTGAAGCAGTTGTTAACCAGTGCTCCAATCCTGAGGATTGTAGATCCGAATGAAGATTTTGTAGTATGTACAGATTCATGCAAAGAAGGACTGGGAGGAGTCCTCAGTCAGAATGGATTCGTAATCTGTTATGAATCCATAAAGTTGAAAGAGAACGAGAAGAACTATGCAACTCATGATTTGGAGTTGGAGGCCATCATTCACGCTCTGAGGAAATGGAGACATTACCTCATGGTAAGGAGGTTTGAATTGAGGATAGACCATAATGGTCTGAAGTACTTGTTTGATCAGCCAACCTTGAACGCTAGACAAAGTAGGTGGTTGGAGTTTTTCTGTGAGTACTATTTTGATATCAAGCATATCAAAGGGAAGGATAATAAAGTGGTTGATGCACTCAACAAGAGAGTACACGAATTACATGCTACAACCATTAGCATGTATCAAACCGATATAAAGGGCATAGTTTTGGAAGCTGCAAGTGCAGACTTGCAGTATAGGAAATTGGTAGCGAAGCTACAATAAGGTAAGACTCTGCAAGGAGTGGAAGATTACAAGCTTGGAGCTGATGGAACACTCCTGTACAAAAACAGAGTTTATGTGCCTAATTTCCAGGATTTGAAATTTGTGATTTTGAAAGAAATGCATAATCTACCTTATGTTAGGCACCCTGGATATTAGAAAACGGTGGCAGTAGTCAAGAGCCATTACTTTTGGCTAGGTATGAAGAAATAGATTGTTGAATAAATCGCTAAATGTATGGAGTGCCAGAAGTTTAAAGATGAACACAGGCACCCAACAGAATTGTTGCAACCTTTACCCATTCTTGAGTGGAAGTGGGAAGTAGTGACAATGGATTTCATCACAGGATTTCCCAGAACAGGCAAGCAACATGATTCAATCATGGTGGTGGTGGAAAATCTTACAAAAGCTACCCATTTTATTCCATTAAATACTACTCACAAGGCAGCGGATGTTGCCGACATCTTTATGAAGGAAGTGGCACGATTGCACAGAATTCCCAATACAATTGTGTCTGACAGAGACCCGAAATTTACCTCAAATTTATGGAAAGGGTTATTCAAGGGGTTCAGAACGAATCTAAACTTCAGTAAAGCTTATCATCCTAAGTCTGATGGATAGACAGAGCGAGTGAATCGAGTAATAGAAGACATGTTGAGTATGTATGTGATGGACAAACCATCGAAATGGGAATACTACCTACACTTGGTAGAACTCACCAACAACAATGGGTATCAAGAATCATTGAAGATGAGCCCATTTGAAGCACTTTATGGTAGAAAGTGCAATACTCTAGTAAGTTGGGATAATCCAGCTAATAGAGCAGTAGTTGGGCTAGAGTTGCTCAAGGAAATGGAAGAGAAAATGTTGAAGATTAAGCAGAATTTGAAGGCTACCCAAGACAGGTAGAAAAGTTATGCTGACAAAAATAGAATCCACAGAGAGTTTAAAGTGGGTGACCATGTTTTCCTGAAAGTAAAAGCCAATAGAAGTTCCCTGAGGCTAGGAAACTTCTCCAATTTGGAAGCCAAATTTTGTGGGCCATTTGAAATCCTAGAAAGGATTGGGCCTGTTGCATATATGCTTGCATTTCTTGCATCCATGATTTTACATTATGTGTTTCATGTTTCATTGCTTAAGAAATATATACCTGATTCTAATCATGTTATTGATTGGAATGTGATTCAAGTGGAGCAAGAAGGTGTCTTGCAAGTGCATCATGTGCACATATTGGATCGGAAAAGAAAACAACTCTGGAATTGAGCCATAAGGCTTGTAAAGTTCTAGTGGACCTGGTATGGTCCTGAGGACGCGACATGGGAGCATGAAGATGCTATGTGGGCAAAATACCCACATCTTTTTGAATATTTTGGAAATCTTGTTGATGTTGTCTAAAATTTCCACTGAGGACAATGCAAAAATAAGGGGAGGGAATTGTAATACCCCAATATCGAGCCCCTGTAGAATTGTAAATTTTTCTATAGGATGGTGAGTCGAGTGGTTATAAGCTGAGAGGCTTATGTGTTTATTAGGTTGGTGAGCGAGATGCCAAGGCCAGGAGCCTAATTTTGTATATGTAAACATGCAGATTATTAATAAAATATAAACATCGTTGCATGTAGACCGACCACGAAGAAAGAGTGATGGGGGACTAAGATTCCATAGGGATAGGTAAGGGAGAGGGGGTTGAAAGATTGGAAGAGGGGCTAATCTTGAGGGCTTAAGTCATGGAGATAATAATTTATTATTATCCCAAAGTGGTGTGAAAGGTATTATTTTTATCCTAAGTTCCTGGAAAAGGGAACGCATACTTGATGGAGTGCATGCAGCGTCATGGGCGATATGTGTCGGCCCATGCACATGCAATTTAACCCAAGAATTGAGTTGTTATGGGGGTTTGACCTCGCATATTTCCATCCTCCGTCCGAGCTTGTAGGGTCTCCATCATCGACCTCTGTATTTTTTTTTTCTGGTCCTCCACCTGAACCCGTTTTGCCTCTGCGTGGGATCTCTACACACCTTTACGCATCCCCGAAACCGGAACCGTGAATTCATCCTGTGTTTCTGGTTGAGAAACCCGAAGCATCCTGTAATTTTTTTCCCTTGCTATGCTTTAGCGTCTGACTGTCATCGTTTTGGGGAGACCATACCTGTTTTTCTAGTTGGCTATTGTGGCCACGTAGTTCTTGAATGTGTGTGGCTTGCTAGCCATTGTATGTTCATGTTGATTCTTGCAGTTACCCTAATTGTGTCGGAAACTGAGTTGAATAAGCAGGTTTCTAGGCCTGTGAGCAACTCTCTACAAGTGAGAGAGTGTGTTGAGGAAGTGAGAACTCCTGGAAGGGGTCTTGTAGCTACTATAGATCTATGAGAATTCCGGTCCGGCCTGTTGTTGAAGCCCAAGGCAAGGGAGGTGAAGCAGTCGATGGACTGTAGGACAGTGAAGGTGTATACTCCTGGGGTGGGACAGGCATGTTGGGAATGAGAGTCTGTGAGTAGTGGGCATAAGTGACTCTTAGGAGATAATCCTTCCTCTGTAACTGTGTGACTTCCCTATTGACCTTGCCTATCCTGGGAATCCCTTGTCTGTGGAGCTTAGTCTCAGGTCGAGGGTGATCTACTGTTGAGAGTGATGAGGAACACAGTCTAAGGCTAGGAGGTTCGTGGAATATCTGCATGCATTTGGTGGTGTTACCCATCATTCTAAAAGATAAGTATCAATTTGTGCTTAATTTATATGTTTTGCATGTCTATGATGCTTGTATGTTTCCATGAATTCCGTTGCATAAATGAATTATTGTTAATTCCATTAATTTTGTATGGTAGCAGTAATTATGTGTTTACTCTGTGTTAAGTCATTTAATTTCATTTAAATGCATTCTATATAAGTGTTATTCCGCGGTAGCGTTGCCAGGCCTGTGGGTGAAGGCCGGGGATGTTACATAAAATAACCTTAGAAGAGGTTGTGTTGGTCCTAACAAATGCTCTCTTTGCATGAAATATTCAAAGTTGACTCTCCATTTGTTTGCTAATTGTTTATATGCACAACATGTTTAGGCTATAGTTTCATTTATTTTCAAAATTAGTTTGCATGCTCTAAGTGGAAACCTAGTGGATCGGCTCTATAGTTGGAAGGTCGATCTGGAAGTTAGGGACCTCAAATATCTTCCTTGTTTCTTTTCATATTTCATTTGGTGGGCATGAAATTCATCCATTTTCTAGGAAAAATTCATTCCTCCTGAGATGGTGGGGGGGCTGGTTTCGAAGCTCGCACATGAGTTCAAGAGTGATCCAAAGAAACTTAAGTAGAGGAAGCATATAATGCCCCTTTTAATCGAAGGTATTCCTTGAGGAGTTCTCGATGGGGCCATTCATGGGCATCCCCAACGTTGTGGGGTTGGGCTTGTTTTGCCTATTACAAGAGTTCACTTCTTTAAGGTAAGATATGGTCCAGGTATGGGCAAAAATATGAAAGGAGAATTTGCTTCCATTTGGACATTTCTTTTCTTGGTTAATTTTTAAATCTAAGGAAAATTCAGGTAATGGGGGACTCCAAGGTGGTGATCAATTGGGAAAAAGACAAAGTGCAGCTACAGGTGGTGAGGCTCCAGCCATTCCTGGATCAGATTCACTCCTTTTTTTCAAATATTGAGTGGTCATATTTCGTGCATATTTTTAGGGAGCTCAATGCAATGGTGGATGATCTCTCTTAAGGAAGCTCTATCCCTAGAAGAAGGTGCCTTAATCTCACAATATTTTTTTGAAGGACAACTGTGTGAGGAGTTACATTCCTTCTTTATCCCTTTGGGTTTTTCTTCGCTCATGAATATGTAAAAATTTAAATGTCCCAATTTTGTGTATGTGTAGACATTATAAGTATCAAGTTTAGGTACAATAAGAATGGATGGAAATTTTTTGATGGTCTCTAAGGGTGATATTTTGAAAGAAGTTGTAGGACCACTAGAAGAAGAATAACAATGTTGTTTAGATAAATATGACAAGAAAATAACATTTATTTTTAGAGAATGTAATATGTGTATTCATTTTTTGGAACATAAAATATTTTCTTTCTCAGAAAAATAATTTATTTTTATCTAAAACTTTATTTATTATTAAGATTGTTGAGAAAATCCACAGTAGTCATAACCAGATCCATTAGCAGTTTGGCGATATGAAACATTGAAATATTCAAAATCACTGCTATAGATTTTTTTTTTTTTTTTTAGCAATCTTAATAATTACTCCCACCACATACATCTTAAAACTCTATTTATTAGTTATCTTAAATATGGATCTCACACACACATCATTTTTACTATAAAGATCGATTTAAAGAAAACAATGAATTCAGATAAATCCATGTACACGACGATGATGGGATTATGATCAACCATCTATTCTTATGATGACATCTCGAATCAACATATTGAAAGACTGTATGTGAATTTCGTCAGTGTTAATGATGCCAATTAGGGCCTTGATCTTCACTCCCTCTACCCTAACGTTGTTGCACTCATTAAACGTGATATGCACCTACCTATTGTTGATCGAAGTAATGTTTCTAACGACAGGGTTCAAATTTTCGCTCAATCGTAACGACTAAATCATTTTTTTCATTCATACCACTATGTCAAAATCATGCATAGATATTATATGTAAGCTATAACATGGGGTAATGGAGAGAGACATTATCGTAGGTTTGAGTGGGCACTAGTGCACAGAAAGATGTAAATGCACAGATGAAATGATGCCAGCATGTAATGATAATGGGACTAAATAATGTGTGCCTTTCACTAGAGTTATGTTAAATTGATACATACACGAAGGTTTTCACACTTGTAATTCCACCATGATTTTCCATGTCCATGCAATTTCCTACCTCCTTCAATTGTTAAAATGTTTAAACTACAACCAGTAGTTGACATCGTTTCTACTCCATGCACAATTGCTTCTTGGCGCAATGATGTCCCCAGTTATGTGCCAAAAACATGTCATATAGTTAAGATAATAATCAAGCGAAATTGAAATCACAAGGAAAAAACAAGGTTGTTATAATTGTTGTAAAAGAGTGAAATGTGTATTGAGTAGTTTTGTATGATTGTTTTATTTGATATTTAATGACTATAGCAAAGGTTCTTAATTTAATATAAATTATTGTGTTATAATTATAGAATTAAAAAGGAAATTTAATTAGAAGTTATGAGAAATTTTATATGTAAAAATAAGATTGAATATATTTCATAATTATTAATATAGAAAATCATTATTATTTTATAGTAAGAAATTGAAAATGAAATATATGTAATGTTATATTTTCTTATATGAATACATAAGATATTTAAAAGTTCAATTAAACATGAAAATTTAAAGAATTTATATAGTTTATTGAATTTACTAATAAAATACATATTAGGTTAAAATTTTGATATTTTTATGCACAGATGCATTCAATATCAAAATCAAGATTACTAACCATGTAAACTCACCATGCCATTTCATCCACATCAATGACCATTTCTCGACATCTAAAGGAACTCGATCATGATGAGGAATCCTAGGTCAAAAGTAGGAATATGGTCCTCAAAATAAAATCACTTTGTTTATCTGGGTAAATTGGAGATCAATGACCATTTCCTGACATCTAGAGGAGCTCCAAAATGATGAGGAATCCTACATCAACATCAAGAATATGGTCCTCAAGTTTAAATCACTTTGTTTATCTTCATAAGTAAGAATACCGAGAAGGGGGAGTGGTAGTCTTTGTTTTTTTTCAATCAGATTTTATGTTTTATGTTTTACCTTTTGTTATTATTAAGATCAGATTTTATGTTTTATGTTTTACCTTTTGTTATTATTAAGATCAGATTTTATGTTTTACCTTTTGTTATTATTAAGATCAGATTTTATGTTTTATGTTTTACTTTTTGTTATTACTAAGATGGATAGACATGTATTAGTTCTTAAATATTTTTGAAAACAAAATAATGACAACCAGATTTATAAGTGTTAGTTATATTATTTTTTGGTGCCATATTAATATTAAGACTGTTAGTTTATCAAAAAAAAGTTATAAATAAAATAAATTAATAGTTATAATTATAATAAATATATTTTAAAATATTAACATTATATATCAAAATATATATTTATATATATAAACGTATTCAACATTATAAACTAATCGAAATTACATTTATAATGTAATTAAATTTATATTAATCATGTATTTATTAAAAATTAAAAGGTTTAAGAAATTTTGATTGCCTTAGATTGAAAGGTTTGCAGAGGTTTTTAAATGCATTTGTAAGGTTTAAACAAGATTTTTAATCCCTTTGTGTGTTTAATATATTTTTACAAGATTTTTTTTATGCTTTATGTTGTAGCTAACATAAATTTATTTAGTTTTATTTGGTTTATTGAGGTTAGATGGAACTAACTAGAACGTTCTAAAATCTGTCTCCAACAATTTTATCAAGGTTCTATTATCTTCCAACTTTTTACTTTTTATTAAAAACTGTATTATATTAATTAATATTTAAATACATTATGTTAATTTTAATTTTTTTAAATATTAATTTAATTTTTTTATTTGATTTTAAAATAATTTTAAGATATAGTACTTAATTAAGTAACCAGCAAAAAAACCTGCAAACCCTAAAACCTAATAACAAAAGTCTTAAAATTTATTCATATATCATATCGTGCTAATAAAATGTTTGATTTTTAAACTAAGATAAAATTTCTTGAACACTCTTCTGATGCGTTTTTTCTAAATCGAATTACAACTATATGGATAAAGTTTTTTTT
>ML783366.1:594907-609324 GCA_009831015.1 Picea engelmannii | reverse complement strand
ATATAAAGGGGTTCAAGTAATGTAATGAGACATGAAGATAAGTATTGTATTTGGAGCGATAGCTCAATAGGAGGATGCCCCCTCGAAGAGGCAAGTGAACAGGAGAGGATCCCTTCCATAATAGGATCCATTGTATGGTGTTGCCCTACATCAAGGGTTTGATATAATAAAGTTGTGTTTTCTATATTGTTATTCTATATCTGTTTTGGTGATTTTGTATTCATTCTTAGACTCTTAATAGGATTCTTCCATTAGCTCTTCAGCCATGAGGAAACGATCCAGACGACAAACAATATGTTGATTTCCTGACCTACGGTTGGACCAGGTGAAGGTGCCATTGATATTTTCAACGTCTACTAGCTTTAACTGGTCAATGAGGGTTTTGAACTTACCACTATCTTGTTCAAGTCATTTTCTCCCTCCTGTTTTTTCTTCAAGCGACAAGATCATGTTGAAATCACCTCCTAAGATCCAGTTGGAAGTGGTCAGCAAGTTTTTGATGAAGATTAGTCGTTCCATAAGTTTGTCTTTTTCCTGTTGACTTTGGGGTCTGTAAAAATTTGTGACAGTCCCCCTCTGGTTCGATCTTGTGATCTCAAAGTGGGTCGTTATTGTGCCTATGGTGGCAAATGATCTGCTCAAAGAGACATTGCAAGGGTTCCATAAAATGGCCAGACCCCCTGAGGCCCCTGTGGACTCTGTTAGAATAAAGTCGCATCCTCTCCAAATACGTTGGAAGATGGTTTCAACTTCTGCCCCTGCACATTTTGTTTCCTGTAACATTAGAATATTTGGGTTTTCTAATTTGATATAGTTTCGGAGGATCCTTTGCTTGGATCGACCATTGAGTCCTCTAATGTTCCAAGTGATGATCTTCATCATTAAGAGGGTGGGGTTGGGTGGAGGTATCCCTCCAAGAGCTTGTGAATCTGCCCTGAGTTGATCATGAGGTTACTCGCCTCCTTGATGAGTTGATGCACTGGTTTCCGCCCTCTTCTTTTATTCTCTCGCGACACTTTTTTTGAGCTTGAACCAAAGTCTGTATCTATACCTAGACGAGTTGTGGATCCTGCTAAGGAATCAAGAAAGACCTTGTGGACCTTTCGGAGTTGCTCTTTAGGAAGTTCTTTCAGATCCTTTTGGTTGAGGGCCTCCTCAAGTTTTTCTAAATCAATGCCTACTAGATCTCTATCGTCCATCTACATTGAGATGTCTCCATCTGCATCTCCTTTCTCGTCTAGGTAGGGTTCAAGATTTGGATTGGGAGGGGTAGAGTTTTGGTTCTTACCTTTGGTCTGATGCGGCTCTTTGTGCGGGTCTTGGATGGCTTCATCTTCCGATAGTTGGTTCAGGATCTCATAGGAGTTCTTGGTCGAGATCTGCGATTTGGGGTCTGGGTTTTGCTTTCTTAGAGGGTTTTTCTTTATGTCCATGAAAGTGGTGAAGCCATCTCGCTGTGTGGTGTCACCTACTTTGGTAGCTTCCTTGTTCAGAGGGCAATCTCTGAAGAGGTGACCATGTTCGTGACATTTTCTGCAGCGGAAGGGGATGTGTCCATAGTCCAGTGTTTGTTTCCAATCTTTGTCCTGGTATTCCAGCGTTACTGCTCCCAATAGGGCTTTGGAGATGTTCATGTAAACACAGATTCAGGCGTATGAGGTGTATTTCCTCTGCTTTATAGCTTCTGAGGTTTTGACGTATTGGCCCACTGTATTTCCTATTCCCATGAGAATCTCCTCCAGCCAGAACTGTTGTGGTAAGGAGTAGAGGCGGATCCAAATGGGGGCCATTGTGAAGTTCTCCTTGTCTGGGTTGAATCTCTCTGTCCAAAAACGCAAGAATAACCCTGCCGAGTTGTAGAAATATGGCCTGTTCTCAAAGATTCGATCTCTGTCTTCTGGGTTGTACAAAATGATCATGAAAAATCCCTTGGAGCTGAGTTGAGCCTCATAGTCCCCTTTGGGATTCCACCAGTGCCTTATCCACTTGTTCAGATCCCGTTCGGATGGCCACAGGCCCAAAAATTTTCCAATGAGGGCATGCTCGCTCATAAATTGTGTGTGTTCCCCTACTCTTGTTGAGCTAATGAGGTATCTCGGCGTCTTGTCCATTTGTGGGATGCATTTGCTGGGCTCCCATCCATGGGGTTCTTTTGGATGGGACGTACTGGCTTCCACGTCCATTTCCTTCCTGAGTCCTTGTTCTCTGGCAAGAAGTTAGTCGCGCAGTTGCAGTGGCGGCTCAAATGATGGGTGTTTTGCCCTTGTTCCCGACCGATCGTTGGCCGTGACATTGTTGTATGAGGGGGGTTTCCCCCCTCTTCTGAAGGCATTCCGGCGTGTCAGGCAGGAGACAGTCTGCGTCTGGTCATGGCAGAGGGTTTGTTGCGTGATGGATTGATCTGATCAAGCAACAAGTTGTTCCAGACTGAACTAGGGTTTTCCTCCCTTCAGAGCTTCCCTCATCAACTATATGGATAAGGTTAATAAGACCATTGTATTTATATATTAAAATTAATATATATATATATATATATATATTTATTTATTTATTTATTTATTTTAAAAATAAATTACATTAAAATAAAAATAAATAAATATTTATTTAAAAATAAACATAATTCGAAGTGACCATTTACTGTTTCATATTAAATCATTGAATTAAAAAATAATAAAAATAAACTAACTGACGGTAGCCAATGTACTTAATAAAGTCCGACTCAAAATTTAGAGTACTTACAAGTTATCGCTGCATATAAAACTAGTGGACCTTCATATTAAATCCATGCCGCTGGTCCATGATAAAGTTGAAAGGTTTTCACAAATTATTTCTTAAAAGTTGAAGGGTTTAGATAGGTTTTCCAGTCCTACACAGGTTTTTTTATCCCTTCTTGTTTAATATATTTGTATAGTTTTTGTTTTTTTTTCTTGGGGTGTTTGATATATTTGAGAGCAAGATAAATTTATTTATAATGGTTGAGTGTTTTTGGAAATAAATGGTATTCGTTTTGAGAAAAAATGGTAAAGGATTGATAGAATAACAAAGGCAAGAGGGATGTCAAAGATGTGTTGATCTTTTAAAAGAATGACAACAAAATTTTGTTCATGTTTTACCAGAGATCCCAAGATTAAGTGAAAAGAAAATCTTCAAGAGTAACATGGGACTTGACTACAAGAAGGATTCAAGTCAACACTTATTGAAGATGTTGTCATGGAGGCATTAAAGGAATGGAAAAACCAATATAGGTGCATCATAGAACAAATTCTCAGAATCAACAAAATAAGGATCAAGGAATGGGTATAAATTCCCACTAGGGAAATAAGTCTTGAAAGAATACTTTTCTATATAAGTTAGAAAAGGGCCTTGATAAAATAGTGAATAATTTTATTGTCTTTTAGGCTCAATGGAGCGGCAACATTTCCCATGTTCTTTTGAAATAAGGAAAGTGCATGCATCTTGTAAAGGGTAGATAGGAGATGAGACAAATGTAGAAGGATAGCCTCTTGATATTTAGGCCTACAATGTGAAGAGTTGGGAAGTTGAAATGTTTTTACTTTCCATGCACTCACATTTTGTATAAACATGTTGAATATAAAGGAGGAGGGGACTTTTGATTCACATTGTAAGCTAGCTTCTTGTTAATTGAGAAGTCATTGTCGACCAAGCTTTTGGGTAATATAGTGTTACTTTGAGTGTTATTCATGATTTTATTGAAATTTATAAGAAAATGTATTCATTTGTTGTAGACTATTCCCATGTATTTGATATTTGTTCTTTCTTCATCTTGTTCTTTGTGCTAACAAATTGATATGAAATCATATTTTTTAGTACATTATAAACTGTCCTTAATTCACTATTAATTATCTCAGGATTTATGTAATCCATAAATTCAATGAACTACTTCTTACTTTGTTTCTTATATCCATTTATGTTGTTTCATTTATGTCAATGTTGTAATACTCCTAGCAAGTAAAAGTAGATTAATTTGGCTATATGAAAATTTGGATTTTCCATTTACATTCTACTTACATTAAGAATAAATTCCTAAAAATTAGGTAATGACAACCCGACCATAACAAGAGGGTTTACCACTTGCAAGGATGAAAGGCCTTCACTCACGTCAATATTTTATCATATTTTTATGTATGTGCACAACTTTAATATTCACATCAAGGTATTTTCCATAAAGGTTTGTAGTAATGTAGAGAAAATCCCATGAACTAGTCTATAAAATATCTTGTCCTTTTGTGTGTTATTCGACATTGGTTTTGAAGGTCATATCATATAATTCATAAATACCATGATCCTTATACCAATGGGGAAATCACAATTAAATGACACCTCCTATTAACATATTGGTTGATTGGTTACAACTATACTAATGGGAAATTGGTCATTTTAACTATTGTTCATGGGAAATGGGCCATAGGTTAATAAAATTATGAAAACATTACATGGTTAAGTGTTCTTGATATAGAGGATCCTTGTAATGGATGACCTTCATAAGGGTGGAAAGCTAAGTGGGATTTGTTATGCGGAAAACTCCACCTAGTACTAGGTGAAAACCCCAAAGGTGATGATTGATACTATGATATTCATTTCACTAGTATCAATCCTTATTGAAAATTGGGTAAGACATTAAGTGGGAATGACTATAAGGGAATTCTCAGTAAATCCTCATTACCAAGTGCAAGCCACAAAGGTGATGAATGACGATATGTGATTTGTTTTCCTAATTCAATCCCACTTCTTCACCCCTATGAGCATCACCCATGTTTCCTCCAATATTTTCACAAAAGATAATAATAATCGCCAAGCACAAACCATAGGGAAACTTGAGGAAAACACCCACCATCACCTTAGTGATTGTCTTCCTCATTTAGGTAAGCTCTTCTCCATCACAAGGGGTGATTCCCTAGTAAGACTACAATTTTTTTCTTGCGAAGTTTGATATAAAAATTAGATTTTTAAAATGAATGTACTTTTCTATTTAGGTAATAAAGTAATGGTGGACTATCAAAAATATCGTTATCCATTGAGAAATGAAGTCAAGATATGAAATAAAGATGGATTGAGTATAATGGAAAAGATGTACTTAATGCATGCACTAATGTGCTACAACTAGTACACAATAAAATTTTAGACTATAAAAGAATGAGTGATAGCCCTTGTGTAAGATGCACCAGCAGAACCATGACATTATTTCCAAGTAATAACGTGCAACCATGAAAAATAGATAAATCACTAAATAAGAAATTCTAGATGAACTAGATTGTATATGAAATCCTTCTAACTGAATTATCAGCCAACAGCATATATGATGTTCTCAAATATAATTTCACCATGAGGTCAAGAAGCAATAATGTACCAAACTTAATATTATTTCTTAGTTACAACAGAATTTAAACAATGCATAGAAACCTATAACCATACAATTCTAGTAGTAAATATCTTTAATTATCCAAGGTTACATTAGGAGTTAGGAAAGGTTGTACCTTAGATCTAATTTATTTTTATTGGAGCAACAACGCCCTTCTTCAAATATTATTTCAACAACAAAAATAATGGAAATCTTTGCAAAACCCTATGCATCCATGCAAGAGAAAGAAATGGAGAAAGATTACATTGATCTTCACCCTTATTTTCTTCCTTTCAAGAGATATTCAACTAAGCATTGGAGGGGAAATCACATCCATCCAACCATGCCTTTGCAAGTGAGAGTTCTTCATTTTATAGAGCTTCTTCTCAAATATTTTACAATAAAATATTATTGAGTAATCTCTAGATCCATGAACCTTCAAGAAATAATAATATTAAAATACATAAAAGAGTGTTGAAGTCTTCTTGAAGCTAGGAACTCATTAAGGGTGAAATGATGCACAAAATAAGGCTTGAATAGTTCCTCGCTACCACATGTCCCCTTTTCATGGAGGGTGCTCCCTCAATTCATGGAGTTTGTTTCTAGGTTTTATGTGCCAGATGTCCCATTCATAGCTTGGGTGTTCTCCAAGAATGGATCTCTAGTATCTTCATATTTCCAAAATAGTAATAAAACTCAATAAAAGTTGGAGCAATCCAATAGAAAGGATCAACTGAAGCTAAAGTTTTGAAGTTGCAAATTAGAAATCACCACAAATTCCTCAATATTTATTATAATATCTATTATGACAACAATTAAAAAATGATGTAGCCACTTCACATGTACTCACATTGGTATGGTAGTAATTTGGCCACTATATTTCGAAAGATATCTACTCTTCTTTGGAAAAACGACATAAAGGAATAGTTTGATACATTGTTTCAAAATGAATCACTTGTCACAAATTTCCTTCTCCTTTATGCCACATATGATATGAATTCTAAGTTTCACCTTCTTTACTAGGGAATTCCTATTCTCTTGTATGTGTGACCCTTTATTACACCATGAAAACCCTTGTATAACCCTCTAAATGATGGGTATTCCTTCCTTGAAAATTCTTTAACCAATGTGAGAGAGTTTCTAGGTGACATATGTCAATCTTCATGAGGGACATTCTCTATTAACCTCTTTTTTTCCATGTAGATGATGCCCAAATACCACAAGAATGATGAATCATGCCTCAACATATGTAAAACAACCTTGTGTGATGTGAGATGAACCCAAGTGGTGAGAAATTCCTTCAAACATGTAACTTTTTCTTTGAAAATTGACACATACCAAAGGAACTTTCCAATGGAGAAATATGCAGAGAAGTGTGCTGAAAAGTGAATGTTTTCTAAATGTGCAACATTGTCTCCAAATATATGAACTCAACAACAAAACATGCCTCAAACTACATGAATCCAAATTTCATATATGTTGGTGTAATGTTGAAAAGAATGCCTCTAAAAATGAAATATTGTCTTTCATTTTCAAGTGATAACAAATCAATGTTATGAGTGTTAAGAAACTATTCAATCATGTTGCAATGGGTGTTAAGTGGAATATTTTAGGGTCTACCCTCAAGGGAGCATCTCTCAAGTTTGGGTTTCATAAATGATTCTCGTCCACTCCTTTGTTATGTTGATATTTTATGTCCCATTTTTTGAACTTGTCCTACTACTTGAGAATGTTGTAGTTTTGCTTGGTCCTTTTCGATCCATATTCTCTTTTAGTTTATAATGGTTCCACCTGTACCTTCTAATTTATAAGGTGTTGACACTATATCAAAGTGGTTATTTGTATTTTTTTTGAAAAATGTAGTGGGAGGTAGTGTTTAATCACAATTATTTCTCTAGTCTACTTCAAAAAGTGTCTTCTAAAAGAATCATCTATTCATTATGGACTTAAAATTGCTTTCATTTAGATGCATCAAATGCTCGTCGTTTCATGCAACAAATGACCTGCCTCAGATTCGCACCAGAAATTCATAAAAAAATTGGACAGTATCCCTTCAATCGACCCACCAGCAGAAGAAACCTATAGATATGCTCTGAAATTGGTTGAGTGGGGGCTCATTGGGCAGTTCACGAGCTTATGGCCTTCTCCAAAATCCATAGACACATGGGTGCAAAGGAACTAGATTCCTCTAGTAAAGGAATACATTAGAAGCCATATGGTCGGCAAGGGATTCTTCATTTTTGTTTTTGACAATCTAGAAGACAAAAACCTCATATTCAGGAACGAACCATATTTTATGGGCCCTCAAGGTCTAGACCTGAAGAAATGGTCTCCAGATTTCGATCCAACGCAAGATGTGCCCTTGATTATTCCGATCCAGGTGCACCTTCCTCATTTGCCCCTGCATTGTTGGAATCCGAAGTCTCTAGAATCCATTGAAAACACCCTCGAAAAATACATAGAAAAAACAAATAGAAAGGAACAATATTCATGTGCAAGAATATGCATGGAAATCGATCTGGAGGTGGGACTCCCAGAAGCCATTCAACTAAAGATTGCAGACTGGTCTTACATTCAAGAATTGGACTATGAACAACTTCCATTTAAATGCATGTACTTCCATGGATACTGTCACTTCACCTGACATTGTAAAAATAAATACGAGGAGGAGGTGGAAATCTTGAAAGGCGACCAATGGACACGGGTTTAGAAAGAAACCCTGTAAAAAAAAACAATATATCCAAAGGGAAAGGGACGTCAAAGGGGTCTGGCGCCCCCACTATAGGGAATGCTCTTAGGGAAGGGAGCTCAACCCTCCCAATCCCATAGGCTTCCAAAAACCCCTTTGAAATCCTCAACAACCCCATAGAAATCTCAGACCCAATGATCGAGGAACTTGAACAACAGATCCTCTCTCCAAAAATAGGAAAAAACAATGTTGAGATACATTTTGGCTCTCCAATTGGAGCCTCCTCCTCCCCTTCCAATGAATATATAATAAAATATAAACCACCAGAAATCTCTGGATCTTTGGAGGACGAGTCTTTTGAGAGACCCTCAAAAAGAGCAGGGAGAAAATCTCATAAAGAATCAAGAGAAGAAGAATCTGAGAGGCAAAAAATGCAAGGAAGCCAACCTACCATTGAAATGTCCATCGGAAGGAACACCAGAACAAGGCCCCCCAAGGGAGGTCCTCCCCACTCCAGTAAATAATGTGTATAGTCTCTTGGAATTGCAAAGGCTTGGGGAATCCTTTGAAGGCCAAAGCAGTCAAAGACCTTCTAAAAATCGACCCTCCCGAGATTCTCTTTCTCCAAGAGACAAAAATTGCAGGGGGCACCCTTTTAGAAATCAATGATCAGAGATGAAAGAAAAATGCAGGGAAAGCCATCAACGCAAGGGGCTCTTTAGGTGGCCTTGCAACCTTGTGGGCGAAGGACAAATTTCATTTAGAAATATTCTTCAAGACCCAGCATTGGATATTCACTGAAATCTGACATATTCCAAGTAAGATTTCTCTCTCACTCTTCAATCTTTATGTTCCTGTCAGGTACTCTGAGAAGAAAGATTGTTGGCAAACACTAGCATATTTTTTAGAGATTTTCTCTCCTTCGAACATCATTCTAGCCAAAGATATGGATCTTGTATTCGAACCAAAAGAAAAGAGAGGAGGCAATAGTAGCAGGGACCAAATGCTCCCCTTCGTTGAGGAGCTAGTCCATCAGTGGGACCTCCTTGACTTCAATCCTTCGAAAGGAATTTACACCTGGACAAACAATAGAGTTGGAGTTGATCACATCTCATCTCGCTTGGATAGATTCTTAACTCAGAGCATGTTTTACATGAAAGGAGGATAATATCTTCCAAGATTACAAAACTAACTTCTGATCACAAACCTATCCTCTTGATTTTGGAAGAAGAAGAAAATATGGGCTCAATCCATTTCTGGTCCATCCCTCTTTGGATCAAAAAGAAGGGATTTCTTGAAACTTTCCACTCATCTTGGTCCTCACCTATTTCAGGGTCTCCAAGCTTTGTGTGGGAGCAGAAATTAAAAGCAACAAAAAATGCATTGAAATCCTGGGTAAAAAATCCCATGAATACTCCACTTAGACACAGACAAGAGATTGTCCAACAATTATCATATTTGCAAGATGAAATGGAGATCAAATACATATTCAACTCATATTTAGAGAAAGAACTAGCTACCCAAAGAAAAAAATTTCGTGCATTTCTCCTTGAAGAAGAGTATTGGAGGATTAAGTCTCAAAGATTTTGGCTAAAAGATGGAGAACAAAATACTTCATTCTTTCATCGACAGTTCAAAACCCACCTCTCCCAAAACCACATTTCTGAAATTGCCTCCTCAGATGGATTGATCCACAAAGTTTTTGATCAGCTCAAGGACATAGCAGAAACTCACTTCAAGAGACTTTACAAGGAAGAAGGCTCTGGTTGTGATGAGGTTATCTCATATTTCCTCTCACACATTCCCTCTCTTGTAAGAAGGAGTGACAATTCAGTGCTCATGAAACCATTTTCTGAAGAAGAAATCTGCAATTTCATCTGGTCCATGGAGCCTAACAAAGCCCCAGGACCAGACGGATTCACAATACATTTTTATAGAGCATGTTGGGACATAATCAAGACGGATCTACAGAGGATGATTAAATCATTTCACCAAAGAGATAAAGTAAGAGGCAACACTAACTCCACCTTCCTATCTTTAATCCCCAAAGAAGTTAATTCGTGCCCCTTCAAAAGATTCAGGACTATCTCGCTTTGCAACGCTTCTTATAAAATTTTCTCCTAGCTTTTTCCAAATAGAATCAAGCCCCTGCTAGAGAATATCATTTCCCCCATGCAAGGTGGATTTTTCAAAGGGATACATATTCTCGACAATGTAATACAGGTCCAAGAAGCCATGCACTCCAGTCATCAACGACATGAGCAAGGGATGTTGATAAAGCTCGACATGGAAAATGATTTTGACAAGGTAAACCTCTCTTTCCTTTACAAAGTTCTCCTCTCTTTTGGATTTTTCTCTAAATTTGTTAACTTGATAAAAGCATGCAATGAAAATCCTTGTATAGCCCCTTTAGTAAATGGAAGATTGACAAACTATTTTCAGGCCTCGAGGGGATTAAGTCAAGGCTGACCTCTTTCCCCCTTCCTGTACATCTTCATGGCTGATCCTCTAAGAAGGAAGTTTACTGCTGAAAATAGGACTGGTTCAGTCTCAGGAATTAGGCTGACGAAGGGCATTGACCCAATCAATCATGCCCTCTTTGTAGATGAATCCCTCATGCTGGGTGGAGCCTCCGTAAAAATTGAAAAAAGCTTCAACGAAATTCTTCAAATCTTTTGCAAAATCTTCGGAGCGCTCATCAATAAAAGGAAAAGTGTAGTGTATGGGTGGAATGCAGAACAACAAACAATTCAACGAATAACCCTTCACCTGGGGTTCCCGGGCTATGCTTCTTGGGAAAAAATAAAGTATCTAGGACTCCCCTTAACTCTGGGCTCCAACAAAGCATCTATGTGGGAAGAAATTATAAGCAAATTCAAAGCTAAAATATCAGCCTGGGGAGGACAGTGGATCACCAATGCTGGGAAACTCACCCTCATAAAATTAGTCCTATCTTCCCTACCAATCTACTAGGCTTCCTTTCTCCTAGCCCCAAAGACGTTCATGATTCAGATCACGGACATTATTAGAGACTTCTTCTGGAGTGGAGGCAAAGGAAACCAAAAGAAATACCACTTGGACAATTGGTAAATAGTCAAACACCCCTATGTTGAAGGTGGCCTATAGTTAAGAGACCCCGAGCTTGAAAACCTAGCACTGGGAGGAAAAATCATTTGGAATATTTATGCAAACCACAAACATCTAGTAAGCAATCTTTAAAAAAACAATATCTCAATGGCGCCTCTATAAGAAACCTCTAGGCGACGAACATCTCCAAAGGAACCTCGATCTGGAATCTATGTAGGCATGGTCTAGAACCCTTCTAGAAGCATCTATTTTGAATCCCATGGAACGAAAAAAAAAAAAAAAACAATGTTGTGGCAAGACAACATTATGGGCAATGCCCCCCTCATCGAATCAGAAGATCTCAAGGAGATCAATGTGTAGTTGTCTCAAAGTGGCATCAACAAAATCGTAGACATCTCTGCGTGGGATGATTCAGGAAGATGGAAAAGTTGGGACCTCTCGAGCGTCCCAAACCAAATGCAATTGCAAAAATCCCTCCTCCTTGCTGCGTTGAAGGACTGTGCACATGTACATCTCCTCTTAAGGGATAAATGGGGATGTGGAAAATCTATTCTCTACTCAGTAGCTCAAGGTTATAACACTCTGAATCCACCACAATATTTGAATGAGACAACGACCCTCTGGAAGAAGGTTTGGGACCCCCTCGGACTCCCTAAAGTAAATTTATTTAGTTGGGTTTTAATGCACAGGAAAATTTTAATAGGTGAAAATCTGACAAAAAGAGGCTTCATAGGACCTCATAGATGCCCCATGTGTTGCCACGCACTTGAAACGATGGATCATGTATTTGTAGACTGTCCATTCGCTCAAGAAGTATGGAAAATCTCCCTTCAAGACCTTAATGCCAAAGCCCTGAGACAAATCTCAGTGATCGATTTATTTTCCTCATGGAAAGTGCACTACCCTCAAGAGATTCAAAGCAGTCCAACCTGGAGAAGAATTTCGTAGGCCATCCCCAAATACATTTGTTGTAAACTATGGCTGGCCAGAAATGATTATATCTTCAACAACATGTCGCCTTCCCCCTCAACTGTGGTAGTGAAAGAAAAATCTCTCCTTCTCGAAACAGTGGCAAATCACTTCACCATGAAAGAAATTATTCTTCTCCCCGAAGAAAAGAAATGGACTAGAACCCTCACCTTCCGAGACAAAACTCAAACCATTGTTCGCCCTTCAAAAACTTAAAGTTCGCATTTGTGAGACAAAGATGCAGTTTTTCAAGATTGGTGGAGGAGGCAAGGCATAGCCTCAATATTTTTCGATGGAGACTCCAAGGGAAACCTAGGGAATACAGGAGCAGGTGGAGTGATTTACTCCTTGGATGAAACCCGAAAAGACAGCTTCAGTTGAGGTCTTGGTCAGAGAACAAATAATCAAGCTGAAATCCTCAGGCTGCTAAAATATTGTCAGATAGCACGTGAAAATGGCATTAAAGAAATACAAATCTTTAGAGATTATGAAATCTTGATTAAGATTTTAAACACGAATGATCAATTCAGCAATCCAATAATCAACAAGGCCTTATAAAGACTTCATCAAGTGTTGCAAGACTTCTCCTCCCCTCGCTTTTTCCACATCCTCCGTGGATTGAACAAGAAAGCAGATGCAAAGGTGAATATGGGTTGCCTAATGCCTACAGGAGTACTCAGAAAAAAATGATGAAACCCCCTTGTGGATCCCTATCTCGTAGCTTTGGCTCTTCCACTTCTCATAACTATCCCGTAGCTTCAGCTCTTCTCATAATTAAGCAGGAAGTTGTTCCCTTGTAATGATGGTTGATACGTCTTTGGCCCAACTGGCCCCAATTTCAAATAAAATTATATGTTTCAGTTAAAAAAAAAAAGTGCTTTCATTTTAAGAGATTTCCATAGTTGTTTTAATGAGGCATAATTGAACCCAAATTCCTCTCTTTCAGCCTTTTGGTAATTGTGATATTTTATACCAAGTGTTATATTATATTTGTTTGTAAATATAAGTAACATTTTGAAAAAATAATATAAATACTTAACACATGTATATTGAATTAATATGATATTATTTTTTCCAAGGAAACCTCACAGGTAACCTAAGGGATGCTTCCCCACAATTATGGATGGATTTTTTAGTAAACATGTTATCATAGACTAGTGTGCCTCACATAGGGAGAATCGAGTACTTGCTAATAGGGAACTACCCAATTTCCCAACAAGAATGGTGACAACTCATTAAACACCTAATCCCTCAAGCTATATCATAATTATGATATATATCACAAGAAAAAAGAATTGAAAACAAAAAAACCATACTAATTTTTTTTACATATTTGAAATATATAGAATCATATTTATAAACATCTATTATTTCATGAAAAAATTATGTGTTTAACATATTAAGCATTTTGATAAATTTAGATATTCATCAAATTTATAAACATCTATAATTTCATGAAAAAATTATGTGTTTAACATATTAAACATATTGATAAATTTAGATATTCACAAGAAATCGAAAAATAAACAATATGCAGTTTTTATAATTTAAGTCATTTAGTTCATTAGGACTAGTATAACATCATAACAACATATTTTTTTCCATATCTAAAAAAAGCGAGTGTATCACTAAACAAAATCCACTCACATATTTAAAGATATAGTCTATTTTCCCTTTTTTTGAAAATTAGAAAAGACATTGACCATATGTATATACATATTTCAAAGAAGTCCAAAAGGATTGGTTCTATTGGTGAGTAGTGATGATTTTTTCATTAGTTGACCTTCATTACTATGAGGGATTTTTTCAGAGTCATGTGATTACTTTGAGGTAGTTTAACATGTGTTTACACCTAGATATATTATATTAAATGATCCCATAACATATGCACACATAAGTAGATCAAAGTGCAACCCCACGTCCTTCAATTTCAGGTCAAAAGGAGTTGGATCCATTGGTGAGGAGTCAACATTAATCATAACACGTATCCCAAAGAACATTGTTGATTTCAATTTCAAGTCGAAAGGAGTTGGATCCATTGGTGAGGTGTCAACATTAATCATAACACTTATCCCAAAGAACATTGTTGATTTACTATTTAACTGCGGTATATGCTTGAGAGGATTGAGGAGTCTACATCTATAAACATTTTTATGGTTATTTGCATAAAACTATTTGGCATGTTGTGTGCATGCATTTTTAAATTACTATTAGATTTGTATTATGTCAATTTGGTAGTAACGCGACTCAAATTAGGGTATGTGTTACCTATATGGTTCAAAGACCAACATGAATTTGAAAAAATTCTCCAAA
>ML783366.1:575987-591601 GCA_009831015.1 Picea engelmannii | reverse complement strand
GTTCTTGAAGCTGAATTGGAGCCGAATTTTCCAAACGATCACATGTTTGATTCCATCAAGTACCGCTGGTACCGCTCCAAACTGATCTCGGGGTAAATGTAACCCACCACCCGAGTCACGCTCTTGAAATATAGAAGCGGCAGAGAGATGTATGGTTAGGGTTTCGGGTTTCCGCAGTTTGTACCATTGGTGGGCGTCCACGTCAGACACATCCGTAATCCAACCTTAGTGGGAGCCATAACACGTCCACGTCAGATCTTCACAATGGTGAAGATGTGAAATTGAAATTAGGAAAATGAATCACATATTGTAAACGATGGTATGAATGTAAATGATCACCTTTAGGGATTGCACTTGGTAATGAGATTGATACAGCTTGAGTGGGTTTAATGGTTAAAAACATGTCTTTCCTCTTAAGAGGTCACAGGTTCAAATCCAGAGGGCGTTAGGGTATCTATACCTTCATAGACTAAATGAATATATATTCTTATAAATTTCCATAAAGTCACGAATAACACTCAAAGTAACATTAAAATTATTCAAAAAATTGACCAACAATTGCTTCTCAATTAACAAGAAGTTCAATGTCTAACAAAAGTTATGTTCTTTATATTCATCATATTTATACAAAACATGTGAATGCATGAAAAACAAAAACATTTCAACTTTACAATTCTTGATATTCTAGCCTAATTATCAAGATGTTATCCTTCTACATTTGTCCTATATCCTATCTACCATTTCCAAATTTCATACACTTTCCTTACTTTGAAAGAACATGGAAAATAATGCTACTCCAATGGGCCTCATAGATAAGAAAATTAATCTCTATTTTATCAAGTCGCTTTTCTAACTTAACTTAGATAGAAAAGTGTCCATTCAAGACTTATTTCCCTAGTGCAAATTTATACACATTCACTGATCCTTATCTTGTTGATTTTGGGAACTTCTTCTATGATGCATATGTATTGGCTTTGCTTTTCCTTTAATGCCCCCATTACCTCAATTTGAGATAAAAATATGGTTTTTCTTTTTTTAAAAGAGGGTACATGTCATTGTTGTGTGATTACTTCGACCTCTTAAAAATTTTGATTTCAATCATTTACCATTTGGTAGCATCTTCAATTAGTGTTGCCCTGAATCCTTCTTGTAGTCAAGTTCCATGTTATTCTTTAAGATTTTCTTTCAATTAATCTTGGGATCTCTAGTAGAGCATCAACAAAATTTTGCTACCATTCTTTTAAGAGATCAACACATCTTTTCCACCCCTCTTACTTTTGTTTCCATTCCTACAACATATGGGAGAGGATAGATAGTTATTTCTAGATACTAGCTCTTGGAATCTTGCAATGTTTTGTAGAAAACCCTCTACAATGTGTTTACATTGTCTTGAACTTTTAAGATATATTCTATAAATTCAGCCATATAGATTCCTTATTATTTTTTCTTAAATTTTAATATATCAAAATTGATTTTAGTAGACACTAATGATCATTAATATTATCTTCATTAAATTTTCATAAATAATAATAATAATAATAATAATTGTGTCTAGGAATGCTCTACATGTAAATCTAAATACTATATATCAGTCATATATTAAGAAATACAAATAATACATTAAATAATATATGTTAGTCATATATTAAACAAATAATAATAATAATAATTGTGTCTAAGAGTGCTTTACATGTCAATCTAAATACTATATATCAGCCATATATTAAGAAATAAAAATAATACAATAAATAATATATGTTAGTTGTATATTAAATCAGTCTAGATTCATTTTAACTTTAAATCTATAAAATAGAAAAAATCTAAATTCATTTTAACTTTAAATCTAATAACTAAGAAGAAAAAATCATTTAAAATAACTAATCTTCTACTCTATTAAGTAAATTGAGTAATTCAATAATTACTAAAACAACAATCTAATTTTCTATATTCATTGCAGTCTCGTTCAAAGACCTTAAATTATCAATCCAATTGAATGGAATCCTTTTCCAATTTTTGCATTCAGACAAGCAATCCAATTGAATATAATATTTTTTAATTTTTGCATTCAGACAAAACGTTAGTTGAAACTGTTATAATTACAAATGGTAATTTTTCTATGACGTACGGATTTTTTGGAAACTGACCACAAGAAATTTCTTTCTTTGCGCAAATTTAAGTCTCGTGGAAGGTATAGATAATGTTCGGCGCGTCGGCATTAGTCGGATAATGTTGTTTAAACGAAAAAACAATCCCTTCACCTCATTGTAGATTTAGTCAATCCAGAGAACATAGAGCAGACCAAAGTCAATGGAACAAAGTTAATTGTTGAACTTATAATTCATTTTCAATTTCTAAATTATTTTATATTTTTCTCTCCTAACATAAATTATTAATTTATATTTTTCTAATATTTAAATATTTTTTAAGGTAATGTTTTTCTATATAGAATATATCCAATTTCATTTTTCCAAAAAAAAAAAAATTCATAATTTCTTAGATATCTTTTTTCATTTTATAATTATAAAATAAAAGTTTATATTCAATTAAGAACCTTTTATAGAGCCATTAATTTCAAGTTAAACAAACATACAAAACTACTCAATATCCATTCCATTGTTTTACAATAATTATAATAGCTTGGTTTTTCCTTTATGATTTCAATTTCAACTACTCAATATCCATTCCATTGTTTTACAATAATTATAATAGCTTGGTTTTTTCTTTATGATTTCAATTTCACTTGATTATTATTTGAACTCAATTAATTCTCTAAACTATGTGAGGTGTTTTTGGCACATAACTAGGACCTTGTTGCAACAAGAAGCAATCGTGCATGGAGTCGCAACGATGTCAACTACTACTTGCAATTCATCAATATAAAAGGTCTAATAATCGAGGGAAGGGGGGCGATTGCATGGCCATGGAAAATATTGGTGGAACTACATATGTAAAAACCTTCATGTATGTATCAATTTATTATAACTCTAGTGATTCAAGATCTTTTCATCGAATGACTTATAAAGAATTGCATTAAATGAGCATAAATTAAAGTGCACCATTAAAGAAAGAAAAGCTCAATAATGAAGAGACATAAGCATCAAATCTCAACACAAAAACTTGATAACAGAGTTCGTCCCTAGTGTACTACGTCTCCGGGTCCTGCTCTCAAATGGGTAGGATTTTTCATTAACTCGGCAAAAGAATTTGGCAAAATACATAAGTATACCTCACTCTGAAATCAAGTTGCAAAAATAATGATCAAATCAGAAAAAAAACAACACCATTGAATTCATGGCATCAAATTACCCAAAAAAGACTATCTCTGACTCTGGCACTCCTAAGCCCAAGAAGAAATTTGTCTCGGTTTTCGTGCCCCTACAAACTACAATTAATACAGATGTACTTGCCTCGAAATGTGTGCCCCATTCGTACCACACGTGTGCCTCCCCCCGAGTTTTGGGCGGATTCTCTTTTTAAACAAATTCTCGAGCATTATTCACAACACAAGTCATTGGTCTGTTGGTTTGGGCGTGAATGTTAAGGCATAGTGGAGGGAGGAGGTCACGGGGTCAAACCCGCAGGCCTCCCCCTTTTGGCTTTGTTGTTACAACTATATATGTGTGTGTGTGTGTGTAAACAAGGTTGTTCTGCCAACTTTGGCGATGGTCCTATCCAAAGATTTGTTGATTAGTACGTGGTCGGATTTGGCGTGGTCCACTAGATTTGGCGGACCCGCCAAACCATATTTTGTTTTCAAAATTTGGATACGGGCTATCATTGGGCATTTTCCCACTTCCACGTGGTAGTCCCTAATTGGGCCATGTGGCAGCCTCCCATTCGACCACATCATCCACTGCTCTGTTAGCCTGCCATGTCAGTGCCACATCATCGTACGAACACCATGTCATCGTAAAGATGCCACATCACTGCCAACTTGCCATGCCACGTCACTGTACAGACCGTATGTACTACAACATGGAAAAATCCTACTGGTCCACGAATTGGTCCAGAAGTGCCAAATTTGGGTGACATGTGGCAACCTCTTGTGATGCCACATCACCATGTTGACATCAACATGACACGTATCACCTCCTGTTCCTGCCATGTGTGTTGTACGGATGATGACGTCATTCGTATGGATGCTGATGTCATTTGCACGGATGCTGACGTCAACAATACGGATACTGACTCATCCCCCTGTTGACTGGGCTAGGTTGACCAAACTTTGACCACGAATATCTTTCGATCCGTAACTCCATTTGACGAGTCGTTTGCAGCGTTAGAAATCTTGCGACATGCTCTTCACAATAATGTCATTTTCACTAATTTTTGGGAACTTTTAATTTTTGTCCTTTCTCTGTCTGCTGAGGCCATTCTGAGCATCCTGAGTTACTTCTGTGAGTTATGATTTGTTCTTAGCCTTCTCTAGATCCTTTTTGGATCACGCCTTCCCACTAAGAGATTTTTAGACCACCAAAAGATTTCATCAATCAAGAAATGAGTGAGGGAAGAATCCCCTCACTTTGTCCTTCTCTATCCACTTTGCCTTGCTTGGATGTGTGGCCTTTAAGCCTACTCGAAGATAATCAACATCACTCCTGCATGAATTCCTCGTCCCTCTCTCCAGGATGATATATTCATTTAACTCATCCAAGTACTCAAGAGAAAATTCATCAACTGAAGGTATTGAAACTTCCTCATCCTGATCCATGATCATGGGAGGCTCAAAAAGTTTCAAGTTCTCTACATTTACAACTGAGTAAATCTGCATATAAGGTGGAAGATCCGGACGAAAAGAATTGGTACCACTTTTCTCCAAGATAGTGAAGGGTCCATAAAGAACAATGATTGGAGGAATGTAAGGCTCAGTTGTAAGTATGTTGTACATAAGGTATCTATTCATCCCATAACTTGGGATGCTTGTCGCAATAGCCTCAAAGAAAAAGTACCATTGTTCGGTTTACCACCTCTATCTGTCCATTGGTCTATGGATGGAAAGTAGTGCTCCTCTTCAATTTGGTGTCCATCATTCTCCACAATCTTGTCCAAAAATCCCTAAGGAATCAAGTATCTCGATCTGAGATAATGGATGTGGGTAACCCAAAGTGAACCCAAACATACTGAAAGAAGATATTAGCAGTCTGCTCAGCAGTGACCTTCTTTTTACATGGAATCAAGATACACATCTTCCTGAACCTATCTACTACAACATACAAATAGTCATCACCCCCTTTTGACATTGGTAAACCCCCTACAAAATCCATGGAGATACTTTCCCATGGATGGGATGGAACATGAAGTGGTGAGTATAGCCCTATTTTTCTATTACTGGGCTTACAAGTAGAACACATCACACACCCCTTTACATATTTAGTTACAATTGCTTTCATTTGAGGCCAGTAACAAAACCTTTGCAAATGAGCCATAGTTTTTTCTACCCAAAAATTCCCAAACACAAGAGAAGTGTGAGCTTCTCATATTACATGGACTCATTCACTTGTAGTAATGCATAGCTTTCCAAGATGGTAGAGTAGTTTTCCTTGTAGACAATAGTTCTCTACCTGTGCACCATGGGTTAGCTTCTCATATACTTCTTTAAAATCTCCATCAATGGCATATTGTTCCACATAGCTATCATGAGATAAAGAAGTATTCTTCAAAATAATAGAAGCATCAATAGGAGGTCTAGAAAGCATATCAACTACCTTGTTATTTGTACCCTTTTTGTACTTGATTACCAAATGAAATTGTTGTAGAAAACCCATCCATTTGTAGTGTTGAGATTGTTGTAGTTCGGTCTGTGCTTGGAGATACTGTAAGGGTTGGTGATCTGTATGTATGATTGTTCCCTTCCCTAACAAGTAGTGCTTCCATTTATTTACACTTTGAATTAATGCATACAACTCTTTATCATATGTAGGATAGTTAACAACAACTTGGTTAAAAGAAGAGTGGTAACAAATAGGCTTACGATATTGCATCAATACTGCACCCATGGCGTATCCACTAGCATCTGTCTCGATCTCAAAAGGATGTTGAATATTCGATAGTGCTAATACTGGTGCGGTACTAATCTTCTCCTTCAAAGTGTCGGAATATTTTTGTTGCTTTCCTTCCCACTGAAAAGCGTTCTTCAAACTAGTTAACGCATGCAAATGAGTTGGTATAAAGGAGAAGTTTGAAATGAACCTCCTCCAATACTGGACTGCACCTAAGAAGCTTCAGATCTGAGTTACACTTTTTTGCTCAGGCCAATTTACAATTACATCAACTTTGGAAGGATCATTTTTTAATTATCCTCCTCCTACAATATGACCTAAGCACACACGTGCAATCTTACCAAATTCACATTTAGAAAATTTTACATACAAATTTTTCCTTTGCAAAGTATCCAATACTTTCTTTACATGCCTCACATGTTCATCCCAAGTCCTACTAAAAATAAGAATGTCGTCTGAATATACAATCACAAAGTCATCTAGGAAAGGCCTGAATACATCATTCATCACACACATGAAAGTTTTTGGAGCATTACAAAGCCCAAACGACATAACTAACCACTCAAAAAATCACTATTTGGTTTTAAAGGTAGTCTTCCACGCATCATGTTCTGCAACCCTGATTTGATGGTATCCACTATGCAAATCCAACTTAGTGAAATAAATAACATTCATTAATTGATCAAGTAAATTATCTATACGAGGAAGAGGGTATTGATTTTCACCGTGATTTTATTTAAGGCCCGATAATCGACACACATTCGCCATGTGCCATCTTTCTTTGGCACCATCACGATCGAAGAACCACAAGGAGATGAACTAGGCCTAATGACCCCTTGATCCAATAAGCCTTGTACCTTCTTCTTGATCTATGTCATCTCCACAACTGAAATCATGTACATGCCCACATTAGGAAGAAGAGAATCTTGCTGAAGATGTATCTCATGTTGGACTTCCCTCTTAGGAGGTAATCCATCTGGTTCCTGAAAAATATCATCATACTTGGAAACAATATCAACTAATTCCTTCTTATGGGAAGGATCACATCCTTGGAAAGCGTCAGGTGTCCCGACATCTTTATCTCTTACGACCATGAGTACATATCTTTTATTAATGTTTATGAGTATTTTCATTTGTCTTGCACTAACAAGTGTTGTATTTACCCTCATGATGTGAGCTCTAACAATATATTCCACTCCCTCCTTAGTAAGGTGGTATTTGTTCACATGATGAAAGAAGATTGTTTTTCTATCATAAAGATAAGGACTTCCCAACATTATGCCACATATATCAGGTGGTACAACATCCAAATACGCTTCATCAATCAACTTTGAAGCAATAGAAAATCTGACCCTACATTGTTTGGTGACATTAAGTTTTTCTTTATCACATACCCAATGATCCATCAGGATTTTTCGAATGACTTATGGTTGAGTTTTTTTTTTTTTAATTGCATGCATTAATTGACCATTGGGAAACTTAACGAAAGAATGAGAAAAGAAAAGGAATTTATACAGCCATTAACATATTTGCAGATCTGAAATGCAATGAAAAACAGCAAACCATAATGCACAGGTTGATAACGGAGTTCGGCACAACTTTGCCTACGTCTCCGGGCCTTTTCTCTGTGAGGGAGGCTTCTTTATTTATGTTCGAAATCTTAATGGTACATAATTACAATGCCGAATGGCTTCCAGACTGATCTGGTCATGTTCGCCCAGATCTCTAGAATCTTGCACAAAAAACGACACCTGAAACGGATGTCCCGAGCTCTCAGAAATCGTCCGACAACATCTCCTCCTCAACAGCTTCCCTGCCTCAAACTGGCTTTGACTTGGCTTTGCCTCAGCATCTCTGCTCTCAAAAACCATCAAAAAGTTGCCCCTTTAGTTGGTCATATGCCGCTCCATATGGCCTAGCGCTAGCCTTGGGCTAAGCGTTGGCCCCTTCTGCACTCGACGCTTGATCGCATGGCGTAAAAACATATGGCCGTGGTTTATGGTTTAAACCCCACACGCTGAATTCCCGCGCTCCATTTTAACACAGTGGTCATATGTGGAACGACGCAAAACCGTGGGTTAAATGTTAACCGTCCAAACCATAACAACCCGCCAACCGTATAACTGTTTGATTAAAAATGAAACCGCGCCAACTAATTGCATATGTGCCCGTTCAAAAGGTGTGGTCATATAATACATATAACCGGGGGTCGGGGCTAAGCCTCGGCCCCACCCCCCGCTATTTAATACCACATGTAAATTTAAATAAAATTAAATTCATACATGTAACAAGCAACACATAATGGTGTAACGGTCGGGCGGACGGTGTTAAGGCGTAGCGCGGAGGAGAGGTCCAGGGTTCGAATCCCCCGAGCCCCAAAAACTTTTGACATAGCCCTCATTGGCTAAACCCGAGGTGCCATGTGGCATCCCGTGATTGGGCCACATGGCACCCAATCACTTGCCAATAAACTGCCACGTGTCGACATCCGATTGGTCCACGTGTCTGAACCGTACTGCCACGTCACTTGCCATACGCCCAGTCACTTGCCGCGTCAACCTGCCACGTCAGCTGCTGACATCACCCTGCCACGTGTCACCCTTTCAGTGGTGACACATGTCACCTCGAGATTGGTCCAACTGTGCGCCGAAAACGCCAAATCAGCTTGACATGTGTCACGCTCTGGAGCCGCCACGTGTCCTGTATGGAATCTGCCACATGTCATCGTACGGACCTGTCACGTGTCCCTGTACGGACTGTCACGTGTCTTGTACTGACTGTACGGACAGGTATAGTCAGCGTCCCAAAATTTTGCCTGTTTGACTCGACGGACAGAATGTGATATCTTCTCCATACGGACTCCGTTTGACAAAAAAATTATACCACCGGAATCAGGAAGATGAGACGGACGCAATGGTGTTGGTTTCGTCGGATTCCAAGCACTTTCATTTTTGAGCATTTTTCAAGCCCTGACAGGCTTCTGAATCCGATTTCGGATCACACCTCCCCAATCTGAAAACACTAGCATATTTTTTAGAGATTTTCTCTCCTTCAAACATCATTCTAGCCAAATATCTGGATCTTGTATTCGAACCAAAAGAAAAGAGAGGAAGCAATAGTAGCAGGGACCAAATGCTCCCCTTCGTTGAGGAGATAGTCCATCAGTGGGACCTCCTTGACTTCAATCCTTCGAAAGGAATTTACACCTGGAAAAACAATAGAGTTGGGGTTGATCACATCTCATCTCGCTTGGATAGATTCTTAATTCAGAGCACGTTTTTACACAAAAGGAGGATAATATCTTCCAAGATTACAAAACTAACTTCCGATCACAAACCTATCCTCTTGATTTTGGAAGAAGAAGAAAATATGGGCCCAATCCCTTTCTGGTTCATCCCTCTTTGGATCGAAAAGAAGGGATTTCTTGAAACTTTCCACTCATCTTGGTCCTCACCTATTTCAGGGTCTCCAAGCTTTGTGTGGAAGTAGAAATTAAAAGCAACAAAAAATGCATTGAAATCCTGGGTAAAAAATCCCATGAATACTCCACTTAGACACAGACAAGAGATTGTCCAACAATTGTCATATTTGCAAGATGAAATGGAGATCAAATACATATTCAACTCATATTTAGAGAAAGAACTAGCTACCCAAAGAAAAAATAATTGTGCATTTCTCCTTGAAGAAGAGTATTGGAGGATTAAGTATCGAAGCTTTTGGCTAAAAGATGGAGACCAAAATACTTCATTCTTTCATCAGAAGTTCAAAACCCACCTCTCCCAAAACCACATTTCTGAAATTGCCTCCTCAAATGGATTGATCCACAAAGGGTTTGATCAGCTCAAGGCCGCAGCAGAAACTCACTTCAAGAGACTTTACAAGGAAGAAGGCTCTAGCTGTGATGAGGTTATCTCATATTTCCTCTCACACATTCCCTCTCTTGTAAGCAGGAGTGACAATTCATTCCTCGTGAAACCATTTTTTGAAGAAGAAATCTACAATTTCATCTGGTCCATGGAGCCTGACAAAGCCGCAGGTCCAGACGGATTTTCACAATACATTTTTATAGAGCATGTTGGGACATAATCAAGACAGATCTACTGAGGATGATTAAATCATTTCACCAAAGAGATAAAGTAGGAGGCAACACTAACTCCACCTTCCTATCTTTAATCCCCAAAGAAGTTAATTCGTGCTCCTTTGAAAGATTCAGGCCTATCTCGCTTTGCAATGCTTCTTATAAAATTTTCTCCAAGATTTTTCCAAATAGAATCAAGCCCCTTCTAGAGAATATCATTTCCCCCATGCAAGGTGGATTTGTCAAAGGGATACATATTCTCAACAATGTAATATAGGTCCAAGAAGCCATGCACTCCAATCATCAACGACATGAGCAAGGGATGTTGATAAAGCTCGACATGGAAAATGCTTTCGACAGGGTAAACCTCTCCTTCCTTTACAAATTTCTCCTCTCTTTTGGGTTTTTCTCTAAATTTGTTAACTTGATAAAAGCATGCAATGAAAAGCCTTGTATATCCCCTCTAGTAAATGAAAGACTGACAAACTATTTTTAGGCCTCGAGGGGATTAAGGCAAGGCTGACCTCTTTCCCCCTTCCTGTACATGTTCATGGTTGATCCTGTAAGAAGGAAGCTGACTGCTGAAAAGAGGACTGGTTCAGTCTCAGGCATTAGGCTGACGAAGGGCATTGACCTAATCAATCATGCCCTCTTTGCAAATGAATCCCTCATGTTGGGTGGAGCCTCCGTAAAAATTGAAAAAAGCTTCAATGAAATTATTCAAATCTTCTGCAAAATCTCTGGAGCACTCATCAATAAAAGGAAAAGTGCAGTGTATGGGTGGAACGCAAAACAACAAACAATTCAACAAATATCCCTTAACCTGGGGTTCCCGAGCTATGCTTCTTGGGAAAAAATAAAGCATCTAGGACTCCCCTTAACTCTGGGCTCCAACAAAGCATCTATGTGGGAAGAAATTATAAGAAAATTCAAAGCTAAAATATCATCTTGGGGAGGACAGTGGCTCACCAATGATGGGAAACTCACCCTCATAAAATCAATCTTGTCTTCCCTGCCAATATACTAGGCTTCCTTTCTCTTGGCCCCAAAGACGGCCACGATTCAGATCACAGACATTATTAGAGACTTCCTCTGGAGTGGAGGCAAATGAAACCAAAAGAAATACCACTTGGTCAATTTGGAAATAGTCAAACGCCCCTATGTTGGAGGTGGCCTATAGTTAAGAGACCCCGAGCTTGAAAACCTAGCACTGGGAGGAAAAATCATTTGGAATATTTATGCAAACCACAAACATCCAGTAAGCAATCTTTAAAAAAACAATATCTCAATGGCGCCTCTATAAGAAACCTCCAGGCGACGAACATCTCCAAAGGAACCTTATTCTGGAATCTATGTAGGCATGGTCTAGAACCCTTCTAGAAGCATCTATTTCGAATCCCACAGANATTATGGGCAACACCCCCCTCATCGAATCAGAATATCTCAAGGAGATCAACGTGTGGTTGTCTCAAAGTGGCATCAACAAAATCGCAGACATCTCTTTGTGAGATGATTCAGGAAGATGGAAAAGCTGGGACCTCTCGGGCGTCCCAAACCAAATGCAATTGCAAAAATCCCTCCTCCTTGCTGCGTTGAAGGACTGTGCACCTGTACGTCTCCTCTCAAGGGATAAATGGGGATGTGGAAAATATTTTCTCTACTCAGTAGCTCAAGGTTATAACACTCTGAATCCCCCACAAGCTTCGAATGAGACAACGACCCTCTGGAAGAAGGTTTGGGACCCCCTCGGACTCCCTAAAGTAAATTTATTTAGTTGGGTTTTAATGCACAGGAAAATTTTAACAGGTGAAAATCTGACAAAAAGAGGCTTCATAGGACCTCATAGATGCCCCATGTGTTGCCACACACTTGAAATGATGGATCATGTATTTGTAGACTGTCTATTCGCTCAAGAAGTATGGAAAATCTCCCTTCAAGACCTTAATGCCAAAGCCCCAAGACAAATCTCAGTGATCGATTTATTTTCCTCATGGAAAGCACACTACCCTCAAGAGATTCAAGGCAGTCCAACCTGGAGAAGAATTTGGCAGGCCATCGTCAAATACATTTGTTGTAAACTATGGTTGGCCAGAAACGCTTATATCTTCAACAACATGCCGCCTTCCCGCTCAACTGTGGTAGTGAAAGAAAAATCTCTCCTTCTCGAAACAGTGGCAAATCACTTTACCATGAAAGAAATTACTCTTCTCCCCGAAGAAAAGAAATGGACTGGAACCCTCACCTTCCGAGACAAAACTCAAACCATTGTTCGCCCTTCAAAAACTTCAAGTTCCCATTTGCGAGACAAAGATGCAGTTTTTCAAGATTGGTGGAGGAGACAAGGCATAGCCTCAATCTTTTTCGATGGAGCCTCTAAGGGAAACTTAGGGAATACAGGAGCAGGTGGAGTGATTTACTCCTCAGATGAAACCCGAAAAGACAGCTTCAGTTGAGATCTTGCTCAGAGAAAAAATAATCAAGCTAAAATCCTCAGGCTGCTAAAATATTGTCAGATAGCACGTGAAAATGGCATTAAAGAAATACAAATCTTTGGAGATTCTGAAATCTTGATTAAGATTTTAAACATGAATGATCAATTCAACAATCCAATAATCAACAAGGCCTTATAAAGACTTCATCAAGTGCTGCAAGACTTCTCCTCCCCTCACTTTTTCCACATCCTCCATGGATCGAACAAGGAAGCGGATGCAAAGGCGAATATGGGCTACCTAATGCCTATAGGAGTACTCAAAAAAAAATGATGAAACCCCCTTTTGGATCCCTATCCCGTAGCTTCAGCTCTTCCACTTCTCATAATTATCTCGTAGCTTCGGCTCTTCTCATAATTAAGCAGGAAGTTGTTCCCTTGTAATGATGGTTGTTACGTCCTTGGCCCAATTGGCCCCAATTTCAAATAAAATTATCCGTTTTAGTTAAAAAAAAAGTACTTTCATTTTAAGAGATTTCCATAGTTGTTTTAATGAAGCATAATTGAACCCAAATTCCTCTCTTTCAGCCTTTTGGTAATTGTGATATTTTATACCAAGTGTTATATTATATTTGTTTGTAAATATAAGTAACATTTTGAAAAATTAATATAAATACTAAACACATGTATATTGAATTAATATGATATTATTTTTTCCAAGGAAACCTCACGGGTAACCTAAGGGATGCTTCCCCACAATTATGGATGGATTTTTTAGTAAACATGTTATCATAAACTAGTGTGCCTCACCTAGGGAGAATCAAGTACTTGCTAATAGAGAACTACCCAATTTCCCAACAAGAATGGTGACAACTCATTAAACACCTAATCCCTCAAGCTATATCATAATTATGATATATATCACAAAAAAAAAATTAAAAACAATAAAAACATAACAATTTTTTTTACATATTTGAAATCTATAGAATCATATTTATAAACATCTATTATTTCATGAAAAAATTATGTGTTTAACATATTAAACATTTTGATAAATTTAGATATTCATCAAATTTATAAACATCTATAATTTCATGAAAAATTTATGTGTTTAACATATTAAATATTAAACATATTGATAAATTTAGATATTCAAAAGAAATCGAAAAATAATCAATATGCAGTTTTTATAATTTAAGCCATCTAGTTCATTAGGACTAGTATAACATCATAACAACATATTTTTTTCCATATTTAAAAAAAAGGCGAGTGTATCACTAAACACAATCCACTCACATATTTAAAGATATAGTCTATTTTCCCTTTTTTTGAAAATTAGAAAAGACATTGACCATATGTATATACATATTTCAAAGAAGTCCAAAAGGATTGGTTCACATATTTAAAGATATAGTCTATTTTCCCTTTTTTTTTAAATTAGAAAAGACATTAACCATATGTATATACATATTTCAAAGAAGTCCAAAAGGATTGGTTCTATTGGTGAGTAGTGATGATTTTTTCATTAGTTGGCCTTCATTACTATGAGGAATTTTTTCAGAGTCATGTGATTACTTTGAGGTAGATTAACATGTGTTTACGCCTAGATATATTATATTAAATGATCCCATAACATATGCACACATAAGTAGATCAAAGTGCAATCCCACGTCCTTCAATTTCAGGCGAAAAGAGTTGGATCCATTGGTGAGGAGTCAACATTAATCATAACACTTATCCCAAAGAACATTGTTGATTTACTATTTAAATTCTATGTTTAATTGTTGCTTTTTATTTTATTTTTATGCATTTAATTGCGGTATATGCTTGAGAGGATTCACGAGTCTACATCTATAAACATTTTTATGGTTATTTGCATAAGACTATTTGGCATGTTGTGTGCGTGCATTTTTAAATTGCTATTAGATTTGTATTATGTCAATTTGGTAGTAGCCTGATTCAAATCAAGGTATGTGTTACTATGGTTCAAAGACCAACATAAATTTGAAAAAATTCTCCAAATTGAAGAAAATGATAAAATCAAAATCCCCAACTTATATTTATATATATGGAAAATGTATGTGGGAAAACCACAAATTAACCTTACATTGGTTGGAAGACTTAACTACAAACTAAAGGGAAAACCACAAAAATAAGAGTTACATTGGTTAGATACATCACTTACAAACTAAAATGGGTTTCACAAAACCAATTGCAATCCCCTTGATATTCTCACAAAAAGCTTGAGCTGGTTTCTCTCTAAAGCTCAACTTTATGTTCTCTATTTTGACACCCTCACATGGAACTCTTTTACTACAAGCCATAATTATTGCTGTCTCTGATGATGATGTCCCAATGATGTTCTTGAATACCACATTGCTAATCTTCACATCGTTGCCACCAAATCCCTACAAAAGGACACCCATATAAATCAACAGTTGTATTGATTACAAATTTTAGGATGATGTTCCTCACTTGGAAATGAAATGGTAAAAAATTACAACAATAAATTAAACTTGCACTTATAAGTGTAAAATGAATTAGCACCTGAGTAGAACAAGAATCATGGGGGCAATAATATTGGTCTATGATTATGGGATTGTTTGTGTCTTTCATCTTTATATTTTGAAATGTAAGGTTAGTAGCAGCTCCCTTCCCTCCCTCCCATGTTTTGATCCTCACTCCATTCTGCGTTCCATTGAATATAGCTCCATTTACACTAATGTTGCTAACCACTTCAAAAACACTACCTTTTCCAAGACTTCCCACACTGCATAGTAAGAATATTACAAAAATTAATTAGCTATAATATCAATTGTGGAATCTCAAATAATAATATTTCAAAAATTAATCAACTATGGTGTTGATTGTGAAATCTCAAGTTCTGTCTAAAACGGGAAATAAAATTAAAATATTGTAAAACTATTTCATTTCACCTGATTCCATGCCCAGGTCCGCATGTAAATCCTTCAATGGCAATGTTTGAAGAGCCTCCCCCAATGGAAACACAATCATCTCCTACATAGCCAAATTACCCATCAATAATTTTTGAGAGTTTTATTATAGAGACACTTTCTAGACTCTCATATAAAAGAGATTGTAACATATG
>ML783366.1:553798-574230 GCA_009831015.1 Picea engelmannii | reverse complement strand
GCACCAAACTGCTGAACGTTAAACACTTGCTGCTCGCCCAACAACATTCGTGTTTCATCTGAATGGGTCGATATTGAACTCGTTTTTGGCAAAATGGACGATACCAGTAGAAGCAGAAATAAGGAGAGCTTCATCTTGTGGAATGAAATGATCACAGCACATATACCAATGCTGATTACCACACTTCCACTGAACTGAAACAATGCCAATGCCAAGACACTGCAATTTATAGTTTTATTGCTTGAATGCAGTGCGCACTAAGTAACCGTCTTCGAGAAGAAGTCGGATCTAGATTCTATATAAAGTTCTTGAAGCTGAATTGGAGCCGAATTTTCCAAACGATCACATGTTTGATTCCATCAAGTACCGCTGGTACCGCTCCAAACTGATCTCGGGGTAAATGTAACCCACCACCCGAGTCACGCACTTGAAATATAGAAGCGGCAGAGAGATGTATGGTTAGGGTTTCGGGTTTCCGCAGTTTGTACCATTGGTGGGCGTCCACGTCAGACAGATCCGTAATCCAACCTTAGTGGGAGCCATCACACGTCCACGTCAGATTTTCACAATGGTGAAGATGTGAAATTGAAATTAGGAAAATGAATCACATATTGTAAATGATTGCATGAATGTAAATGATCACCTTTAGGGATTGCACTTGGTAATGAGGATTGATACAGCCTGAGTGGGTCTAATGGTTAAAAACATGTCTTTTCTTTTAAGAGGCCACAGGTTCAAATCCAGAGGGGGTTAGGGTATGTATACCTTCATAGACTTTACCAATCAATATTGCGGGGTATGCTATCAAAGAATAAGATGAAGAAAAAATAGATATCAAATACATGAGAATATTCTACAACAAATGAATATATATTCTTATAAATTTCCATAAAAGCATGAATAACACTCAAAATAACATCAAAATTATTCAAAAATTTGACCAACAATTGCTTCTCAATTAACAAGAAATTAGCTTACAATGTCAAGCAAAAGTTATATTCTTTATATTCATCATATTTATACAAAACATGTGAATGCATAAAAAAACAAAAACATTTCAACTTTGCAATTCTTGATATTCTAGCCTAATTATCAAGATGTTCTCTTTCTACATTTATCCTATATTCTATCTACCCTTTCCAAACCCCATACACTTTCTTGATATTCTAGCCTAATTATCAAGATGTTATCTTTCTACATTTGTCCTATATCCTATCTACCCTTTTCAAACCCCATACACTTTCCTTATTTTAAAAGAACATGGAAAATAATGCTACTCCAACGGGCCTCAGAGATAAGAAAATTATTCTCTATTTTATCAAGTCCCTTCTCTAACTTAACTTAGATAGAAAAGTGTCCATTCAAGATAGAAAATTATTCTCTATTTTATCAAGTCCCTTCTCTAACTTAACTTAGATAGAAAAGTGTCCATTCAAGACTTATTTCCCTGGTGCGAATTTATACACATTCATTGATCTTTATCTTGTTGATTTTGGGAACTTCTTCTATGATGCATATGTATTGTCTTTGCTTTTCTTTTAATGCCTCCATTATCTCAACTTGAGATAAAAATATGGTTTTTTTTTTAAAGAGGGTAAATGTCATTGTTGTGTGATTACTTCGACCTCTTCAAAAATTTGATTTCAATCATTTACCATTTGGTATCATCTTCAGTAAGTGTTGACCTGAATCCTTCTTGTAGTCAAGTTCCATGTTATTCTTTAAGATTTTCTTTTCACTTAATCTTGGGATCTCTAGTAGAGCATCAACAAAATATTGTTGCCATTCTTTTAGGAGATCAACACATCTTTTCCACCCCTCTTACTTTTGTTTCAATTCCTACAACATAGGGGAGATGATAGATAGTTACTTCTAGATACTAGCTCTTGGAATCTTACAATGTTTTGTAGAAAACCATCTACAATGTGTTTACATTGTCTTGAACTTTTAAGATATATTCTATAAATTCAGCCATATAAATTCTTTATTATTTTTTCTTAAATTCTAATATATCAAAGTTGATTTTAGTAGACACTAATAATCATTAATATTATCTTCATTAAATTTTCATAAATAATAATAATAATAATTGTGTCTAGAAATGCTCTACATGTCAATCTAAATACTATATATCAGCCATATATTAAGAAATAAAAATAATACATTAAATAATATATGTTAGTCATATATTAAACAAATAATAATAATAATTGTGTCTGGGAGTGCTTTACATGTCAATCTAAATACTATATATCAGCCATTTATTAAGAAATAAAAATAATACAATAAATAATATATGTTAGTCTTATATTAAACAAGTCTAGATTCATTTTAACTTTAAATCTATAAAATAGAAAAAATCTATATTCATTTTAACTTTAAATTTATAAAATAACCAACAAGAAAAATAACTTTAAATCTATAAAATAACCAACAAGAAAAAATCATTTGAGATAACTAATCTTCTTCTCTATTAAGTAAATTGAGTAATTCAATAATTACTAAAACAACAATCTAATTTTCTATATTCATTGCAGTCTCGTTCAAAGACCTTAAATTATCAATCCAATTGAATGGAATCCTTTTCCAATTTTTGCATTCAGACAAGCAATCCAATTGAATATAATATTTTTTAATTTTTGCATTCAGGACAAAACGTTAGTTGAAACTGTTATAATTACAAATGGTAATTTTTCTATGACGTACGGATTTTTTGGAAACTGACCACATGAAATTTCTTTCTTTGCGCAAATTTAAGTCTCGTGGAAGGTATAGATAATGTTCGGCGCGTCGGCATTAGTCAGTTAGGCATGTTTAAACGAAAAAACAATCCCTTCACCTCATTGTAGATTTAGTCAAGAACATAGAGCAGACCAAAGTCAATGGAACAAAGTTAATTGTTGAACTTATACTTCATTTTCAATTTCTAAATTATTTTATATTTTTCTCTCCTAACATAAATTATTAACTTATATTTTTCTAATATTTAAATATTTTTTAAGGTGATGTTTTTCTATATAGAATATATTCATCATATTCATCATATTTATATATTTTTTAAAATTATATTCTTTATATTCATCATATTTATACAAAACATATGAATGCATGAAAAACAAAAACATTTCAACTTTACAATTCTTGATATTCTAGCGTAATTATCAAGATGTTCTCTTTCTACATTTATCCTATATCCTATCTACCCTTTCCAAACCCCATACACTTTCTTGATATTCTAGCCTAATTATCAAGATGTTATCTTTCTACATTTGTCCTATATCCTATCTACCCTTTCCAAACCCCATACACTTTCCTTATTTTAAAAGAACATGGAAAATAATGCTACTCCAACGGGCCTAGAGATAAGAAAATTATTCTCTAAAGTCCCTTCTCTAACTTAACTTAGATAGAAAAGTGTCCATTCAAGACAGAAAATTATTCTCTATTTTATCAAGTCCCTTCTCTAACTTAACTTAGATAGAAAAGTATCAATTCAAGACTTATTTCCCTAGTACGAATTTATACACATTCATTGATCCTTATCTTGTTGATTTTGGGAACTTTTTCTATGATGCATATGTATTGTCTTTGCTTTTCCTTTAATGCCCCCATTACCTCAACTTGAGATAAAAATATGGTTTTTTTTTTTTAAAGAGGGTACATGTCATTGTTGTGTGATTACTTCGACCTCTTCAAAAATTTGATTTCAATCATTTACCATTTGGTAGCATCTTCAGTAAGTGTTGACCTGAATCCTTTTTGTAGTAAGTTCCATGTTATTCTTTAAGATTTTCTTTTCACTTAATCTTGGGATCTCTAGTAGAGCATCAACAAAATTTTGTTGTCATTCTTTTAAGAGATCAACACATATTTTCCACCCCTCTTACTTTTGTTTCAATTCCTGCAACATATGGGAGAGGATAGATAGTTACTTCTAAATACTAGCTCTGGAAATCTTACAATGTTTTGTAGAAAACCCTCTACAATGTGTTTACATTGTTAAGATATATTCTATAAATTCAGCCATATAAATTCCTTATTATTTTTTCTTAAATTCTAATATATCAAAGTTGATTTTAGTAGACACTAATGATCATTAATATTATCTTCATTAAATTTTCATAAATAATAATAATAATAATAGTGTTTAGAAGTGCTTTACATGTCAATCTAAATACTATATATCAGACATAAATTAAGAAATAAAAATAATACATTAAATAATATATGTTTGTCTATATTAAACCAGTTTAGATTCATTTTAACTTTAAATCTATGAAATAACTAATAAATTGAATAATTAAATAATTACTAAAACAACAATCTAATTTTCTATATTTCATTGCAGTCTCGTTCAAAGACCTTAAATTATCAATCCAATTGAATGGAATCCTTTTTCCAATTTTTGCATTCAGACAAGCAATCCAATTGAATATAATATTTTTTAATTTTTGCATTCAGACAAAACGTTAGTTGAAACTGTTATAATTACAAATGGTAATTTTTCTATGACGTACGGATATTTTGGAAACTGACCACAAGAAATTTCTTTCTTTGCGCAAATTTAAGTCTCGTGGAGAGTATAGATAATGTTCGGCGCGTCGGCATTAGTCGGTTAGGCATGCTTAAACGAAAAGCCAATCCCTTCACCTCATTGTAGATTTAGTCAATCCAGAGAACATAGAGTAGACCAAAGTCAATGGAACAAAGTTAATTGATGAACTTATACTTCATTTTCAATTTCTAAATTATTTTATATTTTTCTCTCCTAACATAAATTATTAACTTATATTTTTCTAATATTTAAATATTTTTTAAGGTGATGTTTTTCTATATAAAATATATCTAATTTCATTTTTCCCAAAAAAATATTTCATGATTTCTTAGATATCTTTTTTCATTTTATAATTATAAAATAGAAGTTTATATTCAATTAAGAACCTTTTCTAGAGCCATTAATTTCAAGTTAAACAAACATACAAAACTACTCAATATCCATTCCATTGTTTTACAAGTTTGGTTTTTCTTTTATGATTTCAATTTCAACTACTCAATATCCATTCCATTGTTTTACAATAATTATAATAGTTTGTTTTATTTTTATGATTTCAATTTCACTTGATTATTATTTGAACTCAATTAATTCTCTAAACTATGTGAGGTGATTTTGGTAGATAACTAGGACCTCGTTGCAACAAGAAGCAATTATGCATGGAGTAGCGGCGATGTCAATTATTGGTTGCAGTTCATAAATATAAAAGGTCTAATAATCGAGGAAGGGGGCGATTGCATGGCCATGGAAAATATTGGTGGAATTACATGTGTAAAAACCTTCATGTATGTATCAATTTATTATAATTCTAGTGATTCAGGATCTTTTCATTGAGTGACTTATAAAGAATTGCATTAAATGAGCATAAATTAAAGTGCACCATTAAAGAAGGAAAAACTCAATAATGAAGAGACATAAGCATCAAATCTGAACACAAAAACTTGATAACAGAGTTCATCCCTGATGTACTACGTCTCCAGGTCCTACTCTCAAATGGGTAGGCTTTTTCATTAACTCAGCAAAAGAATTTGGCAAAATACATAAGTATACCTCATTCTGAAATCAAGTTGCAAAAATAATGATCATATCAGAAAAAAGACAACACCACTGAATTCGTGGCGTCGAATTACCCCAAAATGACTATCTCCACGCCTCGATTTGACTCTGGCACTCCCAGGCCCAAGAAGAAATTTGTCTCGATTTTTGTGCACCTACAACCTGCAATTAATACATATGTACTTGCCTCGCAATGTGTGCCCAATTCGTACCACACGTGCACCTCCCCTCGATTTTTGGGTGGATGCTCTTTTTAAACAAATTCCAAAGCCTTATTCACAACACAGGTCGTTGGTATGTTGGTTTGGACGTGAATGTTAAGGCTTAGTGGAGGGAGGAGGTCACGGGGTCAAACCTGCAAGCCTCCCCCTTTTGGCTTTGTTTTTACAACTATATATATATAACCAAGGTTGTTCTGCCAACTTTGGCGATGGTCCTATCCAAAGCTTTGTCGATTAGTACATGGCCAAATTTGGCGGACCCGCTAAACCATATTTTGTTTTCAAAATTCGGATACGGGCTATCATTGGGCATTTTCCCACTTCCACGTGGTAGCCCCTAATTGGGCTATGTGGCAGCCTCCCATTCGTCCACATCATCCACTACTATGTTAGCCTGCCATGTCAGTGCCACGTCATCGTACAAACACCATGTCATCGTACAGATGCCACGTCACTACCAACTCGCCATGCCACATCGGTGCCACGAACTGTACGTACTACCACATGGAAAAATCCTATTGGTCCACGAATTGGTCCAGAAGTACCAAATTTAGGTGACACGTGGCAACCTCTGGTGCTGCCACATCACCATGCTGACATCAGCATGACACGTATCACCTCCTGCTCCTACCACATGTGTTGTACGGATGCTGATGTCATTCGTATGGATGCTGACATCATTTGCACAGATGTTGACGTCAACAATACAAATACTGACTCATCCCCATGTTGACTGGGCTAGGTTGACCAAACTTTGACTGCGAATATCTTTTGATTCGTAACTCCATTTGACAAGTCGTTTGCACTATTAGAAATCTTGTGACACACTCTTCGCAATAATGCCATTTTCACTGAGTTTTGGGGACTTTTGATTTTTGTCCTTTCTCTGTTTGTTGAGGCCATTCTGAGCGTCCTAAGTTACTTCTACGAGTTATGATTTGTTCTTAGCCTTCTCTAGATCCTTTTTGGATCATGCCTTCCCACTAAGAGATTTTTTGACCACCAAAAGCTTTCATCAATCAACAGATAAGTGAGGGAAGAATCCCCTCACTTTGTCCTTCTTTATCCACTTTGCCTTGCTTGGATGTGTGCCCTTTAAGCCTACTCGAAGATAATCAACATCACCCCTGCATGAAGTCCTCGTCCTTCTATCCAAGATGATATCTTTATTTATCTCATCCAAGTACTCAGGAGCAAATTCATCAACTAAAGGTATTGAAACTTCCTCATCCTGATCCATGATCATGGGAGGCTCAAAAAGTTTCAAGTTCTGTACATTTACAACTGAGTAAATCTGCATATAAGGTGGAAGATATAGAAGAAAAGCATTAGTACCACTTTTATCCAAGATAGTGAAGGGTCCATAAAGAATGGGCTTGAGTTTCTTTCCTTCACCCTTCAATCTCTCCTTGTTGATGTGAATCAATACCCGGTCTCCAACCTGGAACTGGTGATCAAACCTGTGCTTGTCATGCCAAGATTTATATTGTGCTTGACTTTTATCCAATTGTTCTCACTTCCTAGTGCACCTATTGGATCCTCTGGATGAACTTGCGAGCTCTGTCCTTTGTTCTTTCTTCATTTTTCTTGGTATCTCTCCCATACATCAAGTCCAAAGGAACCTTAGGTAGGTACTCGAAACATGTCTCAAAAGGTGAACAATGAGTGGAGGAATGTAAGGCTCGGTTGTAAGCATGTTGTACATAGGGTATCTATTCATCCCATAACTTGGGATTATTGTCGCAGTAGTCTCAAAGAAAAAGTACCATTGTTTGGTTTACCACCTCTATCTATCCATTGGTCTATGGATGGAAAGCAGTGCTCCTCTTCAATTTGGTGTCCATCATTCTCCACAATCTTGTCCAAAAATCCCCAAGGAATCAAGTATCTCGATCCGAGATAATGGATGTGTGTAACCCAAAGTGAACCCAAACATACTGAAAGAAGATATTAGCAGCTTGCTCAGTAGTGACCTTCTTTTTACATGGCATCAAGTTACACATCTTGCTGAACCTATCTACTACAACATACAAATAGTCAGGACCCCCTTTTGACATTGGTAAACCCCCTACAAAATCCATGGAGATACTTTCCCATGGATGGGATGGAATAGGAAGTGGTGAGTATAGCCCTAGTTTTCTATTACTGGGCTTACAAGTAGAACACATCACACAACCCTTTACATATTTAGTTACAATTGCTTTCATTTGAGGCCAGTAACAAAATCTCTACAAATGAGCCATAGTTTTTCCTACCTGAAAATTCTCAGACACAAGAGAAGTGTGAGCTTCTCATATTACATGGACTCGTTCACTTGTAGGAATACATAGCTTTCCAAGATGGTAGAGTAGATTTCCTTGTAGACAATAGTTCTCTACCTATGCACCATGGGTTAGTTTCTCATATACTTCTTTAAAATCTCCATCAATGGCATATTGTTCCACATAGCTATCATGAGATAAAGAAGTATTCTTCAAAATAATAGAAGCATCAATAGGAGGTCTAGAAAGCATATCGGCTACCTTGTTACTTGTACCCTTTTTGTACTTGATTACCAAATGAAATTGTTGTAGAAAACCCATCCATTTGTAGTGTCGAGATTGTTGCAGTTTGGTCTGTGCTTGGAGATACTGTAAGGGTTGGTGATCTGTATGTATGATTGTTTCCTTCCCTAACAAGTAGTGCTTCCATTTATTTACACTTTGAACTAATGCATACAACTCTTTATCATATGTAGGATAGTTAACAACAACTTGGTTAAAAGAAGAGTGGTAATAGATAGGCTTACGATATTGCATCAATACTGCACCCATGGCGTATCCGTTGGCATCTGTCTCGATCTCAAAAGGATGTTGAAGATTCGAAAGTGCTAATACTGGTGCGGTATTGATCTTATCCTTCAAAGTGTTGAAATCTTTTTGTTGTTTTCATTCCCACTGAAAAGTGTTATTCACGTTGGTTAAGGAATGCAAATGAATTGTCATAAAGGAGAAGTTTGAAATGAACCTCCTCCAATATTGGACTGCACCTAAGAAGCTTTGGATCTCAGTTACACTTTTTTTCTCATGCCAATTTACAATTACATCAATTTTGGAAGGATCATTTTTTAATTATCCTTCTCCTACAATATGACCTAAGCATACAAGTGCAGTCTTACCAAATTCACATTTAGAAAATTGTACATACAACTTTTCCCTTTGCAAAGTATCCAATACTTTCTTTACATGCCTCACATGTTCATCCCAAGTCCTACTAAAAATAAGAATGTCGTCTAAATATACAATCACAAAGTCATCTAGGAAAGACCTGAATACATCATTCATCACACGCATGAAAGTTGTCGGAGCATTACAAAGCCCAAACGACATAACTAACCACTCAAAAAATCACTATTTAGTTTTAAAGGTAGTCTTCCATGCATCATGTTCTGCAACCCTGATTTGATGGTATCCACTACGCAAATCCAACTTAGTGAAATAAATAACATTCATTAACTGATCAAGTAAATTATCTATACAAGGAAGAGGGTATCAATTTTTCACCGTGATTTTATTTAAGGCCCAATAATCGACACACATTCTCCATGTGCCATCTTTCTTTGGCACCATCATGATCGAAGAACCACAAGGAGATGAACTGGGACTAATGACCCCTTGATCCAATAAGCCCTGTACCTTCTTCTTGATCTGTGTCATCTCCACAACTGAAATCATATACATGCCCACATTAGGAAGAGGAGAATCTTGTTGAAGATGTATCTCATGTTGGACTTCCCTCTTAGGAGGTAATCCATCTGGTTCCTGAAAAATATCATCATACTTAGAAACAATATCAACTAATTCCTTCTTATGGGAAGGGTCACATCCTTGGAAAGAGTTGGGTATCCTGGCATCTTTATCTCTTACGACCATGAGTACATATCTTTTATTAGTGTTTATGAGTATTTTCATTTGTCTTGCACTAACAAGTGTTGTATTTACCCTCATGATGTGAGCTCTAACAATATATTACACTCCCCCCTTAGTAAGGTGGTAATTGTTCTCATGACAAAAGAAGACTGTTTTTCTATCATAAAGATAAGGACTTCCCAACATTATGCCACATATATCAAGTGGTACAACATCCAAATCAACTTCATCAATCAAATTTGAAGCAATACCAAATATGACCCTATATTGTTTGGTGACATTAAGTTTTTCTTTATCACATACTCAACCAAGAGGATAAGTCTTCAGATGTGGTTTCATTTCAAGACCCATCTTCTTAACAAGTGCTTTAGATATTAAGTTTACTTGGGAGCCCAGATCAAATAATGTATATATCTTAGTGTGTTTAGATACAACTCTTATGTGAAATAATTCATTCCTCTTTCGTTCATCATCATGAGATTCATTATTGGAACTTGAACTAGCATGAAGGGAATATTTACCTTGTACTCCAAACGTTGTGATCTTTCCTTTGTCTCCTGAATCGTAACCAAGATCTTGTTGCACTGTAGCAACGATTTTTGTCTTTCCTTTTCCACCAAATTGTTTCGACCTCTTCCCTGGATGCAATTTCCAATATTGTTCATCATTGTGACCGCTTTTCTTGCAATGAGTGCAAGATGGATTTCCTCCTCTCATCACTGTGGCGGTGTTCTTGTCCTTCCTTTTAAACTTTTTGAAATGTTTATGTGGGAGATTGGAAGGTTTCTTTGTGGGATCTTCTTGAACATGCTTTCCCCTGTTCTTAAGGTGAGTGGCTTGCACACAAACTTCGTCAAGACCGGTGGGGTTAAACAAGAGCAAAGTATGAAGAATATAATTGTGAAGTGCGCCAATATACTTCATTAAAGTTTCATAAGAATCCAAAGGAATTTTTAATGCAAGAGATTTCTTCCTAAATTCTTCTATGAAACTTTGTACAGTTTGACCTTTACTTTGCCTTAAAGTTTGCCATTCCATCATTGCTTTATGTAAATAACCCAATGGATAAAATTGCTTCCTTATCATTGATTTAAATTATGACCATGAGGAAAGATGATTGCCACACTTACTTCTGTCCTAAAGCTTTTTCTCCCACCACACGAGAGCGATGCCTTCCAACCGAAGAGAAGCTAGTTTCACTTTAACTTCCTCTTCATCAATATGTTGAACACAGAAATATACTTCAACCTTTCGGATCCAATTGTCTAACTTTTCAGGATTACCATCTCCATTAAACATAGGTAAAGAAAATTTTACATCAATCTTTAATAATGGTTTCTTAAAAGAGGCTTTATGGATAGAATGATGAGAATGATGAGAATGCTCAAAGGAAGAAGAACTAGAACTTGATGGTGAAGATGGAGGCTCAGGAGGATCTCCTGCAACCCCTTGGTTTACCGAAGCATCATCATAATCATGTGCTTCCTTTTTCTTCCATTTCTTCTTCATCCTCTTCTCGTAATATCCATACATTCGTTCGACCATTTCTGACATGCAATAAAGGAGCATGTGAAATTTTTTCTCATGTTCATCGCGCTTGTCTTCTTCTGCCATTTTCTTCCTTCGGGATGCATGACCAACTTCAAGATTGAAAGTATTAAGAGTTACTTCACCCTGCTTATGCTTGGCCCTAGTAAGAATTCACACTCAACAATTCAAGTCAAATTTGACTTCTTTGATACCAACATGATCCAGGATCTTTTCATCAAGTGACTTATAAAGAATTGCATTAAATGAGCATAAATTAAAGTGCATCATTAAAGAAGGAAAAGATTAATAATGAAGAGACATAAGCATCAAATCTAAACACAAAAACTTGATAATGGATTTCGTCGCTGGTGGACTATGGCTTCGAGTCCTTCTCTCAAATGGGTAGGGTTTTTCATTAACTCAGCAAAAGAATTTAACAAAATACATAAGTATACCTCATTCTGAAATCAAGCTGCAAAAATAATGCTTAGATCAGAAAATAGACAACACCACTGAATTTGTGGCGTCGAATTACCCAAAAATGACTGTCTCCATGCCTCGAGTCGACTCTGGCAGTCCTAGGCCCAAGAAGAAATTTGTCTCAGTTTTCATGCTGTTGCAACCTACAATTAATGTTGTTGTACTTTCCTCAAACTGTGTGGCCTTGTCGTACCACATGCGCTCCTCCCCCTGAGCTCTGGTTGGATGTTATTTTTAAACAAATTCTTGGGCATCATTCACAACATAGGTCGTTGGTCTGTTGGTTTGGGCATGAATGTTAAGGCGTAGTGGAGGGAGGAGGTCCCGGGGTCAAACGTGTGAGCCTCCCCCTTTTGGCTTTGTTGTTACACCTATATATATATATATATATATATAACCAATGTTGTTACACCAACTTTGGCGATGGTCCTATCCAAATATTTGTGGATTAGTACGTGGTCGGATTTGGCGTGGTCTACCAGATTAGGCGGACCCGCCAAACCATATTTTTTTTTCAAAATTTGGATATGGGTTGTCATTGGGAATTTTCCCACTGCCACGTGGCAGTCCCTGATTGGGCCATGTAGCAGCCTCCCATTCTTCCATGTCATCCATTTATTTTTCATCCTGCCATGTTAGCACCACCTCATCGTACGGATGCCACATCATTGTACAGATGCCATGTCATCATATGGAACCACATCATTGTACGGATGCCACGCCATCGTACAAATGCCATGTCACTGCCAAATATCCATGCCACGTCAGTTCCACTTCATTGTATGGACTACCACGTGGAAAAATCCTATTGGTCCATGGATTGGTCTAGAAGTGACAAATCTAAGTGACACATGGAAACCTCTAGTGCTGCGACGTCAACATGCTGATGTCAGCATGACACATGTCACCTCCTTCTCCTTCCATGTGTGTTGTATAGATTCTAAAGTCATCCATACGGATGATGAATTCAGCAGTATGGATGTTGACGTCAGTAGTACAGATGTTGATTCATCCCCCTACTAACTGGGCTAGGTTGAACAAACTTTGACCGCAATATCTTTCGATCCATAACTCTGTTTGACAATCTGTTGCGACGTTAGAAATCTTGCGACACACTCTTTACGATGATGTCATTTTCACTGAGTTTTGGAAACTTTGAATTTTTTCCCTTTCTCTGACTGCCAAGGCCATTCTAAGCGTCCTGAGTTGCTTCTACGAGTTTTGAGTTGTTCTTATCCTTCTCTGAATCCTTTTTGGATCATCTAGTGAAAGGAAGAAATTATTTATTCCATTATCATTACATATTGGCGTCATTTCTTCTGTGAATTTACATCTTTCTCCTCACTAGTGCCCACCTAGACCTATGGTAACGTAACATATCCCCCTATTGCCCCATGTTATGGATTCCATATAATATCTATGAATTATTTTGACGTAGTGGTATGAACGAAGAAATAGATTTAATTCTTACAATTGAGCAACAATTCGAACCTCGTTGTAAGAAATATTACTTCGACCAATAGTAGGCAGGACCATATCATGATTAATGACTATAACAACATTAGGGTAGAGGGAGTGAAGACCAAATCCCTAGTTGATAGAATTAACACCAACGAAATTCACTTATCGTCTTCCAATGTGTTGATTACAGATACCAACATAAGAACATGTGGTTGATCGTAATCATATCATCATGTAGATAGATTTATCTAAACTCTCTATTTTTCAAGGATCCGGTTTTAGAGTAAAAATGATATATACACACATGTGCACACGCGCGCGCGCGCACACACACACACACACACAAAATATCCATAGTTAAGTTAAATAATAAATAGAGTTTTAAGATTTACGCAGTGGGAGTAGTTATTAAGATTGCTCTGAAAATCTATAGCAATTATTTGGAATATTTCAACATTTCACCATCACCATCTTGATGGATCTAATTATGACTACTATGGATTATGAATAAAAATTTAGAGTAAAATAAATTTTAAATATATAAGAGATCGATCAATAATTAAAATAAATTGTTTATATATACTTGAGAAATTTAAATGAATGGGTGAGTGCACGAAGTTGGTGGCTGAAAAAGTGGCAAGGGGGTCAGCATGAACACACACTTGCAAGAAAGCACATGAGTTCCTAATCCTATAGGATTGGCAAGGTCCAAACCTGTAGCAAGATTTCCACGTAGCTTCGTCGACAGGAACACACATGCATTCTTAGGAACACGTGTGTGTTCTTAAGAATGAGTGCACATTCCTAATAGGAAAGTGCACACATTCCTATTGTGCCCATTTTTTAAGGACCGCATGTACGTTTTTTGCTCATTTGCACACCGTGCCTCGTGAATTTCCTTGATTGAGAAAGAAAAAAAGGAAAAGTAAAGAAGGAGCAAATCCAAGGATCTTTTCACCATGTCCATCACAAGAAAGGTATGATTGGTTGATTTTTTGTCATTTTTTTTCTTTTTTTTGCAAAAAAAATAAAATTAGTCATAGGTTATGGATGTAAATCCCAATGGCATTGAAAACTTATTAGCAAGGCTCACTACACATAATTAATACTTGAATGTAAATCTCTCAACAATTCTCAATCTTGTATAGGTTTTTTTCAAGTTCATTGTAAAGATACCACATAGTTTTTCTTTGTTTTACACAAAATGATGTTAATATTTTGTTGGGATAAAATAACATTGTTGTTTGTAATACCTTATTCATAAGTCCACTTATTAAATATCCTTATTAAACTGCAAGGCATGGCATGTCATGGCATGGAAAGTTAAGGAAAGGAAAGGCATGGCATATAAAGTGAAGACAAAGCAAGGCATGGCATGGAAAGCGAAGGCAATGCAAGGCATGGAATGGCATGTCAAGGCAAGGCAAGGCATGGCATGGAATGACAAGTGAAGGAAAGGCAAGGTATGACATGGCATGGAAAGGCATGTGATGAAATGGAATGGAAAGTGAAGGAATGGCATGAAATGGCATGGAAAGGAAGGCATGGCATGACAAGGAAGGGAAATGAATGACATGGCAAGGCAAGGCATGAAAAGGAATAGCATGGAAAGTGAAGGCAAGGCAAGGCAAGGCATGGCATGGAAAGGTAAGGCATGGAAAGGCATGGAATAACATGGCATGACAAGGCATGTAATGGAAAGGAAAGGCATGGAAAGGCATGACATGGAAAGGCATGGCATAGCATGGCATGGAAAGACATGGCATGGCATGGAAAGGCATGGAATGGAAAGGAAAGGCATGGAAAGGCAAGGCATGACATGGAAAGGGAAGGAATGACATGGCACATGAAGGAAATGGAAGGAATGGAATGGAATGACATGGAAAGGAAAGGTATGGCATGGAATGGCATGGAAAGTGAAGGCAAGGAAAGCCATGGCATGGGATGGGATGGCATTGAAATTGAAGGAAAGGAAAGGCATGGCCTGGAAAGTGAAGGCAACGCAAGGCAAGGTAAGACATGATAAGGCATGGCAAGGAATGACATGGAAATTGAAGGCAAGGCAAGGCATGGCATGGAAGGTAAGGCAATGAAAGTAATGGAAAGGCATGGCATGACAAGGAAATGCAAGACATAGAAATACAATAATACCATAACAACCATAAAATGAAACCAAAATTTCAATAATTTATAAATTTGAAATAGTTGTTCAATTATTCCTTTTACATAACTATGGTCATTCAATTAGACCATCGAGATCATTTCTAATACTTACAGTCTCCATTAACTTCTTGTGCTCAGAGTAAGGCAAGAAGTATTGTAGATTTGATGAGTTCTTACATGGCATTGTTTGTAGTTGGAAGTTTGTACCAACAACCAAATTCGTAAAGTGGTATATGACTTCACCTGGTCTATAATCTTGAAATTCATAACCACCTTTCTTCTGTGTTATTTCATCTTGTGTTAGATATTCTCCTTTAATAACCATCGACCCAATCGAAAATTCAATCCCTTTGGAATCTATTACTGATCACATGAGGGTCTGATTTCCCTCTAAGAAACGTTCCAACCAATAATCAGTGCTCCATTCATTATCTCTTAGGGAAACCACTGCATATTTGTGCCCTGCAAAAAATGGTGTTTCAACATGTGAGTCCACTAAATGACCAAAGCATAAAACATTGATTCTAGTTATTCAAAATTTAATAGAAGTTTTCAATGAACATGGAAGTACGAGATCTGAGACACGATCATAATCTGTTGAAATACTTGATTGGTACTCCTCCAACTAGGATAATTCCATAGTTATATGTTTACCAATGGGGAGTGATACACGATCCCATCTATCAACCCAGTCTGTCGATTCATAATCATCTCATTCATTACTACTACATGGACCACAAAAGAAAGAGAGTTTTATTGTCAATATTTCAACTATTGCATTGCCTGATGTTCTATATGAATGGAATCCATGAGTGCCCTGGATTGTTTTGCATCCATAACACTGTGATCAATCTACATTGACTACCTCCAAAAAATATCTATGTACATGTCCTTTCCTGTGTGATTGGTCTTCATGGGTTCCTATTCCCTCTCCCATTACTAAAGAAAACCATTCAACAATGTATTTTTAATCTTGAATGAAGGAAGTATTTGTGAACTTCATTTCTTTCCCACATAACACTATTTTTATGCATGCCCCTGCTCCATCATGCTCCCCTTTCCCATCCTTAGAATCAAAATCATTCCAAATGTGTGGTACCTTGAGGTTTTTGTGCAACATACACAACCATTTAAATACACGAGCATTTTTTAAATGGCATGTGCAACCATCTGACCAAATCCAATGTTGATCCATTTGTATGTTCTTCTCCTTAAGGTGATTGTAGAACAACTAAAATCAATGTTGTACGTAGGCTAAGTCATGGAACCTATCATCTCTTATGTATAAGTGATACTCCTTCAATATAAATCTATTTTCTTCATTATTATTCGACCCATGCTTGTATGTGATATGGACCATTATGCTTACCCTCTTTGAGTGATAATATTGGATTTGAATCTCATTTTGTGGTTGAAGGGTGTATTTCTCAAGAAAATAAACCACTAATAACACAATAGCAATGGGAAATGTATCTGTGCATATTCTAAAATGTTCATCCTTCCATCGAGCCACATGTGCATGTTGAACATATTGTCATGTATTTTCGATGAAGTCCTTCATGAAGTCACATAATCGTACCTAGGAAGTCACCAATTGTATCTTGTTTCTTTCCTCTCCTCCATCAATATCATATGTGACATATTTAAAGCTCTGCAAGGTGACCTCCTTCCTCCCTTAACTGCTCCAATTAACTTCATGTCGGAATGAGGTAGCCTACCAATTAAAGCCCACAAATATGTTGGGACACCTGTGTCAAGGATATCTCATATATGAGAATACTTTCTAATGGTTTTGACATTGCATTTCATGATATGAGAGGTTTGTTATAGAAAATTATGTTTTCTTGTGATCTTGCTAACAATTGATTGTGACAAGACACGTCAGAATGCATTGTGGTCTTTAGAACGATATTTCTTACCAATTATTTGAAAATAATATACAAGGATTCTAACAATATGATGACTTGTTTCTAAACTTTTGACAGTTTTAATTCCTAAAATTATCCTAACAATAGTCAAACTTCTAGATTTTAACAAAGCCAAAAATAATTGACATTTAGCAGCATCGATTTTTGGTTCTAAATATTCCTTAATGATTTTATAAGAATGATAACAAATAGTATGGTTATGTAAATTACCTTCAAGTGATGCTAGAGCACTTTCATCAACCTGGATGTGTTTAGGAGTTCTTCACCACACAATGCTCAATCTGGGTAGGGTCGATGAACCCCTATCCTAGCACTCTTGACATCCCTATTGTGGAGTTAACAACGTTGTAGTTATTTCCACTTCAATCAGTAGTAGATCAAATATGGGAGGATAGTGGACATGGGATTGACTAGTTTTTGGAATGTGTGACTATCCAACAAGAGGTTGTACCACAAGAACTTATTCACCACAATGTTGTATATCATTTGCCTCTCTAATTTCATCCATTGTATAATCAGCTCCAATCAAATCCTCCATCATCTAGTCATCCAAAACAATTTTTCTTGATGATATATTGGATGGATTGATCTCTACTGAACTTCTGCACTTTTCTTGTGGTGATGGAGGAGAAAAGTCAACGACATATGTTCTTCTAGAAATTGGATTTCCCTCTTCTGAAATCGTACGCTTTGACATACGTAACTTTTCCTTTTCTCTTCTTCTACCTTTTTGATCGGTTTCTCTTTTCTTGAGGACTTTCTTTCTCGAATCCATTAGTTCCCCATGTTTAAAGAGAAATTGTTTTTCAAGCACCCCACCACAAATTTGTCTTGGTATTACACAAGAAGGGACAACTAACGATTCCAATTCTAGGTGGACAAATTTGTCTTGGTATTAAAAAAAAAGACACAACTAATAATTCCAATTCCAATTGGAAAAATTTGTCTTGGTATTACACAAGAAGACAACTAAAAATTCCAATTCCAATTGGATATATTTGTCATGGTATTACATAACTAAAAATTTCAATTGGACAAATTTGTCTTGGTATTACACAATATGACACAACTAACAATCCCAGTTGGAAAAAATTATCTTAAAATTCCAAGAAGACACAAACACCAATTCCAATTGGACAAATTTGTCTTCAAATTCTTCTCACAATGGTCTTGTAATAGCACGAAATTGTCTATGAATTAAGAAACAAGACTAAAATAAGAAAAAAATTGTCTTTGCACACTATTTTTTTGTGCAGATGTTGGGAGTGCTTTGTTGGGCTTGAGATAGATGAGGTAGGGGAGTGTGCTTGGAAAAAAAAAATTCCCATCAGGCATGCATGTTCCTAGAACATGTGTGCACTAAAGAACGTGTGCATTCTAGGAACATGCATGTGTTTATGTTGGTCATAGATGAGCAATAATTACAAGGATTTCAAGTCACTAGAACATGCACACACTCAGAATGAAACATGTATATCATTTGTTATAGACCAAACATCTTTATGAATAAATATGTATAGGATTATGGGGAGAACTAGGACCTAATTTCTTAGGATTGAAAGTGTTTTGAAGCATAGAGAAATGGTTATAGCACCAAGGTGTGGGTGAGGTGGGTGCAAGGGTTGTGGGGAATTTAACAAGAGGTATATGCATAGTGCACTCAGGGCTCGAGAGTGGAGGGGGTTAAGGGTTGGGTATAGGTTATGCCTAGGATTGAATGGAGCTAGGGTCTAGGTCATGGTCTATGTCAAGCTCAGTTCATGGTCATTGTATAGGTCTAGTTCATAGTATAAGTCTAGCTCTAGGTATATCTTATGGTATAGGTCATGGTCTAGGTCTAGCTATAGGTCTATTTCATGGTCTACGTCATGGTCATCGTATAGGTCTAGGTCATGGTCATCGTATAGGTATAGGTCATGGTATAGGTCTTTCCATGTCTAGGTCTTGTTATATCTAGGTCTAGGTCTAGGTCTTTGCATGTCTAGGTCGAGGCCATTTATTTCCTTGTGATGTAGGGAGGTAGGGTGCAGATAGAGAAAGAAATATAGTATGAGAGGGGGAGAGGGGAAGATGAAGAGAGTGTGTGAGAGTGAGGGACAAGGATACAAAGAGGAGGTGTAGAGAGAGAGAGAGAGAGAGGGAAGGAGGGTTAGATAAAAGAAAAAAGAGCAAGGTGGGGAGAGGAGGAAAGAGAGGGAGGGGTATATAGGGAGTGAGCGAGTGAGGGTTAGATGCAAGAGGTAAAGAGAGAAGGTGGTAGAGATGGATTGTTTGAGAGTGTGAGAGGGTGGGAGAGGAATAACAAGAGGGGGGGGGTAGATAGAGAGAGGTGGGAGAGATATGGTAGATGTAGGAGAGAGAGAGGAGAGATAGTGGGAGGGAGGGGGAGAGAGAGAGGGAGAGGGAGGTGGGGGGTAGAGAGAGTGTGTGCATGAGAGTACATATAGATAAGTGTTTCTTCATAAAAAAATCTAGCACATGTCAAACACTAATTGTGAATAAGGAATATTGAATACATTAAAAAATGTACTTATATTAAAGTAAAAAAGAATAATCAATGTACCATAATCATCATTAAACCATGTGAAACCATTATTAAAATGTAGGTGAACACTCATATCCATAAAATGTCATTATTAAAGAAGAGGTATAGGCATACTGCACTCAAGGCTTGGGTGTGGAGGGGGTTAAGGGTAGAGTATAGGTTATTTCTAGGATTAGATGGAGCTAGGGGGGTCTAGGTCATGGTTTAGGTCTATTTCATTGTCTAGGTCATGGTCATGTTCATATAAGTACTCGTATAAGTACTCCATTGGAAGAAGAAGAGAAACTTAATGCACACCATAAATGAAAGGCTAAATTTCTTTATTGCACATATCCTTTATTCACTATGATTCATGCCTCGCCTTTATATGGACATAGAGAGAGAGGTAGAATTAAGGGAAAATAGGAGGTGGGGAGGGAGAGAGAAAGAGGGGCAAAGAGAGAGTGAGAGTGAGAATAAAAACAAGGAGAGAGAGAGAAAAGGGGTGGTATATGTAGGAGAGAAAGAGAGGAGAGATGGTGGGAGAGAGGAGAGAGAGAGGGAGGAGGGTGGTAGAGAGAGAATGTGGGAGTGTGAGAGGGGGGGAAG
>ML783366.1:526823-551495 GCA_009831015.1 Picea engelmannii | reverse complement strand
GGGGGGGGGGTAGAGAGAGGAATAGTGAGAGGAAGGGACGTAGAGAGGGAGACATAGAAGGGAGGGTAGAGAAAGAGTGAGAGGAACGGGCATATATAGAGGGAGATAAAGAGGGCAAATAGAGAGAGAAATAGGGGCAAAGAGAGTGAGACTGAGACTAACAATGAGGAGAGAGAGAAAGGGTGGGAGAGAGGTGGAAGAGAGAGGGGAGGGAGGGACAAAGGGGAAGAGAGAGAGAGTATGAAGCATGTCAAGGAAAGATATAGTTCTAGGTATTTGAATTCCTTGTGTTGTCTAATTATTTCCATGTCTAGGTCTTAACATGTATAGGAGTGTGATGGAGAGAGAGGGAGACAGACAGGGGGGGGTAGAGAGGGAGAGGGAGATAGAGAGGGGGGGTATATGTAGGAGAGAGAGAGAGAGAGAGAGGGATGAGGGAATTTTTGATATTATGGTAGTTGTGGGAGGTATGTAACCTTTGACAAGACTAGAATATTCTGAGAAGTAAGAGAAACCCTAAATATTTGGATAATAACCCTAGAAGACAAGTCGACTTAATAGATTAAATTAATATTGAGTTATTAGCCCCCAGGAAGAGAATTAGGCCCGATAAGTTAAGATGGAGCAGTATAAATAAAGGGATCTATATCTCATTTGTCACTCACTCACTCATGACTGCATAAGGACAAGAAGTGCACATGAGTGAAGGAGAACTACAATTCTTGTAGTAGTGACATTGTCTTGGGTTATTGGTTTGGAATTTTTGCTTGGTATTTGGTTATCCTTTCTTGGTGCACTATCCTTGGTTGGTTATTGTTCTACTACCAGAATTATTCTATATTTCAAGGTTAAGGTTCTCGAGGGTGGCCTTTGTGCCTATGGTTGGGTGACAATATTTCTATATTGTCTATGGTGAAATGAGCACACCCATTTTTCTAACAGGTTATGGGCACACACCTCCTTTAGTCAGTATAACCACTAGAAGGAATCTAATCCATAATATTATCAAGCTTGTTGAAGAACTGTCGCTAAGGTTTCTAGTAGGTTCAATTACTGAAGCACTATTGCTAGGGTTACTAACAGGTGCAGTTGAAAACCCTAAAACCTCTTTCACAACACCTTATGATGGATCACTTTACTCAGGGAGAGGATATTCTAGTGCACCTTATTCCATTGCACCTATTGGCACTCTCAGAAGGAAAAAATGTCAAGGTTGAAATTTTGGGTCAAAGTCAATGTTTGACCAGTGAAATTCAATGTTTGACCAGTCAAAGTCAATATTTGACCAGCTATCGGTCAACAAAAATCATGAATGAAAAGGTAGATCATGTACACTATTTATCTCTTACAATAACTCTTGAAGATGACATTTGGATAATTGAAAGTGGAGCTTCTAGGCATATGACAGGAAACCAGGTCAAACTCTCCAATCTAAATGAAAAGAAGACATCTCACAAAGTAGAACTTGGAGACAAGAAAACCTATCCAGTCAAAGGAATTGGTAAATCTTCCATGAAATTGGAATCATGTAACAATGTTCATTTGAGTAATGTCTTATATGTACCTGGTTTAGAAAATAATCTTGTATCTATATATTGCTTAGAAGAGAAAGGAAATAGAATATCCTTTATAGATGGTGAAGTATTATCTTGGTCTAGGGACTCTAGCATAGAGAATGCTAGAGTTATTGGAACTCGTGAAGAAAGATTATATAGACTAATAGAACGTAATGATGAATCAGTTGTACATGATGAAGTCAATCCCAGTGAACTTTGACATAAAATGTATGCTCATCTTAACTATCAAGCAATACCTTTCCTCCAGAAAATGGTTGAAGGAATACCATAACTACAATCTACACATGAAGGAATTTGCAGAGGATGTGCACTTGTTAAAAATGTTAAGAAGCCATTCTCAAGTAGCGATAATAGATCTAAGGAAATCCTAGATCTAATACCTTCAGATGTTTGCGGTTCAATGCCAGTCAAATCTCTAGGAGGTTCTATTTGTTATGTAACCTTCGTAGATGATTACTCAAGAAAGACTTGGTTATATCTCTTTAAGACAAATGATGAAGTTTTCAACAAGTTTCAAGAATTCAAAGCAAAAATAGAAAATCTCACAAGTAAGAAAATCAAGACTTTGAGAACAGATAATGGAGGAGAATACACATCCAAGGAATTTGTTGCCCTTTTCAAATTAGTAGGGATTAGGAGAGAGATAACCATTCCTCATAATACTCAACAATATGGTGTAGTAGAAAGGAAGAATAGATCCATTGAAGAAACCATGAAGGAACTAATGAATGATCAAGGTTTATCCATGTATTTATGGGGAGACAGATCCATGGCAACAATATATGTTTAGAACAGAAGTTCCCATCACATATTGAAGGATATGAATCTAGAAGAAGCCTTCTCAGGAAAGAAACCTAATGTGGATCACTTAAGAATATTTGGGTGCCCTGTTTACATTTATATCCCCAAGGATAAAAAAGAAGAAACTAGAACCCTCAAGAAAGAAGGGAATATTTGTTGGATATAGTGAATCCTCCAAAGCCTACAAAATCTATATTCTATAACAACATAAGATTAAAGTCAACAGAGATGTAACCTTCAATGAGAAGATGGCTTTCAAGAAATCTATAGAAGAATCCATGGAAGAAGAATATGAACATCCTAAAGAAGAAATCCCTATCTTCCAGAAAGTCAGAATGAAGAACCAGAACAACTTGATCATCCAATGCAACCATGCGAACCTATTGAATTAGTCATTGTACCCAAAACTAGAAAATGTCCATCTTGGCTTGAAGCTACTCTACAAGAAGCAGAAAGACTCAAAGCTCCAAGTGGCACTTTCAGAGAAAGAAAGAAGCTCGAAATATTCTCCAGCTATGCAACATGTATGACAAAACTTATAATGAAGAACCCACCACATTTGAAGAAGTAGTTCAAAATAAACAATGGAAAGAAGACATGAGAGAAGAATACCAATCCATCATGAAAAATGACAGATGAGAAATTGTGCCTAGACCCAAGGAAAAATTAGTGGTAACTTCAAAATGGGTCTACAAGATCAAATATGTAGTATATGGAAGAATAGATAAATACAAGGAAAGGTTCTTAGCTAGAGGGTTCTCCCAGAAGGAGGGAGAAGATTATGACAAAAACTTTTCTCCTATTTCCAGATATACTTCTATTAGAGCCATTATGTTTCTTGCCACTTCCATGGGATGGAGTTTACATCATATGGATGTAAAGACATCATTTCTTAATGGAGAAATTGAAGAAGAAGTATACATTGAACAACCTCATGATTTTGAGGTGCATCCCAGAGACACTCAAGTTTTGAGATTAAATAAATCCCTGTATGGACTCAAGCAATATCCAAGAGCTTGGTATGCCAGAATTTTTCACAAACTTGCAGTTAATAAGATATTTGATTTTTTGTAAAATATTTAAGCCAGTTCCATGTGGAACCTAGACATGAGCATTGGATAGCTGCAAAGCATGTTCTAACATATATTTTTCGGACGTTAAACTATGATTTAAGATACACCTCATCCAGTGATATACAAGTTCATGGATTCACAAATTTAGATTGGGTAGGGAGTGCAAAAGACAAAAGGAGTACTTCAGGGATGTGTTTCAGTTTTGGCTCTGCTATGATATCATGGGCCGGCAAGAAATAGAAGTGTGTAGCACTCAGCACAGTAGAAGAAGAATATATCGCAGCATGTGAGGCATGTACCGAAACAATATGGCTAAGGAATTTGATTTCTGAATTATTTGATCAGGTACCAGATTCGACCTTAATATACGATGACAATCAAAATTGTATGATTTTATTATAACACCCAGTGTCTCATGATCAGTCAAAACATATTGAGATCAAATACTACTTTATTCATGATAAAGTCCAGGAAGAAGAAGTGAAACTCCAGTATATCTCCACAAATGAGCAGGTAGAAGATATTTTGACAAATCCTTTCTCCAAGATAAAGTTTTCATACTTAAGGGACAAGATGGGGCTCATGGACATAACTACCTTAGTTGAAAGGGAAGAGATGGATCCCCATGTTGGGAGGGAGCACTGATATGTTATTGATTCATGGGAAACCATTTTCTAGTTTCAAAAAATGGTCCAGGTTGGGAAGTTCCATTCCAGACTGGAAAGTGGTTCGAGATTTCTGACGGATAGTCATTCTCCAGTTCAGAAAATGGTCTAGATCGAATAGTCATTTTCGTAATGAAAATGTTCCAATGGATTGTTGATGTACCATCGACAATGATTCCCCTTGTGTCTAGTGTGGGGGGGTGGTCTAGGACAATCATTCTTCTTGAAATTCAATCTGAGTACTAATAAAGTAGAATGGTTCACCTCGCCTGGAAGTCATTCTTTCAAAGTTCGCAATTGTGAGAAGTTTCGAAGAATGGTCCATTTTGGAGGTTAGTGTAGGACAATCATTTCCTTAGGGAATGTTACGAACAACCATTCCCTAGGGAAGAATCATTATCTCCAAGTTGCACTATGATTAGTGCCGTAGGAATGGCCCAGTTAGGTGAATGGTCCAGTTTCAACAATCAGGGACATGAATTCCCTAAGGAAGACTAATTCTCTCCAAGTTGCACTATGATTAGTGTCAGAGCAATGACCCATTTAGGTGAATGGTCCAGGATCATAAATTAGGGAAAATTATTCTTCTATGTTGGGAAGAATAGTCTAGATGGCCCATGGATGATGTGTTACTTTCTGATGGAAGATGCTCTTCCATATCTCATAGATGTGAGTAGAAGAATGGCTCAGATGACTCAGTTTGTATCATGATATTGTTGATATCAGATGATATGATTATTGTAGAGATTGTATGTCTCTAGAATATAGTTGTATGCTATTGTGGTGGATGTGATCCACTGGTAGTGATTTTGTTTCACTAGTTAGTAGCAGTGTGCTACTCGGATTGGTTGTGTACCACTGGATAGTAGTCGAATACTACTATGTATAGACACAGTTGTGTTCTATTGGATGACATTGTGTTTATTTCCCTGGAGACTATCTAGTTGAATAGTGATGATGGTGCTCGTGATTTGATCATGAGATAGAATGTGTGGCTATGATGATGCTACCAGTTGAATGGTTTGTTTTTTCTCAATACCATTGCCTATAAAACCTCCATAGCTAGGAGGGAGCGTTGATATTATGGTAGTTTCGGGAGGTATTAGCCTCCACATGTAACCTTTAACGAGACTAGAATATTCGAGGAAGCAAGAGAAACACTAAATCTTTGGATAATGACCCTAGAAGACAAGTCAACTTAATAGATTAAATTAATATTGAGTTATTATCCCCCAAGAAGAGAAGTCGGACCAGTCAGTTAAGATGGAGCAATATAAATAAAGGGAGCTAGATCTCATTTGTCAGTCACTCACTCACGACTGCATAAGGACAAGAAGTATGTATGAGTGAAGGAGAACTGCAATTGTTGCAGTACTAACTTTGTCTTGGGTTATTAGTTTGTAATTTCTACTTGGTCTTTGGTTATCCTTGCTTGGTGCACTAGCCTTGGTTGGTTATTGGTCTTCTACCACAATAATTATGTCTGTCAAAGTTAAGGTGCTCGAGGGTGGCCTTTGTTCCTATGGTTGGGTGAAAATATTGCTATATTGTCTATGGTGAAACAAGCACATCCATGTTTCTAACATGAATGACTTATAAGAGCGCATGCACATTAATAGGAATGTGTTCACGAACCTCCTAAAGCATGTGCATGTTCTTAGAGAGTGTTTGCATTCCTAGAGCGTGTGCGCACTCCTAAGAATGTGCACATGTTATTTTGAATTCATTTTTTTTTTGGGTGGGATTGACAATGTGTAATCTGACTTGGTTGACTCGAATTTAGGTTTGGGATGACAAACCTAGTGGTTCGGTTTGCAAATTGATAAAAACCTCCATTTTGTGAATACCCCTCTACATCTCTGTCTTTGAAGTTATTTTCCTATAGGCTAAAAAATTCAATTGTTGACAAAACTATAGACATAGATAGAGTTGGCTATGCATATTTGAAATATATAAAAAAAAAAATTAAATTAACATTGTTTACTATTTTTAATCTATTTTTGGCTTCACATATATCATAATCCTAGAATACATACCTCTCTTATTTCTGCTATAATTTTTTGTCGGCTTGACCATTTCTCGAATGATTTATAGGTGGCACTAGAGAAGATAGATACCTACGATACAATATATATATATATATATATATATATATATATATATATATATATATATATATATATATATATATATATATATATCATGTTAAGACCCTCTTATCCTGCACGAACAAAAGACGTTGTAATTTTAGGGATATGTTGACTTTGATAATTTAAAAACAAATATTAAATTAATATCAAAAATTTCCAAAAAATATAAGGCACAAGAAAAATAGGTTCTCTACAAATATACAAGTTTTTGGAACTAAATTCCATCATTAAGGTACTCAAAACTTGCACAAACAAAAACACATACATTATATTTTGTTGGAAAACTAAGATACCAACGTTCTAAAAAATCAAATTTGACATAGTTATTCACAATTTCTATGAACAAAAGTTGTATATTCGGAAAGCTAATTCAATTTCCTATGTTTCATATTCTTAGACCATATTCAAATTCATTGTAAAAGTATGTTGAATAATCCATCCAAGTTAACAAATTGTTGATTTTCCAGGTTTGCATTGCCACTATCGCGTCATGAGAGACCAGCGTTAGCTTGCACTCACCCAAATGTTTTTTTTTACAACGAAGTATCGTATTTACAAGGAATATGTTAAAATATCTCTTATATATTTTATATGATACTCTAAAAACTATCTCTATAATAAAACCCTCATAATTATTCATGGGTAACTTTGGTTGTGTAGGAGCTGTTTGTGTTGCCATTGGGGGAGGCTCTTCAAACATTGCCATTAGAGGGTTTAAGTGTGGACCTAGGCATGGAATCGGGTGAAATGAAATAGTTTCACAATATTTTAATTTTGATTCCATTTTGAAATAGAACTTGAGGTTCCACAATCAACACCACATCTGACTAATTTTTGGAACATTATTACTTGAGATTCCATAATAAACACTATAGCTCATTAATTTTTGTAATATTCTTACTATGCAATGTGGGAAGTCTTGGAAAAGATAGTGTTTTTTAAGTTGTTAGAAACATCGTTGTAAATGGAGATATGTTTAATGGAACTCATAATGGAGTGAGGATCAAAACATGGGAGGGACTTAGGAGAGAAGGGCACTATTACTAACCTTACATTTCAAAATATAAAGATGAAAGAGACAATCAATTCCATAATGATAGACCAATATTATTGTCCCCATGATTCTTGTTCTAATCAGGTGCTAATTCATTTTATAGTCAGAAGTGCATGCTTCATTTATCATTGTAATTTTTTACCATTTCATTTTTTAGAGACAAACATCGTCCTAAAATTTGTAATCAATACGACTATTGATTTATATCTGTGTCCTTTTGTATGGATTTGGTGGAAACAATGTGAAGATTAGCAATTTGGTATTCAAGAACATCATTGGGACATCATCATAAAAAATAACCATAAGTATGACCTGCAGTAAAAGAGTTCCATGTGAGGCAATCAAAATAGAGAATGTGAAGTTGAGCTTTATAGAGAAACTAGTTCAAGCACTATGTGAGAATATCAAGGAGATTACAATTGATTTTCTAAAACAAATTTTAGTTTGTAAGTGATGCATCCAACCAATGTAACTTTGATTTTTGTGGTTTTTCCTCAATATAACTCTAATTTTTGTGGTCTTCATTTTAGTTTGTAACTAAATATTCCAACCAATGTAAGGTTAATTTGTGGTTTTCCAACTTATATTTTCAATATATGAATATAAATTGGGGATTTGGACTTTATCATTTTCTTCAATTAGAATAATTTTTTCAAATTCATGATGGTCTTTGAACCATATAGGTAACAATTTGTAACATACCCTCCTCTTTGTATAAGTGTTCTAATTAATGTTGACTCCTGACCAATGGATTCAACTGTTATAGCATTTTTTTCCACACTCCATGCATCTTGCTTTGATGGCCTTCCATTTCCCTCTGTAGAGTCAAAATCCCCTTTTTGTTCATTCCAGAGCTAAGAATTAAAAAATTTGTACATATACACGGACCAAAGTTAGAAAACACGTGTATATGCAAATTGCTCCATTATTTTCCCCGTACATTGGGTTTTGTGCTCAAAAATTAAAAACATATGTCAGGATTCCATGCCAAGTCACGAGATCTATGATCCTTGACCTTCCATATACTGGAAACACTCTGACTCAACCCTTCAAATCCATTTGAAGGCTATAAATTGAGGCCATATACAAGCCTTACATTCATTCATCATTAAGAGCAAAGACACTCTGGAGAAATTTCACTTCATATTGAGTCTACATCCCTTTGTCCTTGAAAGTTTTAACTACTTTTGTGTTCAACCCCCAAGATCTTCATGTCTTGAGAAGGAGAAACTCAATTACTCCTATCACTTGTGAGCTTGCCTTTGTGGAGGATTGAAGTGGTGAAGGCCCAACTGGAGGAACTTAGTTTCTCGGTTCCGATATGTGTCATCACAAAAGTTTGTCACCTATGTACTTTTGTTGATTACATTAATAGAAATACTCTTTTCTCATCCAATATATGTCGAAAATATATGTATTCATTTCCATGGGCATATTTGTTATACATGTTAATGGATTATGCTAATTTATATGCTATCGTTCTATATAATTTCCATATGCTTGTGTATCTTGGATGTTGATGACAAGTTGCAGGTATCAAGCTTTGGATCGTGAGTTCAACCATGGTCTTCTTCGGACTTTCAGATGAGGTAGGTTTCTAGCCTTCTCTTGTTAGCATTTATATTTATCTAGCATACTTGAGACTAGAGTTGATTTATGGATTTTGTTCCAACTGTTGTGATTTTCCCCTATCCATAGAGAGATTTTCCTTGTAACAGAATTTGTGAATCCGCTGGGGAGATCTCCCTTTTGGGGTATTGGGTGATTTTTCTCCTTTATTTCTCTTTGTTTTCCTGATATTTTGTCTCATGTTGCTTGATGGCCTCTATTATGATTTGTATATGAGTTTCTTGGCCTAACCCTTGCCCACAGAATGTCTTCTTTGGAATACTCGAGTTTTCCCTTGATAGTCATGTACATACACGCGTTGTCTATCTTTATGGCGTGTACATACGCCTTTGTTACCTGAACAGTCACGTACACTATTTTCTATGTCTTTTTGGTTGATTTTGGTGTTTTTTTTGTGAGTTTTGTTGGTTGTTGATATTTCTTGGGTCCCTGTCCTGACTTTTGAGTGCATACAGAGTGATAGGAAGTTGTGTCATTGGTGAATCTTTTGGGCGAAGTCACTTCTTGTCATTTTTTTTCTCATTTTTTTTCCTTTAATTATGGTATGGGTAGTCGCTTCCTAGTTTCCTCTTTGGTTTGTCTCCTTGTGCTTGCAATAGGTTCTACCCACGAGGTTGTTTATTGAGTCCTTGTATTTTCATTTCATTATATTGAAAATACAAAAAAAATAGCTTTTTTCTTTTTTGCATTTTATTTAGAGATTTTTCACTTTTTTCTGCATTACATTAGTTTTGGCATGTTAGGAAAGATTGCACTTCATTGAAATTGAAGATATTACATATTGAGAACAACATTTAGAAGCATACCATTTCTTTGAAAATAAAGACTAGTACTTAGAAATGATTTTACATTTTCTTCTTTTTATATATGTTGAGTCATCATATCATCAGTTTCACGATCACACCTCTTGAGTAAGTAGAAGCCATTAAAATTAACGCCATATAATTAAAATTGATTAGAAACGATTTTGTTTTTCAGGATATAGAAACAAGTGTAGGACCTAGGGCCTTGGAATAGGATTTTGTGAGTAAACTTATCCAAGGCTATAAAGCTCAACGTATGTGTCTGACCAGGGAGTTGTGAAACCCATTGTGTAACTGGTTTCCTCAGGAGGCTCTAGTCACACTGTAGTTAAGCACGAGGTCATGCAAAGTTGGTTTCACAGATATCCCTCTAATACCTTCCTAGCGTTAGAGATATTTCTGGGGTTCTATTTGTATCTGGAGGTTTCGCTAGTGCCTTTACCTCCTTGAGAAGCAATGATTTTGAGATTCTGGGCTTTGCTACCCTGCCCATACGGTGGACTGGAACTATGACTATTCTCCCATGCATTGGTTATACCATGGTGAGTTTAGTTTCTTGAGCTAGGTACCCACATAGGTTTCTTGCAAGGGTTCTTCTGCAGGTACCCTGGTCGGATATCTCTCCGGAGGAATATGACTGGTTGTGCTATGAAGCCCAAAATGGTCCTTATAATCGATTAGGTTACCTCCACTCTATTGTTTGGGATTCTCGTCCCCTCTTGGGAGAGTAATACCTTCCTTAGATCGGGAGGTCCCTTCAGTCATCATATCCTATTTGTGTGCCTTGGGATTTAGTTTTATTTAGGAAGTGTGCTCTTTGATTATGAGGTGGCATTAGGATTTTGTTTTGTGTTGTGAGTTATGAGTCATTGTGGAGAAATACCAGCCTCCCCACTGGTCTCACCATATTTTGAATCAAGTACCATATTTTTTTCTGATATCGAATCCACCTCCTAAAAGGAATAGGTTTAATAGACATGGTACATACATATCCACCACTCAGGCTCGTGATCACCCTACCATGAGTACTGAGTCAGATATGAACATGTTAGGAAGCCCTTTGAATCCAACCTATGCTTTGGTCAGTGGAGTCCCCTTAACTCCCTCATCATCGATTGTTTGGATTTCGAAGAATCCCTCACTTAATGATACCCATCCCATGATCTCTTCTCAGGCCATGGGAATGAATCCTTTTACATTCTCAAGCAGTATGCCCAATTACAGTACTCATTCTATGCCTTGAGCCTCTAATCCTTTCTCTTTTGGTATTCCATATATGACTTCACACTTTTCATCCTCCATTCCAACCTCTAATGTAAATATTAGTTTTGGGCCTGAGGGCACATCGCCCCCTCACACTCCTCTCACATTTGGTGGGGATCATATCCCTCAACCAACTCCTACAGTAAGAGGTTGGAACCCTCCTTCCTCCAGCCCAATCCTAGCTATAATTTTTCAGGATGGAATCCACAAATGGGTGGGCCTTATACTTCTTATATCTCTTCTATCTATCCTTATTCCACAATGCTAGTTCCTACAAATGTTTTTCTAATGGAAAACCTTGCTCTAACCTCTGGTGTTTCATCATAAGGGATTCAATGTTATAGTATGGGAAACCCCCGACACGAAGTTCCTTCATCTAGGGGCAATATATATCCTCACATGAGTAATCCATATAATATCGCTTTCTCCTCATAGTGTCCTCCTCAGTGATGATGCTCCTACAACATTTTATGAATCAGTTGGGAGGAGGATAATATCCTACCGGACAAGGCCATGGTGTATACCACAACCCTTCTTGGAACCCGTCTTTCGCAGGAGTATGGGATCAGACGCCACAACCCTGGATCCATTTTCTGGCCATGTTAAATCAGCCAGACTTGTCAAAATTGATGAACAACTGAGTACATCATTATCCGTCATGGGCCCCCATCCCTACCAAGCTTCCCTCTAACATTACAAAGTTTGAGGGAAATATTGGTGAGGACCCAGGTGATCATGTGAGTACCTTTCACCTATGGTTCTTATCTAACTCCCATAATGATGATTATGTTTGTTTGAGACTATTTCAATGCACCCTTATGTGGTTGCCGTGAAATGGTACATGGAGATACCTGGGGGGACTTATGGAACTTTCAATGAGTTGGTCTTGGTTTTTCTCAACCACTTCCAATTGACGGTCGTTACGATGTCAAAATAGAACTTTTATCATCTTTTCATCAATATAAAACCACCCACATATCCAATCATATTCAAGAGTGGCATAAACGAAAGAGGTTGATTAAAGCTTACATTCATCCATAGTTTTTGTTGGAATGATTCCTTGATTCCTTATTGCATTACATTTCGAAGGATGTTTCTACATCTTGAGTGACATATGAGGAAGAGGCCATCTTGAAAGCCCAATAGTTGGACCTTATATATGCTCAATATGGGATGCTCTATGAAATTATCCCTGACATGCAATGGTTGAATTACGATCCTAGACAAAATCCTGGGCCTCATGCCGATGGCATTATAGGCTCCACAAGTGCCAAGACTGCAGACCAGGTGACGAATCAGTTGAAAGAGTTTTCTCTTAACTATTATGCAACAAGACAAGCTATGAATTCTTCCTCAACAACCTAGTCGACGAATGTACATTCTGTATAGTCGATGAACCCAAAAGGTAACCAAAAACCTAGAGGGGACAATAATAAAGGACGTGGTAATAGTCGTAAGGGTGGGAAGAATAATAGTAATAAAATCAACAGTAATGATAAATCTAATAAGAATGCTTGTGAGGGAAAGAAAGAAAAGAGGAAGGTGAAGTTTCCTTGAATACTTTGTAAAGAATATCACTTACCCACATGTGCCCCAAAATTGAGGAAGCCTCGAGGCTCATAGTGCAGTAATCTATTGTGTTGACTAACCCATTTCCACATAACCAAAATATGTCCTCAGGAACCTCCAACACCAGAAATGAGTCGAGTGGAAGTCAAAATCCCTCGACACATGATGGTGGGCATCAATGCATCAATATGGTCCAGTCTGATATTAGTGTATCCACTAGAGATCACAATTAGGTCTAGATTCTCCTCCTTCGGAAACACCTTTGTGGATCGATAAGCCTAAACCTATGCCTTGTCTTTGTTACACATTATTTTGGTCACTCTGGTGATGTCTCGACAATTATGTGTTCAGGATCTCATAAGGACATTTTTCCTGAGAAAAGTGATTGTTGTCTTCTTCTACAAAACATATTTTTAAGATGAGTTTGCAGGCTACATGTATTGTAGGATGCAAGAAACCCTGATTCTTGCAGGCTACTCCATACTTGGATTGCGAGATGTTTGCAGTTTACTCTATAAGTAGGGTGTGAACCTGCTTCAAAGCTTAAAAGGGAGAAGAGGTTATGAAGGTTCTAGAAGAGGATCTTCTAGAAAATGATTTGGCATTTGCATGGTTGGCATCCTACTGACTTCTCAGATTTAGTGGGATCATCCTCATCCCTTTAACCATCTCTCCTTCTCCTATATAATGAAAGGTTTCTCAAAGAAGAGGTTAAGCAAGATTGAATAGAGAATTGATGAAAGAATAGATTCAGAATTGTGTGAGGAATCCTATTTGAATTGATTCTTGAGACCTCCATTTGTCCATCAAGCCATAGTGGATATTCTTCATGCAAGCATGGAGCAAGTGTGTGTGTCAGAACGAAGGAACACCGAAAGGAATCTTGCGACATCAAGACAATCTAGTTGTATCTTCTACTTTCATTTAATATAATATAGTGGCATGTCCCTTTCCCATAAAATCACTCTTATTTTATTACATGACTCCTTGATCGCATGTTTAAGTTTTCATTGAATGTATTATTGTTGCTTTCACCTTGGTCGATTTGTGTCATTGTAGATCTGATATCACAAGGCTACCAAAGCGAATCAGGGACAACAAATACATAAGGAAGCGATATCTAAAGGTACATCACTTATTCCTTCTTCAATGACAAATTCAATGATTGTAACTTAGGGGAAGTGTCATGTCCTGTCCTGTTTTGTTCTAGATCAAAGTGGATCTAGGGAGATCTGTTAATGTTCACATATACCGATTTATCCTATAACAAAATTGGCGACTCCACTGAGGATACGACTCATTTTTTTGTTTTTTGTTGGCGATTTTCTCTTAGCCTACTTTTTTCATTGCCAACCAGTCTCTGAGTCTATAGGAGACCCATATAGACTCTCTGGACCTAGAAGTTCACTCAAAATTTTTGTCCCTTTTCCAAATTCTTCTTGATTACAAACCTTCTCACACTATACCTCTCTATAGCCTGTGAGAACCATTGATTTTATCACCCTATTGTTTAGTCCAGTGTGAACTTCTCGTACCCTGCTAGTGTCTAGACTGTGGGAATTCCTAATTTTCACACTGTACCCCACTACTAGGCTGCGAACTCATTTGCAAAAGTTTTGGATTAGGTCTTCTTGTTTTTTTTATGCCTAGATTTGTTTCTTTACCTGGGAATAACTTCTTTTGCCAGTGTTTGACTGTTTCTTGACTTCAAATCTTGCAGTTGATTGGTTTTCGGAGATCGAAAACTCTTTTGAATCAATTTTCCACCGTTTTTACTTATTGACCTTTTATCAACAAGGGTATAATCTCTGATTCTGAAATCTAAGTTCTTGTTTGGTCAAAAGTCTTTGATTGGATTAAAAGTTGGGATTAATTGTCCTTTTAGATTGCTTGTTGCTTGGAAAATTATTTGTCCATGTGCATTTGAAGAGACTTTTCCTTGTCAATTTTTTATTTTTTATCTCCATTGAAAGATCGATTTGGGTGTTTGTTGAGTATTTTATTTTCATTGGTTACTTACCTTTTCTTAGTTCCATCCCTATTTTTTGGTTTCTAAAAAAAAAAATTAAAGTCTTTTATTTTAAGCAATCATTTATTCAGAAAATATTGGCGTTAAAATCTTGAAAGAGAACGAATAGTGAATTTACATTGTCAATGATTGTTTGGTACTACATTTAAAAAGAGAATTGTACATCATAGTTTGCATTGTTCCAGAAAACTCATTTTTTCCCTGCTGTAGATAGAATTCATCGAACAAAAGTTTGTATCATTCATTTCTATTTACACATTGTTGGGTAAAAGTCTTACACAACGTTGGTTTCATTTCCATCTCCCTCTTGCATAACAATGACCTTTAATAATATTGCACAACTTTAAAATTAAACTAGTAACATTTTCTAGGGATCTTTTGCACAAACATTAGCTAGGCTAGAGCTTTGGAATAAGTAGTGAGACACACTCTCCAAAGAACAAAACACACAATAGTATCTTGTGATAGGGAGTGTCAAATTCCATTTGCAACATTTTGTCTTGGGAAGCCCTTCTCACACAAGGGTCAAACCTGAGGTTGCATTGATATTGACAGAGTTACTCACCATGATTTTTTGATCTCGGTGTAGATATAAAACGTATTATGGGGGTCGCTTGAAGCTATACCCACAATAATGAGTGGAAGCCTCTCGAGTTGATTTCGGACTACATACCCTACCCTTGCATGTGGATCAGACTGTTGACTGTTCCCCCAGGCATCATTGTTGTTTGTGGTAACTTTAGTATCCTATATTCTTAGTGTCTTACACAAGGTGATTATGGAAGGGTAAGTCTTCACAGTACCTGGAATCGACGTTGGCCAGACTCACTCGGACTCCTTGGAGGGTATACCCACGATTATGTGTGGGATCTTTCACCAGGGTGTAAGTCCGTTAAGCGGGTCGTCAACGTAAATTTTCCACCCTAGCCCAACCCCTTCTCTCGATGTCACGACGTTCGATTTCATCACCGACTGGTGACTTTGAAATAGGAAGGTCTTGTTTGCTTGGTTTTGATTCCTAGATTTTACTAGTGTGTGTTGTTTGTTTCCATAAGTTGGCCATAGAATTTATTTCGTGAGATTTTAGCTCGACCACCATTGACCCTCCACGTCACTCATGTAGAATGCAAGGACTACCCCCAGATGATCTGCAAATTTCTCAACCCTTTCCCACCAACCCACCGGAGGGCTCTCCTCAACAGAGTGAAGTCTAATACATTTCCACTCCACGAGTGGAAAGAACTGACTCTTTAGAACAATTCCAAATTATAGATTCTCTAGAGGGCTTGAGAATTCCTCCCAACTTTGTGAGACGTATTGTTCGAGTGAATTCATCCGGAGATATTGTAGTTGAGTCTTCTGGATTTCCAATTGGACCTTTCATAGGCCTTGAAGGTCAGGATCCTTTTTGGACTACTGGCATTTTTAGACGAGATCTCTTTGGTTCAGGAATAGGCGTTGATATCATTGTCACACCTGAGCCGCCCGAAACATCCGATCCAGATGCGATACCTTTTACTACCACCTATTATTTCCCTGGTTCAGACACTCAGCCAACCGACCATATCTTGAATATCCCCCTTCAAGTGGCCCATTGTACAATGGTCCTAGATACTACGAATCTTCACACCAGGAATACGATGGCTAGCCAGGCACCCATTGGCATGTCATTGTTACCCAGACTCACCCCTATGCTTCCCCCTGGATATCATGCATTGAATGATTCTATTCTCGTTCCTACACAAATCCCATCCAGGACTCCTGGCATTTCCACTCCTTCTGGGAACCATTTTCTTCCTGGTTTTATTCTGACACTTCCTTGACCCCCTTCTAGAGGGTCTCTTCCATCCCCTATCAGAGGAACTAACCCAAGTGGCACCACCCAGTATTTCACACCTAATTACCAGATTCCTGTTGGTGGACAATTTCACCCTGGAGGCCAAACGCAACCCCCTTTTGGAGGTCAAATCCCAATTGGGACGCAACCTCCGATTGGAGGGAAACCCCCACCCTCTGGAAAAAACATACCTGCATCCTTGGCCCAGTATTGGAACTATATTATACAAAATAATCCTCAATCAACTAGGGGGAAACAACCTCAAGCTATCTCTTTCATACCCCCTAGTATGAGCCAACCATATCCAGGTCCATCCAATTCTGTTTGGGGCTTGAATGTTGAACCGAACGTCCCTGTTCAAGGGAACCTCCCTAACCAATACAACCCTATAAATTACATGCCTCCACACCAACAACCAAATCTGCCTAGATCTTCGCATTATATGCAAACTGCTTATGGTCCTAATGGTATAGCTATGTGACTTCCTCCCCAAATTCACCAGTACCACCACGTGAACAGACAATTACCCTTCTTAGCCACCCTAGACCTCCCTGATCTATCTAGAATTTTAAATGATCCTATCCGTCACTCTCCTCAATGGCCCGCCATACCGACCAAACTACCATCCAACATTCCTAATTTCGATGGTAAACCGGGAGAGGACCCGAACAATCATGTAATGACTTTCCACCTTGGTGTTCATCCAACTCTTTGATGGATGACTCTATTCGATTACGTCTTTTTCAGCGAACTCTCACGGGTTCCGCCGTGAAGTGGTATATAGAATTACCACGAGGCTTCTTTGTTGAATTTTTCAACCTTGCCATGGATTTCCTCACCCACTACCAGTTACTGATCCATTACAAAATGGGAACTGAAATTTTGAGTTTTCAAACAAACCAAAGCCACTCATATCTCTGCTCACATTCATGAGTGGCGACAGAGACGACGTCGCATCAAAATCGAGCTTCTCGATCAGTTACTGGCAAAGTGGTTCACGAAATCATTCGCTCATGACATCGCCATGGGTGGAGTTGTCACAGAAGAACAGGCGATCAGTCATGCTCAATACCTTGACCTCATTTACTTACAAACGCGTACTCTTTACGATTTACTCCCTGACGCACCTCATCCTTCTACTACTACTACTTCAACCACTCTTGTTGCTTCTCATGCGGCTGATGGTGTGATTGGAACTTTCCATGCCCAACCCCACTTCGCACAAGACTCTACCACCAACCCCAAGTCTGTTGTTTCTAATGTTCAACATGCGTCGTCTCCTACTCCTCCCGTCGGTAAGACATCTGAGGTGAACTCTGTTCAATCTACCCCTATCGGAAAAAATAAATCCAAAAAAGGGAAGGGTAAGAATAAGGAGGATAAAAATAATCCACAATCTGAGAAGACAAAAACACAACCTGTTGATGATAAGGATAAGTGAAAACCTCGATACCCTTGTCTTATCTGTGGTGATGATCACTACACTGAGGATTTTCCAAGATGCGTCGAGGTTACTAAGTTCCTTCAAGGGACCCTGAAACTGCCTACTTTGGACATGTTGTCACAACCCTTCCCTTCTCAACAGCATGCCCAATTGGTCATTCATGACCAATCCTCCCTCTCCACTACATCCTATTTCCTAATGTGTACAAGTGATTCAAAGAAGAATGACATCACACTTACCACTCGAGCTCGAGCCAAAGATTATTCTTCCTCCAAAGAGAAGGTTGATGAAATACCTCCTTCCTTGGTCCAACCATCTCCATCAGCTCCACCTACCAATGGTACTCTTCATATTGAACGACCGAGCCTAGACACAGTTCTTCACCCTCCCCCGAAGGGTGTTCTTCAAAAGTCTGCTTTCAATCCTCATGCGCGTGTTGCCCAGAACTATAGTATTGTAGAAGATCTGGCCCAAGCACCATCCGCGATGTTAGCCCTCGAAGTCCTTCAGAGTTGTCCCACACAATGGAAGGCACTATTGAAAGCTATTGGTGGAATCGACCCTATGGATACAAATTTAATAATTTTTTACTTGGAAGATCACATTCCAAGGTTACCCCCTCAACTCGCATTTCAAATACAAGTTATTGTCTCCAACAAGAACACTTGTAGAACAGTTATTAATGAGGGTTCCTTGACGTGTGTCATGTCTATTGCCTGCTGGAAAGCCATCAACTCTCCTCCCTTAACCGAATCACACAACACGCTGAAAGCCTTTAATGGCTCTGGGTTTAAGCCTTACGGTGTCCTCCCTTCGTTGCCTATTATGTTAGGAGGTAAAATGGTCAACGTTGAAGTTGAGGTCTTTGATGCTCCTCTCAATTACAACCTTCTACTTGGTCGTAGCTGGATCGATTCCACGCATTCAGTTGTGTCCACTCTTTTCTGTGCCGTACGTTTCCCACATCAGGGAAAAGTAATTACGATGGACTAATTGGCCTTATTTAACTCTGATACACGTACCAACAACGTACCTTTCATTGCGAAAACACCCCCTGGATACGAGAATGTCGGTGTAGATCTTCTTAAAATTTCCTCTTTGATGGGTACTTTCCCCATTCCACCACCCGATACTCCACATCCGTATGTCACCTTGATCAACATGATTTCCACCTCTGTTCGAGAAACCCCTGCATCTTCTGACCCGTGGATAGTACCCAACCCCGGTGATCATATTCGCTATGGCGACCAAGTGCCTTTAATTCCAATCGAATCCGCTTATCAAGCCATTCAATCGGAAACCCCTTCTACCCCCTCTCTTGGTGATCTATCTCCGGATCCATTCTGTGTCATTTTTCCTATAGACGAGATGATTATGTCTGTTATGTCCATAAAAGATACCCTTTGGGATGATGGACATCATCGTTTCATTATCTTCCTAGAACAACACACCATTAAGAGTTACCAATGGATCTCGACTCCGTCGACCGTTGTCGTCCTTTCTACCATTCCCGAGTCTACACATGATATGTTCTACAAAGGGAACTTAAGTAATATCTCACCCACCATCCCCCTCGACATATCCATTAAACCTGGAGTTGTAAAAAATGTGCATATCACAGCTTCGTGTTCCAATGACGAAGTTGTCACCTACAAGTCTCTTTTTCAATAATTTTGTGATGTCTTCGCATGGAGATATGAAGAAATTCCAGGTATTGACCCTGACATTGTTGTACATGAGATTAAGACATACCCGGGCGCTAAACCCATCCGGCAACGACTTCATCCGGTCCACCCACGTAAAGCAGCTGCTATCAAGCTTGAAGTTGAGAAACTTCTTAAAGCTAGCTTTATTTACCCTGTGGTTCTAACTGACTAGGTTTCCCATCTTGTTCCAGTTAACAAGAAGCAAGGTACGATCCGCGTGTGCGTTGATTATAGGGATATTAACAAATCTTGTCCTAAAGACAAATTTCCCACCCCCTTCGTTGACCAAATCGTCGACGATTGTGCCGGAAGTGAAATATTCTCTTTGATGGATGGCTTCTCTGGATATAATCAAATCAATATCGTACCCACCGACCAACACAAGACCACTTTTATTTGTCCTTGGGGAACTTTTGCCTACCAGAAACTACCCTTTGGTTTAAAGAATGTTCGCGCGACTTTTAAACGTGCTATGTCTTATTCCTTTCATGATATAAAGCACATTGTCCAACCATATCTCAATGACCTACCGACTCATTCCATGCACCGTGTCGATAATCCAACACACCTCCGAGCCATTTTCCTCCGATGTCGGTTTTACCGTATACGCTTAAACCCGCACAAATGTGTTTTTTGTGTAGAATTTGGCCAACTTCTGGGCTTTATTGTTTCACGTCAAGGGATCTGGGTAGATCCTTTGAAGGTCGAGGCGATTCTCAATCTCCCTCCTCCTTCCTCACTTCTCCAGCTACAAATTTTGCAAGGGAAGGCAAACTTTCTACGTCGTTTCATCCCAAAATATGCTAAGTTAACCCTTAGATTTACTCGACTTCTCAATAAAGGTTCTGAGTTTGTATGGAATACCACTTCCAACAAAGATTTCGACGCTTTAAAACTGACTTTAACCTGTACCCCACTACTTTTCCCACCCAATTACAGTCGAGATTATTTATTGTATCTTGCAGCCTCGGACTCCACCATTGCAATGGTTCTAGTCCAGGAGGATGATTCTCATGATGAACATGTCATTTATTATTTGATTCGGAGTCTCACGACTACCGAAACAAAGTATTTACATGTTGAAAAACTGGGCTTGGTCGTCGTCCAAGTTGTTCAACGTTTCCGACACTATATCCTTTTATGCAAGACTACTGTGATTTCAAACTGCAACCCTATGCAACACATTCTTACATGTCAATTGCTAAGGGGAAAATACTCCAAATGGATTGTAATACTCCAGCAGTTTGACTTATAATTTGAATGCGCTAAGTCTAAGAAATCCTTGGTGTTTTCCGAATTGATATGCGACCTTCCCTGCTCTGAGACAGAAAATGTAGCAGAGGATTCATTACCCAATGAATCCCTTTTTCTGATCAATTTCAATGACCTTTGGTATGAGGATATCATTATATATCTCCAGACTCAGACTTTCTAGCCTGATTTGTCTAGAACTGACCATTGTCGAATACGTTACCAAGCCCATCAGTATATTATCCTTGGTGATACCCTTTATCGTCGTGGGATTGACTACATTTTTCGACAATGCCTAACTTTTGACGAAGCTGAGAAAACCTTGAATGACTCTCATTTTGGAGCATGTGATGGTCACATGTCTGGATATGCTACTACCCAAAATATCTTATGAGCTGGGTATTTTTGGCCTTCTTTATTCAACAATTGTACTATCGCTATCCAAAAATGCCATGCTTTCCAAACATACAACAACAAAATACGATCACACCTTGCTCCTCTACACCCTATAGTATCCGTTGGACCTTTTGCAAAATGGGGTATCGATTTCATGACATGTCACCCTCACTCGGCTAGGGGGCATGGATACATTATTGTAGCCGTAGATTTCTTTACGAAATGGGTTGAGGCAATGCCTACATTCGACAATACCGGAAAGACTGCAACACTATTCATATTCAATCACATCATTGCTTGGTTTGGTGTTCCTCAAGCTATCGTTACTGATCATGGTAGCCACTTTAGAAACTTCATGATGTCAGAACTCACAAAAAAGTTGGGTCTTCGCCATGAAAACTAAACACCCTATTATCCACAGGTCAACCGGCTAGGTTGAAGCAATAAACAAAGTCCTCATTACAATGCTTCGACGAATGATAGGGATTCACAAAACTAGTTGGCACACGATGTTTTTTTCAGCATTGTGGGCTTACCATACATCGGTCAAGTCTGCTACCGGGTTTACACCTTTCCAGTTAGTTTATGGCCTTGAAGCCATCTTGCCGATTGAATGTGAGATACCATATCTAAAGCTAGTCATTGAACTTCTCCCAAACACTTCTACTGAATAAGAACGTCTGTTGTATCTTATGCAACTAGAAGAAACCCATCGTGATGCCACCCCAGTTATAGAAACCCAGAAGAAATGCGTCAAAGCCCAATATGACAAACATGTCAATCCACGCATTTTCTCTAAAGGTGATCTAGTTCTCCTTTATGAATAAGATCAATATTTGCTAGGAGCTGGAAAAATTGAGGCTATGTGGTGAGGTCCTTATATCGTCAGACAAGTGTTGGAGAAAGGAGCCTACGAGTTAGTGGACTACGATGGTATCCCTTTGAGTGAACCCAGAAATGGGATTTACTTAAAGAAGTACTATGCTTAGGTCACCTGTGCATGAGTGCTTACATTTTATTGTATCATAATTTTGTGTGTTACTTTAGTGTGCTTTTTCATTATTTGGTTTCTACCCTTGATCGTTTACCTTGCGTTGTGCTTGGTTTCCAGATGTTGGAGTCTTCACTGCCCCACATTGGCTTCGCCGATGGCGCTAGTCATAGTACTTAGAACCTTGCTTCTACTGCATGGGAAATTTACGCACCTAAAAACGAACTTATCAGTCTATGAGGTGTTTGTCTCAATCGTACGACTAATAATATCGCAAAATATAGCATCGTCATCGAATTGTTGACTAATGCTATTTCGCTTGGTATCTGCCACCTGGTTATACGACTTGATTTGCAACTAGTAGTGCTATAGTTAAGTAATTCATATGCTATCTGAAGTCCTAATTTATTGCGAGTATATCTACGAATTTGCCTCTTGGAATGTTATTTTGATTATATCAAGTATCAACACATTCCTAGATTTCTAAATACATTAACTGATGCTTTAGCTAATTATGTGTTAGACAAACATCTGAGACTTTTTAAAAACCAATCACACATCATATGTATTATACAAAACAAAATAAGCTGGTAGAAGCCACATATATATATAACGATCAAAATTTTTACAAATTTTTTTGTCCAAAGACCAAAATATCAAAATATGAATCCCATGGCTTCTACAATTTTGCATCACGGATGACGCTCACGGTAACATACAACTGCTCAGGCTACCCTATGGAGCAGTCAACTAAGAGAATCAGACAGGCCCACAGTATCGCGCTAATAGCGCCTTGGGATCTCCCCAATAGTGATGTCCAGGACATCTGCGGTCAGTCCCTCTAAGTTATGTTCAATTGCCTCATAGTCCTCAGCATCCCATCTTGTCACTGGAGCCACTTCTCCTCGTCTCTGAATGGGAGATGTGCCTGGAGATCGATACGGCCCCACATCTGTGTCATCAAAAAATATTTTTGATTAGTCCTTGGATCAAAAACATAAAAACATTTTATATAATAAAATTTACAAAAACATTTAAAAAACAAAATGTGTACTTCTTACCTAAGTCACCCCACTGAGCATCCTTAGGCAGAACCAAATCTAGATCTCCTCGGAAATCCAAGCCAGTATATGCATAGTCATCGATCATCAGCAACTGGGGCCTCAACCAGTAAAAAAATGAATCGTTATATTTGATTATAGGTCCTTCTATGTGCCAATACATGAGGTTACACCAACTCATCATCCTCGGATCCTATGGGGTTGGTAAACCCCAATATACCTGTAGACGCAGTAGTGGGACCCTCTCAAGGAAGAATGACACCAAAATTGACCCGTACCGAAACTGTTTTAGGTTACCTCTTCTACACTTTGTCAGTTGTCTCTTCATACTGCGAAGAACTGCGTCCAACCAGTTGAAAACCCAAGGCTCTGTGCACTCTATTGCATACTAGAAATAGCTCTGGAGAGCCATGTGTGGAGCCACACTCCTAGCCATGCGTGCAATGGTAAACAAGACAGTCCATAAGGTCAGATCCTAGACCCCCCAGATGGCGACTTTACCCTTGCTTCTCTCCACCTCGGGAACACAATATTGGCGAACATACTCGCTCATAGGGAGTCCACCGCCTCTACCTCCGATCATATTCGCATGGTATCCACATCGTGACAACCCCATCAGAAAATAGATATCCTTGATATATAGTGTGAGCGTGTGGACCCCTACATGAAATACCTATTGATCCACATCCCACATGTGGACCAGGTACTCTAACAACCTGATTTGGGCTCTCATGCCCAGGATCCTAAAATTTTTTAAGATCCCACATTCGCGGAGGGCAGCAACTGTACCAGGTGTTATCACTCCAAGAAACCCTCTGTGGTTGCAGACCAGAGGTGCTTGGTAACTTAAGAAATGAATGTTTTTTGTATTTTGTGAATGTGGATCAATGGGACAACTCAATACATCTTACAACATTCAAACATGAAAATGATAAACAAATAGACAGTGCTTTCAAAGATTGATTAATCAGTAGGTAGCTTTAAAGTGGGTGGAGAACAAATTGTAACTAAACCAGTGCAAAGCAGGGTCTAAGAGACAATCAAGAGACTTATTATCAGGCTATGAGCTAAACAATGGGATAACAGCCATTCAAAGCTTGACAACACAGATAATAATGCAGAAGAAAGATGAAAAGCTGACAATCAAAATTGAAAGAAACCTGTGATCTGTATTAACATAGAAAGTCTGAGTACAAAAAGAGTATTTCTCTATCCAGAATCGAACCCTTTGAACTCCAAATGTCTTTGGATTTATAGCCTCTTACAATCAGTTTCAGATCCTAAAACAATGGATCTGATATTCTAAAAATAGAAAGTCAAAACTAATTCACAAAAGATAAGGAGAGATCCTCAAGATGAGGTCAACCTCTATC
>ML783366.1:446634-519183 GCA_009831015.1 Picea engelmannii | reverse complement strand
TTTATAGCCTCTTACAATCAGTTTCAGATCCTAAAACAATGGATTTGATATTCTAAAAATAGAAAGTCAAAACTAATTCACAAAAGATAAGGAGAGATCCTCAAGATGAGGTCAACCTCTATCTTTTGGTCTTCAAACATTGGCTGAAAGTTGATGAAGTGTAGCCTAGCCTTCCAAGTCTCTTTGATCTGCTCCTTTGAAAGTGGAATTCGAATTTGATGATGTGTGCCAAAAATCCCTATCATTTTGCCCTTGAAAATCACTAAATCTAGTCAAAAAATGCCCTTTTGACTTTCATCTCCAAGAATGGCCTTTAGATTTTGATTTGATAATTCATAACCAGCTTATTGAAGAAGGATTCAAACCATTCAAACCCAAAAATTCTTGATCTGGGCGAAAATTTGGCTATTCTGGCCTTGACATCTTTCAACAGCGCACCTGTCTGAAAAATCTGCTCATGTGCTGTTGAAAGTGGCCACTTTCCACAGCTAACTAGTCAAAATTCTGCCTTCTGCGCTGTTGAAAGTGCAATTTTTTTCAAAATCAATTTTCTCGGTCATGGAGAGTCTGTTTTACATGTTTAGATAGTCGATTGACATCTAGAGAATCTAAGCTATCCAACTGTTCTTTTAGATATGCATTTGGATCTTGGGAAGGGATTGAAAAGTGCCCTACAATTTTAAGTATCATCCTTTCCATTTGCAATTCAAAACTCTAAACGGTCTTTTGTGAACAATGTCTGATATGGAACCAAGGATTTGATTTGATGTTGCCAACTCGGGAGTACAGCCTCTGTTAGCTGTTGATAATCTTGACTTTCCTCAGCGCGCATCTTTGTAAGCCCCTGTTAGCTGTGGAAAGTATGCACTTTCCACAGCGCACCGCTTTGTAGAAGATACTCCTTAGCTGTGGAAAGTAATTACTTTCAATCAGCGCGACATATCAATTGAAACCGCTTCTTAGCTGTGGAAAGCGTGTACTTTCCACAACACACCACCCACGACTGATTGTCAAACCCTTTAAGATTTGACACTTTCAACAGCACGTCAACTGATGAAAAGAGCTCCTGCGCTGTTGAAAGTGGGAACTTTCCACAACGCACAATGAATCTTTGAAAACACGTTAGCAATAACCATGATATCCACTACAAAATTCAACCGAAAGAACGGTTTCATTTTGGGAGTTAACACCCGGATCATTTCCGGCAATGGAATCATCCTCCTTGTGTTCTCTTTCCCTCCATTCCAACATCGTGATGATCAATATCTGCAATGAAGCCATGATAAGGAAGTTAACAACTCGTTTCAACCTCTTGAATAATTTTTTATTGAGAAAAACATGCATAAAAATCCAATTTTCGGCTCTCGCAGGTGAAGCTTTCACACAACGCGAGATTCTAACAGGTGCACTGAAGCCCACCTGCGAGAACCTTAGGTTCTTGCAAGTCCTGAATGACTCACCTGCGAGAATGCCTGAGTGCACCTACCGACCCCAAATGGAATCAAAACACTAAAATTTGCCAATAAAAATCAATTTTAATCCATGAAAATGTTGAAGAATCAGGAGATTACCTCGTTGGCCGAAACCGTTTGCTGAATGAACGCTTGTACCTCCCGCAATCGAGCGAAAAAATTTGGGAAAAAAAGAGGTGTGTTGGGCAAGTATTTGACAAAGTAACAATGAAATGGTAAAAAGGGATTTTCACCCATATTTATTCACTTTTTACTATTTCTCATTAATTTTTTATATTATTTTTATTATTTTTCTTAAAAACCTAATTCCCTAATGGCCTTGTGAGAATGGTTTTTCGCGGATAGATGATCTTGAAGCCTGAACGAAGGTGTACGAGTATTTTGTCCCTTTTCCGTCATATGTACGAATACCTTTTTAGGGTTTTGTAGGAAAAACCTCGAGCTTAGTCTTTGTTCATTATAACGCTTGAAAATACATGAGAATGCAACTGAGTATACTTTTATCGTCTTTTCATATTCATCATGGTAACACGAAAACAACGAAAATAAGGGAGTATCCTTTAAGCTATTTTCATGCTCCATAAAAACAAAAAGATTTCCAAGCGATCTTGTTCGTTTCACACTCGTAAAAGTATTTGAAGAAAACGTTCGATGAGCGATAGTTTATCACTTTTTCAGTCTTGTCGAACTAATTTACGAAAAAGGAACTGAGAGATTTCTCTTTAAGTGTTTTTCATACTCTCAAAACATGAAAAACCCCTGAGTTTTCTATCTTTGGACTCGTTAAACAAACATCGAAAGGCCCTTATGGGATCGAACCACTCCTTCCTAGGGTTCGTTAAATGTACTCTGAGGGACTCATCCGAAGGATGAGCTTACATCGACAAGCATATGTTATCCTCCTCAAGATTGTGTAAAAATAAAGAGGTACTCACTAGAAATGGTGGGGGAAATTTTGGGAAAGGGATGTGTTTTGGTATTTGTATTAGTGGCAGTAAGTGTCTCTCTTGAACATGACATCCCCTATTCATCATTTGAATCCGGGTTGGGGAATCCATTTGTCTCTTGTCTAACTTGCTACAAGGTCATATCTTGTGTCGTCTTTGAGTCAATGCTGCCAAGACCATTGTTGTGTCGTTCATATGTTCAAGAGAAGTCCAAACAAGCCCTCCATTGAGTCCGACATTTGCAGTTGTTCATTCTTACCATGTCGGCCTTCCCTGTGTCTGTTTCAAATCATATCCATACTTTGAATTACCCTAAAAATCTGTTACTTATTTCATGTCATTGATGGGGGATACATCAAGGCCCTCCTGTGACGAGTGTTTTTTCGTCGACTCCAACTCATTATCTGGGAATAAGACTTAGAAATCATTTAGTACCTTAGAACCTGCATGCCTTAATGGAAGGTCTCTTCACTTTCGATAGTGGATTCACATCATTGGTCCATGATCGAGAGATTTCGTCGAGTGTTCGACTTCAACTCATTTATTCACATTCGTTTGGATTGTACTTAGGTACCTTGGGAGTCATTGACATCAATGGTGATTTCCCTCGCACTTGTTAATGGTTTTCATCAATGACTGGTAATCAAGTGGTTTCTACCATGTTCGACTTTGACACATATAATCACATGGCTAGATTTGTGCTTTCAGACGATGGGATTGAAGACCCTGGGTCTCATATTTTTAGTCCAGGTTGCGATGGAGTATTTATGATTTGTATCGACACATAGATCCACTTTGTATGTCATGTGGCTATGTCCTAATATGAGTCTTCTAACATAGATCTATAGTGTATTCCTAGTGGCTATGTAGCATTTTGGTGACATGGATCCACGGTGTATGATTGGTGGCCATGGCCTACATTTGTGATTTCATTCATTTGTGGTCTGAGCATGGGAATGCATACCTTAGAGCTGGTATTATATTCTGTAGATGCTTGATTGTTTCCAGGTTTCCGATTAGGTGCGATTCTTTTTTTGACACACACACACATTTTACAAAGTATTTCGGTTGTCACGAGTTCCAGTCTCATACTTTGGGGGGAATTATGTTACACATTATTCTGGTCACTCTAGTGATGTCTCCATAGTTATGTGTTCAGGCTCTCATAAGGACCTTTTTCCTGAGAAAAGTGACTGTTGTCTTCTTCTACAAAACATATTTTTAAGATGTGTTCGCAGGCTACATGTATTTTAGGGTGCGAGAAATCTTGATTATCGTAGGCTACTCCATACTTGTATTGCGATATGTTCACAGTTTGATCTATAAGTAGGGTGCGAACCTACTTCAGAGCTTAAAAGGGAGAAGAGGTTACGAAGGTTCTAGAAGAGGATATTCTAGAAAATGAGTTGGCATTCGCATGGTTGGCATCCTACTGACTTCTCAGATTTAGTGGGATCATCCTCATCTCTTTAACCATCTCTCCTTCTCCTATATAATGAAAGGTTTCTCAAGGAAGAGGTTAAGAAATATTGAATAGAGAATTGATGAAAGAATAGATTCAGAATTGTGTGAGGAATCCTATTTGAATTGATTCTTGAGGCCTCCATTTTTCCATCAAGTCATAGTGGATCTTCTTCATGCAAGCGTGGAGCAAGTGTGTGTGTCAAAATGAAGGACCACTGAAAGGAAGCTTGCGACATCAAGGAAATCTGGTTGTATCTTCTACTTTCATTTAATATAATACAGTGGCATGTCCCTTTCCCATAAAATCACTCTTATTTTATTACATGAATCCTTCATCACATGTTTAAGTTTTCATTGAATGTATTATCGTTGCTTTCACCTTGGTTGATTTGTGTCATTGTAGATCTGATATCACAAGGCTACCAAAGTGAAGCAGGGACAACAAATACATAAGGAAGCGATATCTAAAGGTACGTCACTTATTCCTTCTTCAATGACAGTTTCAATGATTGTAACTTAGGGGAAGTGTCATGTCTTGCCTTGTTTTGTTCTAGATCTAGGTGGATCTAGGGAGATCTGTTAATGTCTGCATATATCGATTTATCCTATAGCAGTCTTCTGAAAGGAGTCCTTAAGCGATCTTCCCACAATCCTAATGCCAGAGATGCCCAAAATTACTCGATTTTTGAGGATTTGGGCCAAATGTCATGTACAATGTCGACTTTGGAGGTGCTCCAGATGTGTCCTACACAAAAGAATGACATGTTATTTGCATTGGGATCTCTAGACTCATGTGGCTCAAAATTTATCAAGTTTGATGTCACAGATTTTTATCCTCGCTTACCTTACCATGTGGCCTTTCAAATCCATGTGGACAGTATGAATATTACCATCAAATGTACTATAATTGATGAAGCTGTGTTGACATTCATGATGCATTTATATTGTTGGAAAGCAATTGGATCTCCGCTTCTTTCTCAATCCATGACCATGTTGACTACATTCAATGGACGTTATTTTAGACCCCATGGTATTCTTCCCTCTTTCCCAGTCCAATTAGGAGATAATATTGTGGAGGTTGAGGTTGAGGTGGTTGATGCACCCATCGACTACAATCTTTTATTGGGGAGTAATTGGACTTACGCTATGACAACCATTGTGTCGTCGGTATTCTGCGTCTTATTCTTTTCTCATGAAGGGAATATTGCGACGATTGACTAATTTTCCTTTCCGTACCCTAGTCCATCTGCATCGGTGGGACCTTCGGTCCCCGTTATTGATAATTCTCAACAATAAATTGAGAATGTTGGTGTTGGAATGTATTCCTCCTTGATGGAAACTTTTGATTTCTCAGCACCAATATCATACATTAATTCCATCTCCGATGAGTCTTTGTCATCACTGAGGTCCATTCCTTTTCGTACTTCATATTTCAATGACCCATGGAGCCTACCTTCTCCAACTATGTCATATGAAGGTCATTTTCACATCAAGATGACAATGCCATTGTTCATAGTAGAAATTGTGTATCAGGTTATATAAGAAAATAATTTAGACCCTAATCCTTCCTCCTCACGAACGGACGAGGTAGATCACGCCTTAGATCCCATATGGGCTTCACAGTAATATATTTCGCATGAATGCCTCGACTATACTTTAACCTTAGATGAAGAAATATTAGAGGCTATCTCCGGTCTTGATAGGCCTTGGGGCGACCTTCATCATAGATCTTATTTTCTCCCAAAGCTTGAGAGGATTGAGAAAGATGAGTTTAGGTCCACCCTGAATGAGATGGTCAGTCACGCCATGGCTCTATTAGATACACATGGTATATATGTTGAAGGAAACATGGAGAAAATTTCTCCTACCATCATGATCGACATCTCTCGAACCCCTGGTAAAATAGAAAATGTATATATTGGTGCAGATTGTTCTCCTGAAGAAATTCATATATACATTGATATCTTCAAGGAATTCCAAGATGTATTTGCCTGGTAATATGAAGATGTGCCAGGGATCGAACCCAGTCTTTTCTAACATGAAATTAAAACTTATCTAAATACTAAGCCCATTCAACGATGACTTAGAGCTGTAATTCCTAGGAAGGCCCTCACTATTAAGGCAGAGGTGGAGAAGCTACTTAATGTTGGCTTCATTTACCTAGTTCCCTTGATCGAATGGGTATCCAATCTAGTTCCCCTAGATAAGAAGCAAGGAACCACCCGTGTATGTATGTATTTTAAGGAACTGAATAAAGAATGTCCTAAAGATAACTTCCCCACCCCCTTTATTGATCATATTATTGATGAGTGTGCAGGAAGCGAAGTATTTTCTTGTATGGATGTATTTTTAGGTTATAATCAAATTCAAATTAAACCCGAGGATCAACATAAGTCAATGTTCATTTTTACCTGGGGTACATTTGCATACCAAAAAATTCCTTTCAGTATTAAAAGCGCTAGATAAAACTTTCAACGTGCCATGACCTTCACATTTCATGATCCTAAGCATATAGTCAAAGCCTATCTAGACAATCTCACTGCTCACTCTTGCAAGAGGTGTTATAACCCTAATTTTCACCATACATGCTTACTTGGCATCAGGCCATCTCAGATCCTTTCTTTGCCAAAGAACTATTGAAAAACTCTTTAAAAAACCTCTTTTATAAGGGCCCACGTGCCCTACTCCATTACTGCACGCGTGTACACGCTAGCTGACCTAAAACAACCCTCGTGGACCGAAAAAATCATGAAAAAATGAAAGTTTCTGACGGAACACATAGCTTTGGGTGAGTTAACTGAAACTCTTGGCCATGCATGGCCAAGGGTTCATCCAAATACCTAGCTTCTTCTATCCTATAAAAGAAGGGTTAGGGGTCCCATTTGGAAGAGGAGAATAAGAGTAAACAAACTATGCCCAATTGCATATTCCCATTGTCCCAACCCTTTAGCCATCCTTGTGCAAAGAGAGATACAAAGCAAAGAAGTTGGAGGACATTTGAAGAGGATCCCAGGATCAGGATTCGTGGAGTAGTGGTCGGTCTCGAAATTGTAAGTTGATTCATTAAACTTAATAATAAAGAAATGTTTTTCACGTCCCACTATATGAGTTCTTCATAGTTCAGTAAATATATGTTTGAATCTCTAACCCATTAGTCTGTAGGTAAAATGCATGTGTAGTTTGTTGCTTGTTTTGTACGTAGGTCAATCTTGAGAGGATAGCTACCAACAAGTGATCAAGTGTGACGAAGGATCGACATCAAACATCCAGAACAAGGTATGTTGGTCTAACCATGTATTTTCTTAAAAGAAATGGGGATTAAGTCTAGGGATGAAGGTAGAAAGTAGGTTTCTTTTGGTCATATCTGCATGCATAATATAACCTTATTTGCTAGTCCGTAGGGGGATTTCCCACCACAATAGAATTGGCGACCATACTGGGGAAGTCTCTAGGGTTCCTGGGAGAATTTTTGGGTAGTTTTAAAAGATTGGTTTTCTTGCCTGTTTTTTGAAGTTTCTGCAAAGTCTGAGCTAGCAGAGAGTATGGTTTTCCATACCAACTATCTTTGTTATTTTCTTTACTGTGTTTTTTTGAGACCCACAGAGGTACATGCGACTTGCATAAGGTCTACACGCATGTACCCGTGCCCTACTCTCTTACAGCCCACATGTAAACGCTAGCTGAAGAAGTAGCAGTAGTGTGTAGATTTCAGAAAATTTTTGAGGCAGTGATCCTTTTCCCTATCAGAATCAGTTATTCTCAGGGGTTTTCTGGATTTCTTTCTAGGTCTTGGTTGTTTGCAGTCTCATCTCAGATTGGTTTGTTTTACGAATTTTTTCCTTACATTGTTTTCTTTTTTCTGTTAAAAAGAGTGTCTAAGCTTTCAAGAGATCTTGGTTTTCAATATCAGTGGTCTCTTCCTAGTTTGGATTGTATGTTTTTCTTTGTTTCAGAGTTTTAGAGATACATGTGGCCTGTATAAGGCTAGCATGCGTGTACACGCCCTCTGGCTCTACACAACTCACGTGCACACGCTTGTTGTTGGATTTTCAGTAGTGTTCTTGTGCAGGATAGTTTTTGTGGAGGGTAAGGCAATCATCATTTCCCTTGACAAAATTTATACCTCTCAGGTTTTTGAATCTCTATCCTAGCAGTCAGTAGCTTAGGGTTGATCTTAGCCTTAGCTTTCTTTTTTCATTTAAAACTTGTCATTAAAAAAATTTCTTTAGGGTTTTTAGACAAGTGTGAGAGTCATTTTTTAAGTTTCTAGTGTGTGATTTCTTGAAGTGATTCTTTGTGATCTGCGATTAGGCCAGAATTGTTTTTCTTGGTTTTTTATTTGTTGGTATTTTTCCTTTTTGCTTTATCATCATTTAAATAAAAATAAAAAAATATCTTTCATTTTCTTGTTTGGTAAAAAAATGTGATTTTGCATTAGTAGCCAGGGGAAAATATTTGTTTTCCTAAGTTCTTGATAGTTTACTTAGATCTTAAGTAGCTCATAGTCGAGTGAAATCCTTCTTTAAGTTTGTTGATTCAAAAGATCTTAGTAAAATAAAAATAAAATTTTTGAAAAGTTGTTGAAATTTTGCATTAAGTGAAGGTTTTTGTTTCCAGCTTTTTATTCATTTTTACTTTCGTCTTTTAAACATCATCAGTTTCAATTTCATACCCCTTGACATAAGACAAGCCATAAAATTAATGCTAAATCTAAAATTTATTAGACTTTTATGTTTGTAGGGTTAACCAACTAGTTCAGGATTAGGGCCTTGGATTAGGTTGGAGAGGAAACTCTTCAAGGCCATTAAAATCAAACATTGGAGTTTGAGTTAGGGAGTGTCCAAGCCCAGTATCGTGAAATTTATCAGGGACCGCCCTCTAACACAGGGGATAAACACGAGGTCGTGTGCAGAAAGGTAGTGGATATAACCCCTCCAAAGTTGGACCAATCGTAGTGGAGAACACATATAGAGGGCTTGTTTTGGGATTCTGTCGATTGCATTTGCCATGGGGCTTCATGGGTATCGAATCCATTCAAGGTCCTCAATTGTCTTTCAGACCACTTGCTTTTGATACCCTTGATAGGTTTCAGACTCGATACCCTGCTCATTGTGGTCTACCCGATTTTCGACTGTACCCGCCTAGTGACTGTTTGTGCGCTAGCAACCTAGTTGCCTATATTTTTTAGGGACATACACAGGTGACTGCGGGGGTATACCATGGTACCTAGCAAAGAAATTAGGCCACGCTTTGTATAGTATACCCAGAGGGTGCTTCCATTTTCAAGTTTCACTTGCACAGGTAAGTTTCTCTAGTGTTGGTTGTTGTAACTGTTCTTCCAATTAATTTAGTGTTTGTCTGTCTTATCTTATAGGGACTTTTTTAGTGTGTGTTACTTTTGAATGTTTAGACTACCATAGAGTGTCTTTGATATTCTCACACAGTGGAGGATCATGAGCTCTGCCAGTCATGAAGGCTTCTTGGCCTGCCGCCGATTACACTGGAGCCACCCTCGCCACCACTAAGGCGAAAGCTAGACCAACAAGGGTCTTTTGAAGCGACCGGGTCACAAGAAATTGTGCCCGAACAACATCCAGAGGAATCAACCATCTTATACATTGGAGAAAAACCTTTTGGTCTGGTTGAAACTTCCACCACTGATCTTTCGGTACCCACCATCGTAGCGATTCATCCTTATGAGTGCCAGATAGTGTCGCATGCAACAATGGAAACAAATGTTGTTACTCCTTCTAGGAATTCTTCAATTCCCACTACATTCGTTACCATAGGAGAGTTTCCACCTCCTAACCCACCGTCACCAGTTTGACCCACCATGGTCTCGACCGCCTCTACATCACATAGTGGTCCGATCACATATTTGGCGATGAACACAACCCCTTTCACACCAAGTGCGACAGGCCCTCCATTCTCATACGGGATGCCTAGTTTAGGTACAAGTCATGTACTTTCCTAATCCACTTTACAGACTTTAGGTCTGGGGGCAGGGAGCTCTAACGCTCCTCTACAAGGTCACATGGGGGGCACTCCTACTCCTTTTAACACTTTCCCTTATGGGGGAGATCATATACCTCCTTCATCCCCTTCACTCGGTGGCTCGCATCAGCAATCCACCAGGCAACCTACACACCATAGTTTATTTGGAGTGGGGAGTCATGGAACACCTTTTCGTAATATGCTGGTAGGTTTGACACCATTTTCTTTGTTCGGTGCATTTGTTAATAATGCCTTCTCGTCAGCTACTTTCCCAACTGGGGGCAACCCTAGTTTCGGACAATCTATTCCTATGCAGGGTACTATTCCTGCACAGGGGGCACACCCAGGAACTTCTTCCACATCAGGGCCTTGGAATTCTTGGCAGGGATCTGTTCCCTCGTCCGAAATGCCAATCTGAGATAATTCTTCCCACAATCAATGGAAACCTGGACAAAGTACTATGCATATCCCCACAGGACCGACATGGGGCAACCCTTCCCAAAGTCCTTCAAATGTAATGCATGCCCAACCATCTATGTCCTATTTTGGAAATCCACCGATGATGTCTCCACATACGCAAAATCCATACGCTGGCCATGGCCATGGTTTCTACCAGAATCTGGGCCAGCAGCCGAAATTTTCCTGGCAACCTGGTGCCAGTCAAACTCCAGGCCCCTTTTTCCCAGGTTATCACCAACAACCCAAACTACCCTTCCTGGCAACCTTGCATTTGCCAAATAATTTTTTTGAATGACCCTATCTGTCACGATCCACGTTGGCCTCCTATGCCGATGAAGTTTCCTTTGGACATCCCAAAGTTCGAATCCAAGCCAAATGAAGATCCAGGAGATCATGTGACTACCTTCCATCTTTGGTTCTCATCTAACTCATTGAAAGACGATTCTCTACAGTTGCGATTGTTTCAACGTACTCTCATTGGGAGTGCCACGAAATGGTACATTGAGCTTGACCACTCAAGATACTCTTCCTTCGGTGAACTAGCAATGGCTTTCCTAAACCATTTCCAGCTGCCTGTGAGATACGACGTTGGCACCGAATTCCTGGCCAATTTCTCACAAACTAAAGCGGAGCATATCTCTGATCACATTTGAGAATGGAGACATAGAAAGAGTTTAATTAAGGTACTAGTCCCACCAGCATTCCTTCTCGAGTGGTTTCTTAAGTCTTTGGTCCCATAGTTGTCCAAGGACGTCACGACGTTGGGAGTATTTTCTGAAGAAGATGCCATCATGAGAGCTCAACAACTTGAGCTAATCTATTCTCAGTCTGGTTTATTATATGAGATATTGCTAGATGCACCACGCTCAATACTTGATAAAACTAGACAGAGAGTTGGACCACATGTTGATGGTATTGTTGGTTCAGCACAAACAAAGCCCGTTGAGGAACTAACGAATTAGTTGCAACAATTGTCTATACAACACACAACAGCCAGCCAAACTACTGCTTTGGCTACTTCCCCTACCAAAATGTCGGATGTACACACAGTGCAATCGACTAATCCAAAGGCCACCCAACAGCCTGAAGGAAAGAAAAAACAACGAAATAAGGGTAAGGGGGATAAAAAACCTACCGATAATGCTGGCGGAGACAACACTGAGAAGCGGAAAGTGAGGTATCCATGCAACTTGTGCACGGAAGACCACCCAACCCATCTATGTCCTTGGCTTGCAGACACCCAAAAGTTTGTGGTGCAACAACAGCCTACTGTGTTAACCAATCCTTTTCAACATGGGAAAAATCTAACTCAAGCCTCTACAAGCATGGAAGGGGGCAGCCAAGGACCCTCTCCATATTCAACCAACCCCACATCCACGAATGTATATATGGTGAAGGGTGATGCTTTTATATCAACTAGAGTGCATGACTATAGTAAACCAAGAACTTCTGAGAAGAGAAAAGAAGCCGAATTCCCATCTCTTCCTCTACAGATTGAGAAGATGTTGGGTGAAACCATGACACGCATCCCCAAAGGTGTGTTTAAAAAATCTTCTCACAACCCAAACACAAGGGCCGCCCAGAACTATTCTGTGGTGGAAGATTTATCACAAACCCCTTGTGCGATGTCCTCTTTGGAGGTCCTCTAAAGCTACCATTCCCAAAGGAAAGCCTTGTTAACCTCTTTAGGATCTACTGAGACTTGTAATCCGGGTACAATCATGCTAGATACAACCAACTTAAAACCTCGTCTTCCTTACCACGTAGCATTTCAGATAGTAGTGGCTTATCCCACGAAAATGTTTACTCGGAATATATTCCGCACAGTGGTTGATAAGGGTGCCTCGACATGCGTTATGTCATTGGCATGTTGGTAGGTCATTGGCCATCCCATTTTGTCTTCGTCACCTACTCTCCTCACTGCTTTTGACGGTCATTCGTTCCAACCACATGGTATCATTCCTTCTTTCCCCATGCAGTTAGGAGGGAAGACCATGTGTGTCAAAGTAGACGTAGTCAATGCTCCCCTCGACTATAACCTCTTGTTAGGAAGGAGTTGGACTTATGCCATGCAAGCTGTGGTTGCTACAGTGTTTCAGGTCTTGTTGTTTCCACACGAGGGTCGGATAGTGACCATCAATCAATTGTCTTTCTCTAGACCTGACCCTTTATTGGGGGCATCCACGGTCCCGATGATCAATAATCCTCAACCAGGTGTCATCAACGTAGGGGTTGGTTTGTGCCCATATTTGATGGGTACCTTTGATTACCCACCCCCACAAGGCGATATCAAGTTTATATCCAATCACCATAAGGTTGAGATTTTTCAAGTTTCGTCGTTCTGCACGACTTACTTCGATGATCCGTGGATACTTCCTTCCCCATTGGCCACGATGGATGGGACAGGGCACCCAGGCATTTCCATGCCCTTGTCCGCAACTGAAGTAGCATACTCTTTGGTCCAGCAAACTTCAACCCACACTGATCCAACTCCCACACAAGAGTTCGATCCACTTCTAGAGCCTATTTGCACTCAGGGTTCTCTCGCTCACACTGATTCATTAGACTTAGTCTTGCCCTCTGATGAAGCAATAATAGAAGCAATGACTAGTGCAGACAAACCCTGGGAAGATCTTCATCACAAATCATACTTCCTCCTAGAGTTAAGCTGAATTGAAGCGGGAGAATTCACCATGACTATGGCGGGAGATTGGTCTTGTCCTATTAATCCCTCAGCTACACATGAGGTTTATGCTGAGGGTAATATGGAAACCATCACTGAAACCATACCGATCAATATCTCTCGAAATCCTGGCATCATGGAGAATGTTTTCGTCGGAGATGACTTCTCCCCCGGAGAGATTCAACTCTATAAAGATATTTTTAAAGAATTATGCGACGTTTTTGCCTGGTCTTATGAGGAAATGCCAGGCATCGATCCAAAAATAGTTGAACATGAAATCACAACATATCCAGATGCCAAGCCTATCCAGTAGAAGCTTCATCCAGTTAACCCCAATAAAGCAACAACCATTAAGGTTGAGGTTGAGAAACTGCTAAAAGTCGGTTTTATCTATCCTATCCATTTGACCCGATGGGTGTCAAACCCCATGCTGGTCAATAAAAAACAAGGCAGGATTCATGTTTGTACCGACTTTCGTGATTTGAACAAGGCTTGTCCCAAAGATAATTTTCCCACACCTTTCATCAACCAGATCATTGATGAATGTGAAGGTTGTGAGGCCTTTTCTTTCATGGACGGTTTTTTGGGATATAATCAAATACAAATCAAACCCGAAGACTAGCAAAAAACGACATTCATCTGTCCATGGGGTACATTCGCGTATCGTAAGATGCCTTTTGGTCTTAAAAATGGTAGACCAACCTTTCAACAGGCCATGTCTTTTTCTTTTCATGACCTCAAGCATATAGTCGAGGCTTTTTTAGATTATTTAGCATCTCGATATCACAAGAGAACGAATCATCCCACACACCTCCGACTTATCTTCAAACGTTGTCGCTAATTTCGGATTCGCTTTAATCCAAACAAGTGCAGCTTCTGCGTAACGTCAAGACATATGTTAGGTTTCATAGTGTCAACAACAGGGATCATGGTCGATCCTCTCAAGGTTGAGGCAATAATTCAGTTGCCCCCCCCACATGCAATCCTTCAACTTTAGAGTCTACAGGGAAAGGAGAATTTTCTAAGATGCTTTATCACTAACTACGCCGAGATCACCAAGGGATTTATGCGCTTACTTAAAAAATATGTTCCTTTTTATTGGGACGACGCTGCTCAACCCTCTTTTTCCGTATTAAAACATGCACTCACAACTGCCTCTCTGCTCCGGCCACCTAACTATAACAAGGATTTCTTATTATATCTGACTGCAGTAGAGTCAACCATTGGCATGGTATTAGTTCAATAAGATGACTTGTTCTCATAATATGTTATCTATTACCTAAGTCGAGGCCTCGTAGGACCATAACTCAATTATTCTCATATCGAAAAACTTGCGTTGGCAGCAGTCCATGTTGTTTAATGGTTCCGTCATTATGTTATGTTTCGCAAGACCACCGTCATTACTGTCGTGAATCCATTTCAGTACATGTTGACATGATGGGTAATAGATAGAAAAATTAGTATATGGATAGTCATCCTCCAGGAGTTTGACTTAGATTTCGTTTCAGCGAAGTCCAAAAAGTCACTAGTCTTCGCAGAACTTATTTCAAAACTTATGGTTGAGTCAGGTGATCTTGTGCCCGAAGAGTCGCCTATCAGAGGAGATATGTTTTTGATCACCTCTTTGAATCCTTGGTATGGAGATTTACTTATCTATCTCCATACTTTGAAGTTCCCCACCACTGCTTCTCATGATGAGCGTCGACGCATACGCCATCAGGCTAAGAATTATCTCATACGCGATGATACATTGTATGGGAGAGGTGTAGACTGTGTCCTACGTCGATGTCTCACTCATGATGAAGCAGTTATCATGCTTAACGATTTCCATACTGGAGTTTGTGGTGGTCATTTGTCTAGGTTGGCAACAACCCAAAAGATTCTACGAGTAGGTTACTTCTAACCGACACTTATCAAAGATTGTATCGAATCGGTCAAGAAGTGTCATCCGTGCCAAATCTTCTCTCGAAAGATGAGGGCACATCCCACTCTCATGTTTCCTGTCATTACAGTTGGTCCCTTCACCAAGTGGGGGATTGATTACACTACATGCAACCCTCCTTCATCAAGGGGGCACCGCTATATCATCGTAGTTGTAGACTACTTCACGAAGTGGGTTGAGGCTATGCCAACGTTTAAAGATGATGGAGAGACTGCAACTCTCTTTTTATTCAACCAGATAATAGCAAGGTTCGACATCCCAAAAGAGATTGTCATTGACCATGGTAGTCACTTTCAAAACCAGATGATGACCGAGTTAACGTCAAAGCTTGGTTTACGACAGGAACATTCGTCACCTTATTACCCCCAAGAAAATGGTCAGGTGGAAGCTGTGAACAAAACTCTTAAGACCATTCTACAACGAACGATCAACTCAGCCAAGTCAAATTGGCATTTGATGGTATACTCATCATTATGGGCTTACCAAACATCTATTAAGACTGCAACCAGTATCTCACCTTTCCAACTCATTTACAGGCTAAAGGCAGTCTTGCCTATCGAATGTCAGATCCCGTATCTAAAGTTGACAGTACAATTATTGCCAGACACTTCTCCACTTGAAGAACGATTGGTATACCTTGAGTAGGGTCGTGATGTGGCCCTGGCCAATGAGGCTCACAAACATAAGGTCAAGTGTCAGTATGATAGGTACGTTCGTCCTCGGATTTTCCTTGAAGGCGACCTTGTCCTGGTCTATGACCAAGATAAGGACCCCCTGGGGGGAGGAAAATTAAAACCCATGTGGTTCGGACCTTTCATCATAAAAGAGGTTTTAAAAAAGGGTGCTTATCGTCTGGTTGAATTTGAAGGGAATTCTTTGGAGGAGCCTAGAAAAGGGCTCTACCTCAAGAATTATTACTCATAGGCAGGTCACTATGGATAACTTTTTGTAACATATGTATAGTCTTTGTAATATTACTTTTTAGTTTATTTTAGTGTTATGGACATGTATTTGATGTTATCTTTCATCACTATGGTAAATGTCAAGTGATTCCGAGGTGTTCGTTGGGTACATAGATGGTGCTAGTCGGCACACTCGGAGGCTTGCCTCTGCAGCTTGGGTAATCTTTACACCTCAAGGCCAGTTATTATCTTCTGGAGGTATATGCTTAGGTGACACCACAAATAATGTCACCGAGTATAGTGAAGTTATTGAGTTTCTTCGTGACGCTTTGTCATTTGGTATCTCTCATCTCCGGTTATATCTCAACGCTCAGTTGGTTGTGTCTCAGTTAAACAGAGTATACCGGATTCATGATCCAACTTTACACCGATGATTCCTTAAGGTATGTCTCTTAGAAAAAAACTTTGATTATATTACATATTTTCATGTTCTTAGGAGATTAAACCAACTTACAGATACTCTAGCTAATCAAATTTTAGATTGGCATCTTGCACACATATGAAAAAACATTCACATAAACAAGTAAATACATCTTTTGCACACATGATCCATAAGACACAAAAGACAAAAAAACAACCATATATAATATCATAAAGTAACCAGAGTACATAGATGGATGCAAGCGCCTCAAAAATATGACCGATAATGAGTCACAGGGCTTATGCCCTCAAAACATATATACAAGTAGTGCTTGTGGCACGTAAAAATGTCTAGATAAAGTCAAAGCCTGTGGGCCCTATTATACTGATCCATAGCATTGGCTAAACACCGAAACAGCCGAACCCACATACGTGGTGCCCCCACTACATGAGGATGCATAGATGGTGGTAGGTCCTCAATCTCTGCCATCGGGACCATGTGAGTGAGCGCAGTAAAGTTCCGCTCAACTCGTCTCAATACCCTCTCAGCCTCCCCGACTGGAAGATATCCTACTACTGTTCGTCCCCTTGCGACAGTAGGTGCGGCCCCTGGCCGAGGACAATGCTTGTTCCTCACATAGTCAGTGGGTCGCACTGGTCCCACATCTGCACACAACGAACACATATCCATCAAATACTCTGGTATAAAAAAAAATGATATATATAACAAACAACATAAAAATTACATATGTTTAACAAAAAAAAGAAAAAAAACTACAAAGGTGGAGACTTACCTATCTCTCCTCGCTCCTCACCAAGAGGTACTGGTATCTCAGGGTCTCTAGAGAAATCAATCCCGACATAGGGGTAATCCTCTATAATCAAGATCTATCGTGACAACCATGCGAAGAAGTCATCATTGAAGTACTCATTGGTCCTTCCGCCACCCTGTCACAGCAGTAATACTGCCCATCTACACACAATAGGAAGAGAGGCCTAATGTCCTTGTACCACTACTCGAGGACTAAAACTCGAAACTCTCTCAAAAAAGAATGAACACAAAATGGTCCCGAACCCGAAGTTCCTATGTGTCCACAAACAACAATATGTCAACTGCCTTTTCATACACTCAAGCAATGTGGTACGCCAATCAAAAAATTGTGCATTTAAAAACTAAACTGCATAGTTCATCTGTGCACGGGACACCTGATGTAGAGCCGCAGAAACAGTAATTCGCCCAATAAGAAATACTATCACCTGTAGCGATAAGTTAGTGATCTTTCTTATGGGCACCTACGTGCTTGAGCAGTCTATATCATCTGCACAGTATAGACCTATCAATTTCTCTATGTTATGCAACCCCGAAGAAAAAGTCTGAAAGTTGATTGGTTTCCCTCCCCTGGAGAGGCCAGTCAAAAAGTAAATGTCCTCGACCATGGGCACCAGTGACTGCCCCTCTAACATGAATGCCTCTACATCCAAATTCCAGTAGTCTGTTACCCATGATTTTGGTCCTCATGATGATGTATTGATTATGGTGTACTCAGGCTCTTCACTAGAACTTTCTCCTGAGAAAAGTTATCTTCATCTCTTTCCAGAAATCACATTTTTGAGGAAGGTTCGCAGACTGCTAATACATTTGCCTGCGAGAATGCATGATTCTCACAGGCTACTTTAAGCCAGGGTGCGAGAAGTTCGCACTGTGTATAACTACTAGGGTGCGAACACTTTCTAAAGAAGGGAAAATGATGAATTCTTGAAGCTTCTAGAAGGGAATCTTCTAGAAGGATGAGATGGAATTCGAATGATTATCTAAGTACTGGATTTCCTGATATTTTGGGATCATTCTTATCCAAGTAACTAATTCATTCTCTCCTATATATTGAGAGCATTCTTATGGAAAAGCTTAGAAAGAAGCAAGCAAGAGATTTATTGGAGAATTAGTGAAAGATTGTGTGAAGGATTGAAGCTACAGCAGCTAGAGAACTCCAGCAAGGTCATTAAATGTGGTTGATATTCTTCATTCAAGTGAGAAAGTGTGTGTGTGTCAGAGCTAAGGGCCATTGAAAGGAAGTTTGCAACACCAAGGCTCAGGTTGTAATCTGTACTTTCCATCAATATGATACAGTAATGTGTCCCTTTCCCATAAAGTTAATTCTACTTTATTGTATAACTCCTTGATCATATACATAGATTGACTGTTGAATAGATTGTGCTTTCTTCACTTCGGTTGGTTTGTATTGTTTTGATCTTGACTGTACGAGAGCACTGGAGTGAAGCAAGAGAAACAAATATCAAAGGAAGAGATTATAAGGTATGTTCTTTAATCGAACCTCCTAGTACATTCAATAGTTAAAATCTAGGGAAAGAGTATCATTCTGTCTTGCTTTTTTCTAGATCCAGGTGGATCTAGGGAGATCGTTTTGTGTCCGCACTTACAGATTTATCCAATAACAAAATTGGTGACTCCACTGGGGAACAATCCCATTTTCTTTGTGGCTTTTTGTGTTTTTCTGTGGCCATTTTCTCTGATTTCATTTTTATCCTATCCTATCAGTCTCTGAGTCTTCAGGATATCCTGATAGACCTTCTGAGTCTAGAAGCTTCTGAGAATTTTACTTCATTTTTCAAATTTTTGGATATGTTCAGGAATTCTCACACTGCACCTCATTGCAACCTATGAGAATTGGGAAGGTTCGCAATCTTCACATAGGTTTCAGTGCGAGGTTCTAGTGCCTTTCTAAAAGGTCACCTGCGAGAATCATATATTCTCGTATGTGTAATATTTCTTACCTGCGAACACGTTTTTTCAAAATTTTGAAATTAAGTTTTGGTTTTTATAACTGCTTAGATCAGTTGAATTACCTCTTATGGGTTTCTTGGACCATTGATTGATATATTTCTTGCTTTAGTTTACATGCGTGAACAGTTTTAGGGTTTCAAGGTTTTTCTTGTCCTTTGTGTCTTGACTTTCGTTTCTTGACTCTTCTTGGCAAAACCATTCTCTATGACTTCAGATTCTGAGTGTGTTTGATTAGTTGAGGACCAGTGATTGGTTGAGAGTTGAGTACTTGATTTTTCTCATTTGCTTCTTGGTTTGAAAGACCATTTTAGTTTGCATTGAGAAGACTAATTGGTTTGCTCTTTATTTTTGCTTTCATTGAAAGAGTAGATTGGGTTATTTTTTTGTTCATTGATTTGATTTTTTGTACTCTTGCTATCATAGTTTGAGTCCTTTTTTAAAATTGAACAACAAGTTTTTCTTTCAAAAAATTCTTTTCGTTTTAGAAAACTTTGAAAATCAGATTATTGAGATTGTTGAAGTATTTGAAAAAGACATAATAGAGAATTTTCATTTGATAAGTGATTGTTTGCTTTGACATTTGAAAGGAAATTGTGCATTGTAGTTCATGGTTGATCTTGAAAACTTCTCTCTCTCCCATACATAGGATTCATTGAACGAAAAATTATACATTTCATTCTCATCCTTGCATCATTGGGTCAGAGTCATACAACACAAGTTTCACTTCCGTTACCTTTGAGTAAACAACAACTTTTAAAAAACATTGCGTAATCTTAAAATTTATCTAGTAACTCTTTTTTAGGGATCTTTTACACCAACATTTAGCTAGGCTAGTGCTCTGGAGTAGGAAGAGAGATACACTCTCCAAAAGCTCAAAACACACAATAGCATCTTGAGTTAGGGAGTGTTAAATTCCATTTGCAACATATTGTCTTGGGAAGCCCTTCTAACACAAGGGTCAAGCACTAGGTCGCATTGGTGTTGGCAGAGTTACTCACCCTGCTTTGTTGACATCAGTGTAGAGATTGCACGTATTACGGGGGTCACTCGGAGGTATACCCACAATGATGAGTGGAAGCCTTTTGAGTTGATTTCGGGCTAGATACACTGCCCTTGCGTGTGGATCGGACTGTCGATTGTTCCCCTAGGATTTATTGTTGTTGGTGGTGACCTTAGTGGCCTATCTCTCTAGGTTCTTACCCAAGGTGACTGTGGAGGGGAAAGTATTCACGGTACCTAGAATTGACGTTGACCAAACTCACTCGGGCTCCTTGGAGGGTATACCCGCGATTATGTGTGGGAGCTTGCACCAGGGTGTAAGTCCGTTAAGCAGGTCGTCAGCGTAACTTTTCCATCATAGCCCCACCCCTTCTCGTCTCGTTGTTGCGACGTTGGATTTCATCACCAACTAGTGGCTTTGAAATTAGAAGGTCTTGTTTGCCTGGTGATTGCTTCCTAGATTTTGTTTACTAGTGCATGTTGTTTGTTTCTCGAAGTTGACCCTCAGAATTTCTTCGCGGAGCTTTTCACTCGTTTACAATTGCTCCCCCACGACGTTCACGTAGAATGCAAGGTTTATCTCCAGAGCATCTGGACGATTCTCAACCCTTGCATACCAGTACACCTGAGGGATCTCCTCACCAGAGTGACGTCCCAGTTGTTACCCCACCACACGTGGAAACAAGTGAAGTCTGAGTTGTCATCACACCACAAGTGGAATCAACTGAATCTCTAGAACCTTTTCGAATTACCAATACTAGAGAGGACTATCGCATTCACCATGGTGAATGACCTTTTGTGTGATTAAATTCTTCTGAAGAAGCAGTTGTTACATCTTCTGAATCAACCATTGGGCCTTTTCCCGGGGAAGAAGGCCAAGATCCTTTTTGGTCAGGTAATTTTCGAAGGGTCGTTTTTGGTACTGAGTCACCTATAGTCTACAACATCAACCCTCCGGTGTTTTCTGAGACAATGACTATACCAGTGCCTACCACTTATCACTTTGTTCTCCCTGACGAGATGGCCCATCTCGCGAATACTACGAGTGTCCCAACCGAGATTACTACAACTAGTCTTGCTCCTATCAATACCCAGTGAATGCCTGATGTCATCTGACACTACCACCAGGATACCATGCGTTGAATGCTTTGTTGAATGCTTCTATTCCAACACCTCCGCAAACCCCATCTAGTACTCCTAAGGGTCCTTCTGGGCATCCTATTCCCGGTTTTATTCCGACACTCCCTCAATTTCCTTCTGGCAATCCTAATCCCAGTGGCACTATACCGTCCATTACACCAAACTTGCAGATTCCTGTTGGTGGACACGGTGGTACAATTCAACCTCCTCTTACCGGACACCTTCCACTTACTACACAACCTTTGGTTGGAACACAATTTCCGATTGGAACACCACCTACGATAGGGGGACCAACCCCACCTTTTGGACAAAATATACCTCCTGCTTTGGCCCAGTATTGGAATCAGATGCTACAAAATCTTCCTCAACCAGTTGGGGGGCAACAACCTGTCCCTACTATAGGCCAACCATATCCAGGTGTACCCAATCCTATTTGGGGTCAGGGTCAGAATGTTCAACCTCAGGTCCCTACTCAAACTCAAGTTTACAATCCTTGGAACTACTACCCTCTCCAACCACCACCGAATCAGTCGGGATCTTCCCACTATGGACAGACTGCGTACGGTCCTACTGGTTTGCCGACAGGGCTTCCACCGCAAATTCACCAGTACCCACAGGTGAATCGACAGTTACCTTTTCTTGCTACTTTGGATTTGTCAGATTTGTCTAGGATTCTAAATGATCCTATTCATCACTCTCCACAATGGCCTGCTATTCCGGCCAAGCTTCCATCAGACATTCCTAAATTCGATGGAAAAGTGGGTGAGGACCCGAACAATCACGTTATGACTTTTCACTTATGGTGTTCATCCAACTCATTGATGTATGACTCTGTTCGTCTACGTCTTTTTCAACGAACCCTTATCGATTCTACTGCAAAGTGGTATATTGAGTTGCCACGAGGTTTCTTCTTTGATTTCAACACCCTAGATATGGCTTTCTTTACACATTACCAGTTGCTAATCCGTTATGATACTGGGACTAAGATTTTGACTTCCTTCAAACAGACTAAAGGCACTCATATATCGGATCATATCCATGAGTGGCGAAGGAGACGACGTCTCATCAAACTTGAACTCCTCGATCAATTACTGGCCGAATGGTTTACAAAATCCTTTGTGAACGAAATTGATAAGGACATTTCCATGGGTGGAGTTTTCATGGAAGAGCAGGCTATAAGTCGTGCTCAATATCTTGATCTTGTTTATTCGCAAACGGGAACACTTTATGATTTATTACCTGAGTTACTTCGTCCTAGTACTTCCAGCACTTCAACTACTCCAGCTGCCTCACATGCAGTTGATGGTGTGACTGGTACTGCCCAAGCCCAATCACATTCTATTTCAAGAACCAATCCTAAGTCTGCTTCTTCTAATGTACAAAATGCTCCGTCTCCTTCCCCTTTCGCCGGTAAAACTTCTGAGGTAAATGCCATTCAATCTACCCCTACCAGTAAAAATAAATCTAAAAAGAGGAGAGGCAAGAATAAGGAGAGAAAAAATAATAATCAAACAGACCAGCCTAAAAACACCCCTGTTGAATATTGGGATAAGCGCAAACCCTGCTACCCTTGCCTTATCTGTGGTGATGATCACTACACGAAGGATTGTCCACGACGTGCCGAGGTCACTAAGTTCCTTCAAGGGACCTCAAAACCTTCTACCCCGACGGTCTTGTTCCAACCCTTCCCGTCTCAACAACAGGCTCAGTTGGTCATTGATGACCAACCATATACTTCTACCACATCATATGTTTTGATGTGTACTGGTGATTCTAAGCCAAACAACGTTGCACTCACAACTAGAGCCAAAGATTATACTCCGTCTAAAGAGAAGGTTGACGATTTACCTCCTACTTTGGTACAACCCTCTTCACCGACTCCACCTACCAACGGTCCTCTTCATCTCGAACAACCGAGCCCAGATACAGTTTTACGACCACCCCCCAAAGGTGTCGTTAGAAAGTCAACTTTCAATACTCATGCTCGTGCGGCCCAGAACTACAGTATTGTTGAAGATCTGGCCCAGGCACCTTCAGCGATGTCAGCCGTTGAAGTCCTTCAGTCGTGTCCTGCACAACAGAAGGCACTGTTGAAAGCTATAGGTGGAATTGACCCCACAGATACGAATTTGATAGTGTTTGACTTGGATGATCACATTCCACGGTTACCCCTGCAACTCGCATTCCAGATACAAGTTGTTGTCTCTGACAAGAATATTTGTCGAACTGTTATCGACGAGGGTGCCTCAACGTGTGTAATGTCTTTTGCTTGTTGGAAAGCCATCGGCTCTCCTCCCTTGAATGAATCAAAAAACACTCTTAAAGCCTTCAATGGCTCTGGTTTTAAGCCTTACGGTGTTCTTCATTCATTGCCTATCACACTAGAAGGTAAGACGGTCCAAGTTGAAGTGGAAGTCTTTGATTCTCCTCTTGATTATAATCTTCTGCTTGGCCATAGCTGGATCGATTCGATGCGAGCTGTTGTGTCAACACTTTTTCGGGTAGTACGTTTTCCTCATCAAGGAAAGGTTGTTACCGTTGACCAACTTGCCTTCTTCAATTCCAATACTCGTACTGGTAACGTGTCGTTTATTGATAAAACCCCGTCGAGTTATGAGAATGTCGTTGTAGGCCTTTTAAAGGACTCCTCGTTAATGGGTACTTTCCCTATTCCTCCGCCCGATGTTCCACGCCCGTCAATTGCTTCTATAAACATGATCTCCATCGTGCCCCATGAACTTCCTGCGTCACATGACCCTTGGATTGTCCCTAACCCTAGAGATCATCTTCGTTTCGGCGACGTAATGTCGTTAAGTCCGGTTGAATCAGCCTATCAGGCCATTCAATTGGCAACACCTTCTACCTCCTCTCTTGACGGGTTGTCTCTCGATACTTTCCATGTTATCTTTCCCACTGACGAGATGATCATGTCCGTCATGGAGGACACTCCTTGGGACGATGGACATCATCGTTCCATACTCTTTCTGGAACAACACACTCTTAAGAACTACCAACGGATTTCGACTCCGTCGATCGTTGTTGTCATTTCCACAGTTCCTGCAACTTCACACGATGTGTTTGCTGAAGGGAACCTCAATAATATTTCTCCCACGATTCCCATTGACATATCCGTTAAACTTGGGATAGTTGAAAATGTTCATATCGGAGCTTCGTGTTCTCCCAACGAAATTGTCACTTATACGTCTCTGTTCAAAGAATTTCGTGACATCTTTGCTTGGAGCTACGAAGAGATGCCAGGTATCGACCCTGCTATTGTTGTACATGAGATAAAGACATATCCTGGAGCTAAACCTGTCCGGCAATGCCTTCGTCCTGTCCACCCACATAAATCCGCAGTTATCAAACTCGAAGTTGAAAAACTTCTAAAAGCCGTTTTTATTTATCTGGTGGCTCTGACAGAATGGGTTTCCAATCTTGTTCCAATTGATAAAAAAAGGTGGCAGTATTCGTGTATGTGTTGATTATAGGGATATTAACAAAGCATGTCCAAAAGACAACTTTCCAACCCCTTTCGTCGACCAGATTGTCGATGACTGTGTCGGAAGTGAAGTCTTCTCTCTCATGGATGGTTTCTCCGGCTATAATCAAATTAACATCGCTCCCGAGGACCAACATAAAACTACTTTTATATGTCCTTGGGGTAATTTTGCCTATAGGAAACTTCCCTTCGGTCTTAAGAACGTTGGCGCGACGTTTCAACGTGCTATGTCTTATGCTTTTCATGATATAAATCATATCGTTCAACCCTATTTGGACGATTTACCAGCTCATTCTTTGCACTGAGTCGATCACCCCACTCATCTCCAAGCCATTTTTTTTCGTTGTCGGTTCTATCGTATTCGTTTAAATCCTCATAAATGTGTTTTTTGTGTAGAATCCGACCGTCTTCTAGGTTTCATCGTTTCACATCAAGGAATCTGGGTAGATCCTCTTAAGGTTGAGGCAATTCTTAATATCCCTCCTCCTTTTACACTGTGCCAGTTGCAAAGTTTGCAAGGGAAAGCAAACTTTCTTCGTCATTTCATCCCTAATTACGCCGAGATTACTCGTGGTTTTACTCGACTGTTAAAGAAATATTCAGAGTTCGTCTGGGATACCTTGGCCAACAATGCTTTTTAGGCTTTGAAGTTGTCCCTCACATGAGCTCCGCTTCTCTTTCCTCCTGATTATAGTCGTGATTATTTTATTTATCTTGATGCCTCCGAGTATACTATTGGCATGGTTCTCGTTTAGGAGGATGATGCGCATGATGAACATGTTATTTATTACTTGAGTCAAAGTCTCACATCAACTGAAATCAAGTATCAACATGTTGAAAAACTAGCCTTGGCTGCCGTTCAAGCTGTTCAACGCTTCCGGCATTATATTCTCTCCAAAAAAACTACAGTGATTTCTCATTCCAACCCTATGCAACACATTTTGACACGTCAATTGCTAGGGGGGAAATACTCCAAATGGATTGTCATACTCCAGGAGTTTGACTTGGAATTCGATCGCGCCACGTCTAATAAATCCTTAGTTTTTACTGAGTTAATATGTTATTTTCCTCACTCTGCCACAAAAAATGTAGCAGTAGATTCATTACCTGATGAGTCTCTTTTCCTAATTAGTATTGATGATCTTTGGTATGGGGATATCATTATATATCTCCAAACCCAGACTTTCCGGCCTGCTTTGTCTAGTACTGAACGACGTCGCATCCATTATCAAGCTCGTCAATACATTATCCTCAGGGATACTCTTTACCATCGAGGAATTGACTCAGTTTTTCGACGTTGTATAACGTTTGATGAAGCTGAGAAAGCTCTGAATGACTGCCATTCTGGAGCATGTGGTGGTCATATGTCTGGGTATGCTACTGCCTAGAATATCTTACGCGCAGGTTATTTTTGGCCTTCCTTGTTCAACGACTGCATCACTGCCATCCAGAAATGTCATGCTTGCCTGATCTACAATCAGAAAATTCGGTCACATCCTGCTCCTCTTCATCTTGTGGTCTCATTTGGTCCTTTTGCAAAATGGGGCATTGATTTCCTGACATGTCACCCTCACTCGGTCGGGGGGCATGGTTACATCATTGTAGTTGTTTATTACTTTACAAAATGGGCCGAGGAGATGCCAACATTCGATAATACTAGAAAGACTGCAACGTTGTTTCTTTTTAACCATGTCATAGCTCGTTTTGGTGTTCCCCAAGCTATCGTAACTGATCACGGTAGTCATTTTAGGAATTTTATGATGTCTAAAATTACGGAAAAGTTGGGTCTTCATCATGATAACTCAACACCATATTATCTGCAAGCTAATGGCCAGGTCGAAGCAATCAACAAAGTTCTTTTAACTATGCTTCGACGGATGATAGGAATTCATAAAACAAGCTGGCACACGATGTTGTTTTCGGCATTGTGGGCATATCGGACATCTATTAAATCCTCTACGGGGTTTACGCCTTTTCGATTGGTCTATGGTGTGGAAGCTATTCTTCCTATAGAATGCGAGATACCTTCTCTGAAGCTAGCTGTCGAAATCTTACCCTACACTTCTGCTGAAGAAGAGCATCTATTGTATTTGATGCGATTAGATGAAACTCGACATGATGCCACTCTAGTAATAGAAGCCCAAAAGAAACGTGTCAAGGCACAGTATGAAAAGCATGTCAAGCCTCGTGTTTTCTCTTAAGGTGATCTTGTTCTTCTCTATGAACAAGATCGAGATGTTTTAGGAGCTGGGAAATTTGAACCAATGTGGCGAGGTCCTTATATTGTTCGCCGAGTTTTGGAAAAAGGAGCATATGAGCTGGTCGATTACGATGGTATCCCTTTGAGTGAACCCAGGAATGGGTTGTACTTGAAGAAGTACTATGCATAAATCTTTTGTGCACAAGTACTTATATTTTATGTATCATACTTTGTGTGTGTTAGTTTTGTTTTCTTTTGACGTTATCTGGTCTCTGCCCTTATGTGACATTGTGTTTGATTGCCATATGTCGGAGTCTTCACTACCCTATGTTGGCTTCATTGACGGTGCTAGCCGTAGTACTCGGAACCTAGCTTCCACTGTGTGGGCAATCTATGCCCCAACAAACGAACTTGTATCTTTACGAGGTATATGTCTTGGCCGTGCAACCAACAACATTGCAGAGTATAGCGCCATTATTGAATTATTGGTTGACGCTATCTCACTCAGAATTCGTCATTTGGTTGTGCGACTTGATTCGCAGCTTGTAGTACTACAACTAAGTAATATCTATTCTATTCAAAGTCCTACTTTGTTATGGGTGTATTTGCGAATTCGCCTCTTGGAACATTATTTTGATCACATTGAATATCAACATATTCCTAGATGTCTCAATACATTAACAGATGCATTGGCAAATTATGTATTGGATAGACATTTGAACCATTCATAAATCAAACACATTAAAATTCACACAATATAAAGTAAACCAGTAGAAGCCATCTGTATATATAACGATCAAAAGACTTTGTTTTTTACAAAAGTTTGTCCGAAGACCAAAATATCAAAATTTGAAGCTCATAGATTCTACAAAGTGACGTCACGGATGACGTTCACGATAACACACAACTGCTCTAGCAACCCTACGGAGCAGTCGACCCATAGTTGCCGATACACCTACAGTGTGACGTTGATCGCGTCGTGGAACCTCTTCCAGAGTCATATCTGGAATGTCTGTTGTCAAGCCCTCTAATTTTTGTTCCACCACCTGATAATCTTTGGCATACTGTGGTGCTGCTGCTACTACCTCTCCTCGTCACTGGATAGGAGAGGTGCCAGGAGGTCTATACGGTCCAACATCTGTGTTATCAACAAACATTTTGTGTTAGTCTTTGGATAAATATATAAAAACAAAAACATTTGAATATGATAAAAATTCAAAAACATTTAAAAAGAGAAAATGTGTGTACTTCTTACCGAGGTCTCCCCACTGAGCGTCCTCAGGTAGTGCTAAATCCGGATGTCCTCAGAAATCCAACCCGACATAAGCATAGTCATCAAGCATCAACATCTGGTTTTGAATCCAATCAAAGAAAATATCGTCGTACTTGACGATTGGTCCTGCCACGTGTCGGGCCATGAGTCGACACCATATCATCATTCTCAGATCCCTAGGACCTGGGAAGTCCCACTGAACCTGAAGTCTAAATACAGGGACCCTCTCAAGGAAGAAGGACACCAGAAAAGAACCATACCCAAATTGTTTCAATTCACCTCGCCTGCATTTGGTTAATTGCCTTTTGATACTACGAAGCACAGCATCTGCCTAGTTGAATACTCAAGGCTCAGTACACTCGATGGCATACTGGAAGTAGCTCTATAATGCCATATGAGGATCCAAACTCTCGGCCATCCGAGCTATAGTAAAAAGGATAGTGCGGAGGGTCAAGTCTTGTACCCCCCAGATAACAACTTTTTCCTTTTTCCTCTCAGCCTCTGGTACACAGTATTGATTGCAGTATTCACTCATCTTGAGCCCACCACCTCTACTACCAGACAGACTGACATAATACCCATGCCTGGAAAATCCAGTCAAAAAGTATATGTCCTCAATGTCTATGGAAAAAGTATGAGCTCCTACATTGAAAACCAATTGATCTGGGTCCCACATACGGACCAGGTACTCTAGTAGTCTGACTTGGGCCCTCATGCACGAGATGTGGAAGTATTTTAAGAGCCCACAATCTCTCAATGCAGCTATGGTAGGAGGATGATTCTCGGCATTTTCATTATCCTCTTCATGTTCTCTTTCACGCCACTCAAGCACCATGTTTGTGGCTATTTATCTGCACAAGGAACATAAAAGGAGGATTAATGATTTTATTCATGATCTGGATCTTTTTCATTGGCTAAATATTTAAAAAAAAATTGGATTCTGCGGTTCTCGCAGTTGCCTCATTTGCACAGTGCGAAGACCTCGCAGGTGGCTCATGGCTCACCTGCAAGAACGCATCATTCTCGCAGGCCCTGCATGGGCTACCTGCGAGAACGCCTATGCGCATGAAGGGTTCAAAAAACAACTTGAAACTAAAAAATTAACCAATGAAATTCAAAATTTAAACCATGAAAATGTCAAGAATGAAGAGCTTACCTTAATGCAGCAGACGGCTCGTCGAATGGTCTCCTGTAGCTCTCGAAAATTGACGCCAAATTCAGAGGGTAAAAAGAGGGTTTTGGAGCTTAATAGTGGAAATGTGAAATGATATGGTAAAAATGCTTATTTACTCATTTAATTTACTTTTTACTATGTCATTTTGGGTTTTGATGCTTATTTATTGCTTAAACCTAATCCCTAATATCAAGATGAGTGTGATGACTTGCAGGTGTGATAACATTGATGATTACATACAAGGATATGGAAATATTTTTCTTCGTTATGGTGTGTTTTTTATTGTTTTTCATGGTTTTTACATAAAACCTCGAGCATCGTTTTTGTCCATTCTTACGCTCGTAAATACAAGAGAACGTGATTGAGCATAGTTTTATCACTTTTTTGGGCTCAACAAGGTTATATGAAAAAGGAACCCCCCTGGAGTCCTCTTTATGCTCTTTTCAGACTCTCTAAACATGAAAAGATTGTCGAGCGACCTTGCTATTTTCACGCTTGCTAAAGTATTTGAAGTACGCGTCTGGTGAGCGATAATTTCTCTCTTTTTCGGTCTCGTCCAGACTATTTTATGAAAAAGGAACTGAGAGAGTTCTCTTTTAAGTGTTTTTCCAAACTCTATAATATTTAAAAACCTTCGAGTTTTCTATCTCTGGACTCGTTAAACAAACATTGATAGACCCGTGATGGGACCGAACCACTCCTTCTTAGGGTTCGTTAAAAAATACTCCGAGGGACTCATCCGAAGGATGAGCTTATATCAACAAGCACATGTGATCCTCTTCAATCTTGTGTAAAAATAAAGAGGTACTTGTCAGAAATGGTGGGGGAAAATTTGAGAAAGGGATATGTTTCATCTTCGTATTGATTGGCAGTAAGTGTCACTCTTGAACATGACACCCCCTATTCATCATTTGAAGCCGGTTTGGGAAATCCATTTGTCTCTCTTTTGATGAATTACAAGGTCATTCCATGTGTTGTCTTTGAGTCAATGTTGCCAAGTCATTGGTCGTGTCGTTCATATGTTTAAGAGAAGTCCATCTGAAACCTATATTGAGTCGGCCATCTGCAGTTATCCATTCTCTCCGTGTCGACCTTCCCTGTGTCCATTCCAATTTGCAAAATGCTCTGTTTCACCTTCAAACTTTGTTAATCATTTTGTGTCATTGATGGTGTATACATTAAGGCCCTCCTGTGACGAGTTTTGTTCCGTCGACTTCAGCTCATTATCCGGAATCAAGACTTAGAAATTATTTGGTACCTTGGAACTTGCATGCCTCAAACGCAGGTTTCCTCGCTTTCGATAGTGGGTTTACATCATTGACCCCTGATCGAAAGATTCCATCGGATGTTCGACATCAAATCATTCATTCACACTCAATGGATTGTACCATGGTACCTTGGGAGTCATTGACATCAATGGTGATTTCCCTCACACTTGTTAACGGTTACATCAATGACCGGTAATCAAGTGGTTTCTACCATGTTCGACTTCAAAACATGTAATCACATGGTTAGATTCGTACTTTGGGGGACGAGATTGAAGACCCTGGATATTATCTTTGTGATCCAGGTTGTGATGGAGTATGTATAATTTGTGACACATAGATCCACTGTGTATGTTTCGTGGCTATGTCATCTTGATTTGAAATTTCTCGCATAGATCCACAGTGTATTCCAGTGGCTATGCTATATTTTGATGGCATGGATCCACAGTGTATGATTGGTGGCCATGACCCATGTCTACAATGTCATTAGTCTGTTATCTAAGTATGGGAATGCCTACCTCATAATTGATATATATGATACTCTGCAGATGCTTGGTTGTTCGCAGGTTTCCGATTAGATGTGCTCCTGGTTCTCGACACACACATGCAGCTTACAAAGTCTATCGAATGCCACTGGTTCCAATATCAGACTTTGGGGGGCATTCTGTTACCCATGATTTTGGTCATCATGATGATGTATTGATTATGGTGTACTCAGGCTCTTCATTAGAACTTTCTCCTGAGAAAAGTTATCTTCATCTCTTTCCAGAAATCACATTTTTAAGGAAGGTTCGCAGGCTGCTAATACATTTTCCTGCGAGAATGCATGATTCTCGCAGGCTACTTTAAGCCAGGGTGCGAGAATTTCGCACTGTGTATAACTACTAGGGTGCGAACACTTTCTAAAGAAGGGAAAATGATGAATTCTTGAAGCTTCTAGAAGGGAATCTTCTAGAAGGATGAGATGGCATTCGAATGATTATCTAAGTACTGGATTTCCTGATATTTTGGGATCATTCTTATCCAAGTAACTAATTCATTCTCTCCTATATATTGAGAGGATTCTTATGGAAAAGGTTATAAAGAAACAAGCAAGATATTTATTGGAGAATTAGTGAAATATTGTGTGAAGGATTGAAGCTACAGCAGCTAGAGAAGTCCAGCAAGGTCATTAAATGTGGTTGATCTTCTTCATTCAAGTGAGCAAGTGTGTGTGTGTCAGAGCCAAGGGCCATTGAAAGGAAGTTTGCAACATCAAGGCTCAGGTTGTAATCTGTACTTTACATCAATATGATACAGTAATGTGTCCCTTTCCCATAAAGTTAATTCTACTTTATTGTATAACTCCTTGATCATATACATAGATTGACTGTTGAATAGATTGTGATTTCTTCACTTCGGTTGGTTTGAATTGTTTTGATCTTGACTGTACGAGAGCACTGGAGTGAAGCAGGAGCAACAAAGATCAAAGGAAGCGATTATAAGGTATGTTCTTTAATCGAACCTCCTAGTACATTCAATAGTTAAAATCTAGAGAAAGAGTATCATTCTGTCTTGCTTTGTTCTAGATCCAGGTGGATCTAGGGAGATTGGTTTGTGTCCGCACTTATGGATTTATGCAATAACATAGTCAACCAAGTCATTTAGTAGCCTAGGTTGTGCCCACATAAAAGGACATAGGAAAAACTTGAGTAACCCACATTGCATCAAAGTCGCCACAGCATTGGGGTCTTCCCCGACCAACTCACTCACCTCTTCATGCTCTCTTTCTCTCCAGTGGATGTACATCCTGCAAAACACCAAGGTTTAGGAGGGTTAACCCTTGCTTTTTAATCCTTTTTCATTCAATAAGGGGGTCCACGTGGGCTGTAATAGTGACAGTCGTGTGTACATGCGGCTTGTTCTGAGACAACGCGCGCGGACCTAGGGCCGACCTTTTAAAGGTCGACGCCCCCCTAAAAAATGAAACCCAATGCAAAAGTAAAGACTTAAAATGCAAGATAAGAGAGTTTGTACTTACTTGGTACAAAAATAAGTTAATTTCGTCCACTATAGCTCTCGGAATCACCGTTTTTGACAAAAGGGGTCTTTTGGCTCCAGAGTCAATTTCCAAATCAGCAATGGTGATAATGAGCTGCCAGCTTCTATTTATAGACTTTTTGGCCTCTTTTTGTCACTTTTTTGGCCTCCCTTATCATTTCCTTTAGACCAAAAACCATTTAGAGTGATTCAGGAGTTGCATGGGAGGGATATGATCGGGTATTGGGACTGTTGTTTTTTTAGTTTTGGGTAATTTTCGACGGTCCGTGGAATTTTATTTTTCGAGGATCAACTTGAACATATAGGTTAGGTTTCTACCCTGACTTTTGTATCTCGTTGTCTTTCTTTCCCTTGCCATAGGATCCATCCCATTAGGTTGTGACATGGAACCATCATAGTTGCTTTAGAAGTGTCGCAACTTGGTGGTAGAGCTTACTGGAACATGGATGCCCTAAGTAGATCCTAGTTGCATTATGGTATCCATGTTGTCTCTAAAACACTGTAGGCTTGGGAGTCCTTGTAGTTTTTCCTGAATACAAGTTTGAGACTCATTTGCATGATTCTTCTTCTCTCTTGAAATCACCCTCAGACTCCCCAAAAAATAACGGGTCTTCTTTTAAGCCCTTTTCAGACCCTCTAAACATGAAAAGATTGTTGAGCGATCTTGTGGCCTTTCATGCTTGTTAAACTGAAATTTGAAGTCACGTCTGTCCAGTGGTAGTTTACCCCTTTTTCGGTCCGGACGGTCAATTGTACGAACAAAGGTATACTCTATGGAACTTCCGTTATTTAGAAGAGTACTCTCAGGTATAATTTTACCCCTTTTTCGGGCCTGAGTGACTAAACTTACGAAAAAGGAACCCCCACAGAGTCCATAGTTAATCTCTTTTCAGACTCCCTAAAATTGAAAAGATCGTCGAGTGACCTTATTATTTCACACTCGTTAAATTGGTCTAGAAGAACATTCATGACGGAGTCCATAGTTAAGGTTTTTCATACTCCTTAAAAATGAAAAAATGGCCGAGTGATCTTGTCCTTATCACACTCGTTAAAATGGTTTTGAATAGACGTATGGTCGGTGCTAGTTTACCCCTTTTTCGAACCGACTAGACTATCTTCGAAAAAGGTACCCCAATGGAGTCTCCTTTTATGTTTTTTCAGACTCTCTAAATATGAAAAACCACCGAGCTTACCTTCCCTGGGCTCTTTAAACTTACATCGAAGGACATTACCATTGTGTGTTTTGTTAACCGCATTTTCATACCTTATACGCCATCCTTGTAGCACTTTGCTTCTACATTTTAACACCCTTGGCCCCCGGAGGATTTTTCCTGAGCATCATTATTCTAAACATCAGTCTTGTCCTTGCACCTTGAACTTGTATGTTTGTAACACTCGTTCCTCCATTGTAACGTAACATTCATTTATTCTTTTTCCCAAAATTATTGAAAAAGACAAAAAAATCAAATATGCCCCATAAAGAGGAAGGGAAAAGTATTTTCTTTATTGGCAACATAATGAGTCGCCCTTGAATAAAGCACATCTATCAGTTTGTTTGTCAAACTATGGGATGTAATACACCCTTAGGAAGTTGTTCTCGCTACATAGATTTGTGTCCTCTGCCATTTGGTTATTCTTCCAAACATATGGAGAGTTTACGTTGCCTCTTGCTTCATAAACTTATGATTAATGTCATGCTGCCTAAGTCTCATCATTTGTCGTGTTGTTGTCCAAGGGAAGTTTCTACCAAGCCTGAATTGGCCCCTCTGCAATTTTTCTCTTGCCCTTATACCCGACCATCCTGAATGTCCAATCAAGTCCTTATTCGAAATCAATGAAGTCTTCAGTATGATCATCAAGATTATCTAGTCCATGACCGACGAGCCGTCGAAGACCTCTGGGTAGTGAAGTCGTACACTCATATTACACTCCTACCTTGATTTTTGAAGATTTTGAGGTTGTTTCTCGAGCTCTGAAGATTTCATCTCCAGCCATCAGGCCGTATCAGCTTCTAGAAGATGGATACTCTATATGTATATCTTTTTTATTTCGAGATGTAGCTCCATTGTATATTGTTCGTGGCTACACTTTATATAGTTATTTGACATGGATCTACAGTGTATTTGATTGGTATCCATGATTCTATTTTATCCTGAGCATGGGTATGCCCGCCTCAGTGAGACATTTGTTATTTTGCAGACGACGTCTCTCGGTTCCTGGTCCTTGGGCTCACTTGTTTGGCACATCAGTAAATATTGGTAATGTATTTCGGCCATCAGATGCTCTTCTGACCTCACACATTAGGGGGCATCTGTTATAACCCTAATTTGCACCATACATGCTTACCTGGCATCAAGCCATCTCAGATCCTTTCTTTGCCAAAAAAAATTTGAACAACTCTTTAAAAAACCTCTTTTATAAGGGCCCACATGCCCTACTCCATTATTGCACGCGTGTACATGCTAGCTGACCTAAAAAAGCCCACGTGGACTGACAAAATCATGAAAAAAGGAAAGTTATCAATGGAAAACACAGCTTTAGGTGAGTTAACTAAAACTCCTGGTCATGCATGGCCGAGGGTTTGTCCAAATACCTAGCTTCTTCTAGCCTATAAAAGAAGGGTTAGGGGTCCCATTTGGAAGAGGAGAATAAGAGTAAAGAAACTCTACCCAATTGCATATTCCCATTGTCCCAACCCTTTAGCCATCCTTGAGCAAAGAGAGATACAAAGCAAAGAAGTTGGAGGACATTTGAAGAGGAGCCTAGGATCAGGATTCGCAGAGCAGTGGTCGGTCTCGACATTGTAAGTTGATTCATTAAAGTTAATAATAAAGAAATGTTTTTCCCGTCCCACTATATGAGTTCTTCATAGTTCAGTAAATATATGTTTGAATCTCTAACCCATTAGTCTGTAGGTAAAATGCATGTGTAGTTTGTTTCTTGTTTTGTACGCAGGTCAATCTTGAGAGGATAGCTGCCAACAAGTGATCAAGCATGAAGAAGGATCGACATCGAACATCTGGAACAAGGTATGTTGGTCTAACCATGTATTTTCTTAAAAGAAATGGGGATTAAGTCTAGGGACGAAGGTAGAAAGTAGGTTTCTTTTGGTCATATCTGCATGCATAATATAACCCTATTTTCTAGTCCATAGGGGATTTCCCACCACAACAGGAGGGTTGATCATTCGACTCACCTTTGACTAGTATTTGAAATATATCTCTATTATCGCATTCGATTGAACCCACACAAATGCATATTTTGCTTTAGGTTTGGTCGCCTTGTGGGATTCATAGTTTATGAGCATGTGATCATGGTGGATCCTATGAAGATTGAGTTAATACTTCAATTTCCTCCCCCACACAATATTCGAAAACTTCAGGTTTTACAGGGGAAGGATAACTTCATGCATCATTTTGTAGCCAAATATGCCAATATAACTAAGGGTTTCATGTGTTTCTTGAAGAAGGAGACTCCATTCATATAGAATGAGCAAGCCTAGGAGTCATTTTATGCTCTAAAGAAATCCCTCATATCAAAACCTTTGTTGAAGCCCCAAGCTAGAGTAGATATTTCCTACTTTATATTTCCATACCCGAAGGGACGATTGGTATGGTTCTTGTTAAAGAAGATGATGAGATCCATGAACACATTATCTATTACCTTAGCTGAAATCTAATTGGTCTTGAACTTAAGTACTCACACGATGTAGAGAAGCTAGCCTTAGCAGTTGTGAATGGACAAGTAGAGGCTTTGAATAAATCTATAAAAACTATTTTGCAAAAAACTGTGAGGAAGAGTAAATATAACTGGCACGTGATGCTTTACCCTATGTTATGGGCATACCGAACCAAAGTAAATAATTCCACCAGTTTCTCACCATTTTAGTTAGTCCACAGAGTGGAGTTGATTCTTCCCATTGAATGTGAAATCCCTTCCCTTAAGTTCGCAGTCTAGCTCCAACCTGACACGAACGATCTCGAAGAACACCTCATACACTTAGAGAAGCTCGATAAGCAGCATCGAGATATACCTATAGCTATCAAGGAAAATAAATGATGTGTTAAATTCTAGTACACCAAGTCTGTCTATCCTTGGAAGTACATTGAGGGTGAATTGGTTCTTCTTTATGACCAAGATAAAGAACTATTGGGGGCAAGAAATTTCAATCCCATGTAACATGGTCCTTATATCATGCAATGTGTCCTCAGAAAAGGTGCTTATGAATTAGAATATTATGAAGGGAATGTGATAGACAAGCCCAAAAATGGGATATACCTTAAAAGGTATTACACTTGAGCCTTTGATCTCAAGTGTGACTTTTGTATACTAATGTATGTTAGTGTATATATCTTTCTCATTATTTTTTTTTCATTGGCTTGCTTATTGATTTTTCCCTTAGTTGGAAGATGTCAATGAAATCTTCGGTGTTCTTAGGATTCACCGATGGGGCCATTTGTCATACTCGGAACATGGCTTGTGTCGCTTGGGTTATCTATTCACCTGAGGGACAACTAGTGTCTTCAAGGGGATTTTGTCTAGAGCCATCAACAAATAATATGCTTGAGTATCGCATCATTATAGAGCTATTAAGCGACGCCATTTCACATGGTGTTCGATATTTATAATTTCTTCTAGTTTCCCGGTTAGTTGTATGCCAATTGAATGACAATTTATGGGTAAGAGATCCTACATTACTCGGACGTTTCCTCCAGGTACGACTTTTGGAACAATATTTTGATTTTATTACTTATAATCACATCCCTAGAGTTCTAATCAAGTATATGATGCATATGCTAATTAAATTTTATATTGGAATTTTTTACATAAATAAGTAAAGACGACATACATACATTCATTGTAATATATGAAAGTAAAGCCAAAGACCAAAACATTTTTATATTTCATCCATGTAGTCCAAAAAATATGGTCTCATAGTACAAAATTGGGCTTCTATCCCTCAAAAATACATATACAATTGATACATCACATAACCGTGGAATCTAAGCCTAAGATCCCATATTTGTTTCATGATAGAACACTATGGCATTCTCAAGAAACTAGAAGAGTCTCACCCACACATGGGGTACACCCACCAACTTCCTCTGCATTGCCTCTGGCAGATCCTCCACATGGACCATGGGAATCTTGTGTGCTATATGAGATAGGTTTCCCTAGACATTTTGAAGAACTCTCTCTGCATCCCCCCCTACCATCTCATCTCCTCGACCCCTGTGTCGATGTTTTGGATATCCATCTGGTCATTATGGACCTATTCCTACATGAAAGAAATAATTGTTAATACATGATACCATACAAAAATATTTGTGTTTTCATTTGCATTTATCAAATTGAAAAACACAAAAAAAATGAAATATATAAAAATCAATTCTCACCGATCTCTCCAAAGGTGGATCTTAGAGGCAATGGAATTTCACGGTCCCCTTGATAATCACTCCCATCATAAGGATAGTCATCGGTGGCAATGATCTGTCGTCGCCACTAGTGAACGAAATCATCAATATAGGGGTTTGGCACCCTACCACCTCCCATACGCCTCATCACCTCGGTCCACCATGACATGGTTGGATCGCGTAGACCATGTGGAATAATTTCTACTCTATGGATCAAAGCTAGAACCCTCTTGAAGAAAAAACTACACAAAATGGATGAAAACCCGAAGTTCCTCATGCTCTTGAGTTTGTAGTCAGTCGGATGGCTCTTCATGTTGGCCAGTAGTAAGGTACACCAATCGTAAATTGTGGGTCTCAAACACTCCATAACATAGAACATAAGTGGCCTCGACTCTTGATTCAATGAGGTCAATCCTAATATTAGTGTGAGTACTAAGACAATGATCTTCATACTCAGGTTCTCAATTTCCCTAATAGGGATTTGGCTCCCCACTTTCTCTGTCTCTACAATGCAGTAGGTGGTGATGTACTCCTTCATAGTCCTCCCACCTCCAGCCCCTCAGGCATTGATATTTACCATCTCACCTCAATGAGACAACCCTATGATAAAATATATATCATCTGTTTCACTTCTCAATGGTTTCCCATCGATATTGAATGCCTCGGCCTCTGAATCCCAATAGTTTATCAAGGATTGGAGCAACCTCACTGAGCCCTCATTCTTTTTATGGCCCAAAATGTATAGATCCCACATCTTTACAAACATTTTTGGGCCCTCATATATCTTTCTATTGCAACATCAGCCTCCTTGTGCTCCCTTTCTCCATCCAATAACCATCCTACCAAGGAAACATCAAATTTTGAGTCACATTTTATTTAAAACTTGTGTGCAAAGTTGTATGTGAGCTACAATTATAACATTCATGTATAGGGATCGATATACACGGGAAGGATTTTCTTTTCCCGCGTACATGGGGTCATATACACGACCTGATGAACTATAACCCACGTACACCCTAGTTTTCACCCTATGGGCTCTAAAACTAAAAAATTGAGCACTAAATATAACAATTAAACCATTGAAAGGGAAGAGAACAGGATGAGCAATTACTTGGTCCATGTGGTTTCCAATTTCGTTGATCGTAGCTCTTGAAATCATCACTGGAATATCGTGGATTAAATGGCCTCAAAGCACTATGTAGGTGAAAAAATCAAATGACATGGTAAAATTTATTATTTTTACTATTTTTTGAAAATATTTACCCACTTTATATATTTTTTACCCTATATTTCATATTTTTGATAACATATGGACTAATTGTGCAGTATAAGACCTGGTTTGAAGTCATTTTTTCCAGGGTTTTTATGGATTTTCGGCCTTCTTCTGCCCATTTGTGCCTCTGGCATATACCATCACTAGCATATAGGATAGGTTCTCACTCTGATTTTGATTTTTGCATCACCCTATGACCATGATTTGTATGCCCTAGGTAAAAAACCATTTCTTAGCGACACATAACCTTATTGTTTCTACTAGCAATTTTGCTATTAATTGGTAGAGATTTACCAAACACGGGTACCCTAGTTAGAACACTTTTTCCTTTTGGTGTCCATGTAAAAGTTACTGCATAGTTCTAGGAGTCCCTTATATTCCCGATATGACTTCGTGTTTGAACCTCATTACTCTCACTCAGTCTCATTCTGACCACTACCTATGGGACTCCCGCCAAGTATTGGTTAATCTCTTTTCTGAATCTTGAAAAAATGAAAAGATTATTGAGTGAACTTGTCTCTTTCACACTCGTTAAATGGATTTGAAAGGATGTCTATTTTGGTATAAGTTTAACCCTTTTCTATATGAAATAGACTACTTACAAAAAAGGAATACTCTAGTCACATTGGCTAGAAGAGTTCTCCTTGGTATTGTTTTATATTTTTTTAGGCCTAGGGGAATAAATCTATGAAAAACGAAACTTTTAAGTTAAGTTGTAATTGCATCCCATCATATTGCTTTCATTTTTGCGCCTAATTTTGACTCCCTCTTTCTTGTTATAAGCCTCTTTCCCCAACAATTCTCAGCATTAGCCAAGCAGTTCCTTCCATATATCCTTTGCAACTTGAAAACCCTTGACTCGTAGAGGAAACATCCCCTAGAGTGTCCATTTTCCGCATGCATTCCCTTGCATTGAGAATAGGTATGTTCCACTACTTGGAACTAGTTTCTTACTCACAACATGCATTTCATATCCTCTATCATAGCATTTATTTTACTATGAAAAAAAAAAAAGATGGGCGGGAAAATAATATTATCTCCTATCAGAAGCAGTTGTGTCGCCTTTAAACAAAGCCCAAATTATTGAGTCCATTTCATCCCAGGTTTGGTTTTATCATGGCATTAGGAAGAAGAACTTGTTCCTTAGATTCTACTCCTATGACTGGTTATTCTTCCAATCCCTATGGAGATTTTTTTGATTCCTCATACATCACAAACTTTTGTCAATGATCATTGTTAAGTTTATGCCACCTAGGTTATCCATCCATCTCATGCTCTTGTTCAAAAGAAGTATAATACTATGTCGTCCATTCCTCAGAACTATTGAATTTTCATGTGGTTCATCCCCTTACAAGTGAATCTCATAATCACATGAAGATTTTTTCCTATCTTGCGCCCCGGGCCTACTTTCATCATTGGTAGGTGACCTTGAACACAACATATGACACCTCTCAATTGGTCGATGTCTCGAAGGTTTCCCTTGTGTTTGATGACAATAAACCTATTCACACATTGGGATTCATATAGTGTATTGGATTCCATTAGACCCTATTGGTGGTTTCCTTGCCTTTATCGACAAATTTCATTATTGGTTGCTAGTCAACGGGTATATTTCATGTACTACTTGCATCTGGTGCACGTGAGAGACACACATCATCGTTGGTTCATGAACATCCTATTCGTCTGAGTTCTTCCTATTCATCAAGATATTGATTTGTACCTCGTGTTGAATTATGAGAGAGGCATTAATGCTCTCCTTTCGGCAGGTCTCATTCCATCAACTTCATCTCATCTATTATGGAATCAATATCTAGAGTCATAAGAGTACCTAGAGGCTTACAATCATCAATGGAAGTTTCTCCTACCATTGACACTTGGGAATACATCAATGTCTCCTAGTCGATGGATTCTTCAAGTGTTTGATCTCAACACCCTTATTTACACTTGTTGAATGTACTCGGTTCCTTGACATCTACTTTCATTATCGGTGGGTTGTCTCGTGTTTGTTAACGGTATACCTCAATGATTGGTAATCAAATTAAGTCTCATTGTGTTCGACTTCAAATCCTTTATTCACATAATGTAGACTTTCAACTTCGACATATAGTGTATAAGACCTCCAGTTTATAGTAGTAGCATCCTATATCGGTTGTTGTCTTTCATCGAACGAATACCTATATGACTTCAATGATCATGGAAGATCGAATTGTACTCCATTGCATATATATATATATATATATATATATATATATAGTTTATTTTGAGGCTGGAATCCACTGTGTCTTGTTCGTGACTATGACATCCTATGGCGTATTTCCACTTTGTATTTCCTATTCATGGCCATGAAAAACTATTTTTATATATCCACATGGATCTGCAGTGGAATCAAGATTGGCAGCCATGTGTACATAGTCAATATGAATTGTAATATTCTCATGGGTAGCTAGTTCTTCCAGTTGGGTCCTCACTAATCCACTTCTATGAATTATAATAAATTTCGACCATCGTGATGACTCCTCTGACCTCACACATTAGGGGGAATATGTTATAGAATTTTTTTCCACACTCCATGCATATTTCTTTGATGGCCTTCCCTTTCCCTCTGCAGACTCAAATTACCCTTTTTGTTCATTCCAGAGTTAAAAATTCAAAATTTTATACATATACGCGAGCCATAGTTAAACAACACACGTATATGCAGGCTACTCCATTACAGGCCACATACATAAGGTTTTGTACTAAAAAATTAAAAAAATTGTTGGGATTCCATGCCAAGTCATGCGATATATGATCCTTGACCTTCCATATACTGGAAACGCTCTGAATCGACCCTTCAAGTCCATTTGAAGGCTATAAATTGAGCCATATACAAGCCTTACATTCATTCATCATAGAGAGAAAATACACTCTGGAGAAATTTCACTTCATATTGAGTTTGCATCCCTTTGTCCTTGAAAGTCTAAACTTATTTTGTGTTCAACCCCCAAGCTCTTCATATCTTGAGAAGGAGAAACTCAATTACTCCTACCACTCGTGACCTTGCCTTTGTGGAGGATTGAAGTGGTGAAAGCCCAACTGGAAGGATTTAGTTTCTTGGTATTTGTTATAATTGTTAATGGATTATTCTAGTTTATATGATAACGTTCTATATAATTTCCATATTCTTGTGTATCTTGGATGTTGAGGAAAAGTTGCAGGTATCAAGCTTTCGATTGTGAGCTCAACCGTGATCTTCTTCGGATGTCCAAATGAGGTAGGCTTCTAGCCTTCTCTTGTTATCATTTCTATTTATCTAGCATACTTGATATTATATTTGATTTATGGGTGTCGTTCCATCTATTGTGGTTTTCCCTAGCCATAGAGATATTTTCCTCATAACACCAACTCCTTTTGGCCTAAAATTGAAGTACATTGGGTTTCACTTTAATCTATTTATGTGTTCTTAATTCATGAGATTGTTATATCAAGATTTGTCTCAGCCTATGAAAATTTGCTCAGAAGGCCTTTTCCATTTCCCTATGCAGACTTGAAGTCCCTTTTTGCAGTTCTCAGAGCTAAAAATAATATTTTTCCACATATATGCGCCCTAACTATTATACAACATGTGTATACATAGGTTGCACCATTACAACCCACATACATCGGGTTTTGTGCCCAAAATTAAAAAATGGCATCGGGTTTCCATGTCACGTCACAATATCCATGATTCTTGACCTTCCATATACTAGAAATGTTATGACTCGGCCCTTTAGTTCCATTTGAAGGCTATAAATGGACCATATCCAAGCTCTGGAAAAGTGGAGAAGAATTCAACTTTGAGAGCAAAGTTACTGTGGAGAAATTATTCACTTCATATTGAGTCTGCATCCCTTTATCCTTTTAAGTCTAAACACATTGTTCAACCCCAAAGCTCTTCCCTACTTTATTAAGAACCTCATTGTCTCTCTTGATTTCCTTTGGTGGATGATTGAAGTGGTGGAGGCCTAGCTGGAAGGGAATTAGTTTATCGGTTCCAAACCATGTCAAAACAAAATTTTGTCATTCATACACTTATGATGATTACATTTTAATAGAAATACTCTTTTCTCATCCAATTAATGTCTTGAAAACATTTGAATTGATATTCCATGGGCATATTTGTTGTGAATATTGATGGATTATGCTATTGAATGTGCTAACTTTATATATTATCACCATATGTTTGTGTATCTTGTTGTTGAGGACAAGTTGCAGGTGTATTGCTTTGAGTCAAGTGCTCAATGGTGGACTTGATTGAACATCTGGACGAGGTAGGCTCTTTATCTTGTCTTGTTAGCATATTTGTTTATATAGAATACTTGAGATTAGAGTTGATTTCTACAGTCATTTCTGTCTGTTATGGTTTACCCCATGCTATAGAGAGATTTTCCTCGTAACAGAATTGGCAACCACACTGGGGATATGATCTTATTTTCGGGGTTTAGAGTGTTTTTATCCTTTGATTGCTCTGGTTTATGTTGAGTTTCTTGTCGTCTGATTGCTTGACAACCTCTATTCATTTTGAGTATGGGTTTCTTAGCCTTATCCTTAACCTGGCAGTGTTTCAATACATATACGTGGGTTTTTTCATGACAGTCACGTACATACGCATGATGTCATTCTATAGGAAGCGTATATACATGGTTTTCTCCTGAACAATTGTGTAAATCATTATTGTATGCTTGGTTGTTGAGTTTGATGTTTTTTGGGTAGGTTTTTATGGTTGTTGAGTCTTCTTAGGTCTCTGTTATGACTGTTGAGTTCCTGCAGAGGGATAGGAAACCCTTCTTTGGTTGAATTTTAGGGCGTTGCCTTTCTCATGATTCTTTTCATTGATTGTCCTTTCATCTTGGGCTAGGTCTTCTCTTCTTGATATCCTACTTGGTTTGTCTCTGTTTACATACAGTAGAATCTTTATATCAAGTTGTTGTTCAGTCCTTACATTTTCATTCTTTTATATTGAAAATACAAAAATAATAAACATTTTTGATTGTTGGAATTTGATCTTTTGAGTTCTTATCATTGATCTTAGTACTTGTATGGAAAGATTGTATCTTATTTTGAATTGCATAATTAAATTGAAAATTGCATCTTGAAAAGCTTATCATTTATTGGGAATTGAAGTTAGGACTTTGCATTTGATTCATATTCATTTATTTTACTTGTTGAGTCATAACACCATCAGTTTCACTACTGCACATTTTCGAGTAATAAAGGCCACTAAAAGAAACGTTGATAAATTTAAAATTGATTAGAAACAATTTTATTTTTTACGGTGCACAAACTAGCTTAGGATTTAGAGCCTTGGAATAGGATTTTGTGAGTAAAATTCTCCAAGGTTATTAAATAAACATATGTGTCTAACTAAGGGAGTGGTGAAATACATTATATAATTTGTGACATCAAGAGGCTCCGCTTACACCGGAGTTAAACACGAGGTCATGTGAAGTTGGTTGAGGGGATATCCCCCCAATACCTTATTAGTGTCAGATATATTTTTGGGGATCTATTCATATATGGGGATCTTGCTAGTACCTTTACCTTCGTGAGAGGTGATTCTTTCGAGGTTTCATGCTTTGTTACCCTTCCCATACGATGGACCTTACTTACGAATGTTCTCTTGCACATCGGTTATATCATGGTTTCTTTGTTTCTTGATATAGGTACCACATAGGTTACTTGCAAGGGTTATTCTACAGGTACCTTGGGTTAGATAAGGGTTGGACAACACAAAAAATTTATGGTGGATTACCTCTCCAGGGGGATCTGACCGACTGGTTGTTAAGCTCACGAGGGCACTTATAACTGATTCCGATACCTCTGATATTTTGCAGGGAGTCTCAGGCCCCTCTTGAGTGAGGCATACCTACTTTAGAGAGGGAGGCCCCTTTCATCCACTTTATCCTATTTGTGTGCATATTTTCCTTTTGTTTATTTTGGTGTGCTCTTTGATTACTAGTTGGACTTAGGATTTATTTTTATATATCAAGTCTTGAGTCATCATGGATCCAAACCAACTTCCCTACAGGTCTTGCCATTTGTTATGATTACCACCACATCTTGAGTCTTTTCCTTATAAAAGACGCAAAGTTATCAAATGTGGTACACACACCTCCACTTACCAGACTTGTGATCATACAAGGATGAGTACTGAATCGACTCATAAAGATACTGTGAGTCCTTCAAATCCCATACCCACTATAGTTAATGATACTCCTTTGACACCTTCAAACACAATGGTTGTAGTTCTGGAGGTTCCCATCATCACTCCCATCCGACCTATAGTGAATACTCAACCTATAGACACAAACCCTTTTGGGTCCCTTTTTCACTCGTCAGGATACAATATTCAGTTCATCCCTATGGCCTCTATCCATTTTTCTTATGGTATGTTGAATTTCACATCACAGTTTTCATCCTCCATCCCAACATCTAATCTGAATACTAGTATTGGACTTGGGGGCATGGCTCCTCCACATACTCCAATTTCGTTTGGTGGGGCTCATATCCCATAAATAACTCCTATAGTTGGAGGCCTTCCTCCTTTTCACCCTAGGTCTAATCCTAGTACTAATGATCCTGGATGGAGTGGTCAACTTGGTGGACAAGCTAATGCTTATAGTCCATCCTTTACACCTACCTCCTATGCATCGATTTTGACTAACACACTTGGCATGACGAATCCATATCTACCTCTAGATTCACACCCAAAGGAGGTCAACTTCATACCTTGGGAAACCCCCAACCTGGAGCTACTCCGATTGGGGGAAATTTTTACAACCCTCATCATAATGTTCCTACTAGAATGTTTCCCAACCAACCCTTCATGAATCAGTTTGGAGGAGGGTCTTACAATCCTGGACAAGGCCATGGTGCATACCAGAACCCTAGATGGGTTGTGATTCCCCAACAACAATATTTCCTAGGAGCTTGTTGCTATATGCCACAACGATGTCTCCCTTTTCTAGCCATGCTCAATCTACCAAACTTGTCTATATTAATGAATGACCATGTGCGTCATGATCTGACATGGCCCCCCATCCCCACCAAGCTTCCTTCAAATATTATGAAATTTGAAGGAAAGACTGGTGAGGATCCTGATGATCACTTCACTACTTTTTATCTTTGGTTCTCTTCGAATTCCCTTAATGATGATTCTATTTTTTTAAGATTTTTTCAACACACCCTCACAGGGGTTGCAACGAAATGGGACATAGAGCTACTAGGGGGGACGTACAAAAATTTTAATCAGATGTTCTTATTCTTCCTCAACCACTTCCAATTGTCGATTCGTTATGATGTTGACATATAACTTATGTCGGCCTTTCGTTAGGTCAAAGCCACTCATATCTCATATCACATCCAAGAGTAGCATAGATGGAAGAGGTTGATCAAGGCTTACATACCTATGGAATTCCTGATACAGTGGTTCCTTAAGTCTCTACAACCTTATATCTCGAAGGATGTTTCTACATCCACGGTTGCATCCAAGGAAGAGGAGGTTTTTAAAGCCCAACAATTAGATATTATACACTCAGTCTGGGATGTTATATGAAATTATTCTAGATGCACCAAGGTCAAACTATGACCCTAGACAAAATATTGGGCCTCAAGTTGATGGCATTGTAGGCTCCACAAATGTGAAATATGAAGACTTGGTGACAAGCCAGTTGAAAGAGTTGTCTCTAAACCAGTCTGTAGGAGGGATAGATTCATATGTGTCCACCACTCCCACTCAGTCGGCGAATGTACATTATGTGCAATCATCCACCAACCAAAATGATAACCAACAACTAGGAGGGAATAAAAATAAAGGACGTGGTAACAGTCGTAAGGGTGGGAAGAATAATAATAAAACCAAGGGAAATGGTAATAATGAGAAGTTGAATAGTAATGCTGGTGAGGGAAAGAAGGAAAGGCAAAAGGTGAAGTTTCCCTGCAATCTTTGTATAGACAATCACCTTACCCACTCGTGCCCCAAACTTGTGGAAGCTCCGAGGATTTTATCTCTACCGCCTGCTGTGTTGACTAATCCTTTTACACATAATTAACACATGGCCTTGAGCTCCTTGAATGTTGGAAATGCGACGAGTGGAAGTCAAAACCCACTGACGCAAGATGGTGATCATGTATGCATCAATATGGTTAAGCTTGAGGCTAATGAAGCCACTCGGTCTTACGATTACAATTCTTCATAGAATGTGCCTGGTCTAGAGTCTCCCCCTCCTCTGGAGACGCCTTTACAGATCGAAAAACTAGAGCCCCCACCTCGTATTCCAAAAGGAGTACTCAAGCACTCTACCTACAATCCTAATACTAGAGTCGCCCAGAATTACTCTATTTTTGAGGATCTGGGTCAAACCCCTTGTGCAATGTCGACTCTGGAGGTACTCCAGATGTGTCCCTCACAGAGGAATACCTTTTTATCTGTGTTAGGATCTATAGATCCTTGTGGCTCTGAGGTTATCAAGTTTGATGTCACGGATGTGAAGCCTCACTTTCCTTACCATGTGGTATACCAAATCCACATGGATTACTCAAAGTATACCATCAAACGTACTTTTATTGATGAAGGCACTGCAACATGCGTGATATCCCTAGTCTGTTGGAAAGCCCTCGGCTCTCCAACCCTCTCTCAATATCTAACCATGTTGACTGCTTTTGATGGTTGTTATTTTCATCCTCACAGTATTCTTACTTCCTTCTTGGTCCATTTAGGTGGGAAAACGGTGGAGGTGGATGTCGAGGTGGTTGATGTGCCCCTCAACTATAACTTGTTACTAGGATGCAATTGGACTTATGCTACGACTGCAATCATATCATCTATCTTCCATACTCTTTTCTTTCCTCACAATGGAAATATCGTGACAATCGACCAATTTTCCTTTGCGTATGCTATCCCCAATGCATCAATTGGACCGTCGATCCCCGTGATTGACAATTCTTAGCCGAAAACTGAGAATATCAGTGTCGAAATGTATTCATCCCTTTTGGGTACCTTTGATTTCATGCCATAGGTTCATCATATATGTGCCATGTCCAATAGGTCCACACTTCATATTTTAATGATCCTTGGACCCTACCTTCCTCGATTGCGTCGTGTGAAGTTTAGTCACATACTAGAATGACTATGCCACTATTGGAAGTGGAGATAGTGTATCAGGTTGTTCTTCACTCTTATGTCGATCCAAACCCTGTCACCTTGTAGATGAATGAGGAGGATCTTGTTCTCAATCCCATATGGGACACTTCATCACCTTTCTCACGTGATTTCCTCGATGATAATTCACCCTCGAATGAAGAAATTGTAGAGGAAATGAATGGTTTTGATAGGATATGGGATGATATGCACCATCGCTCTTATTTTCTCCCAGATCTTGCTAGAATCGAACAAGATGATATTATATCTACCTTGAGCGAGATAGTTGGTCATGCAGTAGTTCCACTTTATACGCCGACATTTATTTTGAAGGAAACATGGAGATTATATCTCCTACTGTCATGAACGATATCTCTCATATTCCTGGCAAGGTTGAAAATTTCTACATCAGTGCAGATTGTTCACTAGAAGAAATTATGATCTACATCGAACTTGTCAAATAATTTCGTGGTGTATTCGCTTGGTCATATGAAGAGATGTCAGGAATCGACCCTTGAATTGTCAAACATGAGATTAAAACCTACCCAGATGATAAAAAAAATTGACAACGACTTAGATTTTTCAATGCTAGAAGACCCCTACTATTAAGGAAGAGGTAGAAAATTTTCTCAATGTTAGCTTTATCTACCAGGTTCCCTTGACTGAATGGGTATCCAATCCTATTCTTGTTAATAAAAATAAAGGAACCATCCGTGTATGCATGGATTTTCGAGACCAGAATAAGGTCTTTCCTAAATACAACTTCCTGACACCCTCCATTGATCAGATTCTCAATGAGTGTGCGGGAAGCAAATTTTTTTCTTTTATGGACGGATTTTGAGGGTATAACCAAATTCAGATTAATCCTGAGGACCAACATAAGATGGAATTTATTTTTCCTTGGGATACATTTGCATACCAGAAAATGCCTTTCGTCCTTAAGAATGTCGGAGCAACCTTCCAACAAGATATGACCTTCTTGTTTCACGATCTCAAGCATATATTCGAAGCCTATCTCAATGATATCTTTGCTCACTTCCATAAGAGAGTGGATCATCCTACCCACCTTTTTATTTTTTGAAAGATGTCTCCATTACCACATCTGTTTGAACCCTCATAAATGCATCTTTTGTGTTAGGTCAAGTCGGCTTCTAGGATTTTTAATTTCTGAGACTGGGATCATGGTGGATCCGTTAAAGTTTGAGGAAATACTTCAATTGCCTCCCCTACACACTATTCTTCAACTTCAAGGTTTATAGGGGAAAGATAACTTTTTACGACAGTTAATAGTGAACTATGCCAATATTACTAAGGGTTTCATGTGTCTCTTAAAGAAGGACACTCCTTTTATCTGGGATGAGCGAGCCCAGGAATCCTTCGATGCTCTGAAGAAAGCCTTGGTATCAATGCCTCTACTGAAGTCTCTAGACTATAGTAGAGATTACTTTCTTTATATCACCGCGTCCAAAGAGATGATTGGTATGGTTTTGGTTCAAGAGGATGATGAGCTCTGTGAGCATGTCATTTACTATCTTAGCCGGCCCTGAACTCAAATATTCTTATGTTGAAAAGATATCTTTGGCTATTGTTCACACAGTTCAACGATTACAACACTATATATTGATTTTCAAAAGTACTGTGGTTTTCGATGTCAATCCATTTCAATATGTCCTTACTAGGTGTATCATAGGGGGGAAATACAATAATTGGATTACCATCTTACAAGAATTTGATCTCGATTTTTCTTCTGTGAAATCCAAGAAATCGTTAGTTTTTGCAGAGTTAATATCCAACTTCCCTTGGTTAGATGAGGATGTTATCAATGTTGATTCATTTGCATATGAACACATTTTCCTTGTCTTGTCGCCAGACCCCTGGTATGGATATATTGTTCTCTATCTTCAAACTTTGAATTTCCCTCAGCATCTCTCAAGAGATGACCGACAACGTATACGATACCAAGCTAAGAACTACCTTATCATTGGTGACACTTTGTATCACTAAGGAGTATAAACTATCTTGAATCATTTATTGAATCACGAAGAAGTTGTGTCTGTTCTAAACGACTGCCACAATGGGGCTTGTGATGGTCATCTATCCGGGCTTGCAACAACCCAAAAACTTTTGTGAGCCAGTTATTTTTGGCCGTCCATTTTTAAAGATTGTATAGAAGTGGTTAAGAAGTGTCACCCTTGCTAGGTGTTCACTCGGAATATGCACTCGCATTCATCCCCTCTCCATACAATCGTTACCATTGGTCCCTTCACCAAGTGGGGGGTGGATTTTCTGGATTGCAACCCAACTTCGGTTAGGGGGAATCAACACATTATCATGGTCGTTGACTACTTTAATAAGTGGGACGAGGCCATGCCTACAATTAAATATGATGGTAATACTGTTGCATTCTTCGTGTTCAATCAAATTATAGCCAAGTTAGAAATCTCGAGTAATATTGTCATTGATCATGGCAGTCACTTTCATAATGAAATGATGAAAGAATTAGCATCGAAACTGGGGTTTAAACAAGCTCATTATTCCCCTTAATACCCCTAGGAAAATGGACAAGTAGAGGCCATGGACAAGTCTCTCAAAATCATTTTGCATAAAACTATTAGCCATAGCCAATCTGACTGGCATATCATGCTTTATCCAGTACTTTGGGCATACCGAACCTCCATTAAGACTTCCACTATTTTTTCTCCTTTCCAGTTAGTGCACGGTGTGGATTTGATCCTACCTATTGAATGAAAAATCCCTTCTCTTATATTGGCAGTTACGCTCCTACCTAACACTTTTGATCTCGAACAATGCCTCGTACACCTATAGAGTCTATATGAGAAGCGTCGAGACGCCTCCATGGCTATCGAAGTGAATAAACATGTCAAGGTCCAATATGATAATTTTGTCTATCCTCGATAGTACACTGAGGGTGACTTGGTCCTTTTGTACGACCAAGCAAAAGAACCACTAGGGGCAGGCAAGTTCAAACCCATGTGGCACGATCCCTATATCATACGACGGGTCTTAGAAAAAGGAGCCTATGAATTAGAAGATTATGAAGGGAATATGTTGGTTGAACCCATGAATGGGCTCTACTTGAAAATATATTATTCTTAAGCCCCAATATTGGGTGTAACTCTTCGTATACTAATGTATTTTAGTGTATATATCATTTCCTCTTTTTTCATCTTCATCTTGCTTATCCAGTTTTCCCTCAGTTGACAGATGTCAACATAATATTCGGTCTACTTATGATTTGTAGATGGGGCCATTCATCATACACTAAATTTCGATTGCACCGCATGGGTTGTTTACTCACCCGAGGGTCTACTGGTTTCTTCAGGTGGCGTTTTCCTAGGGCCATCAACGAATAATGTGGACAAATATAGCGTCGTTATAGAACTTTTATGCGATGCCATTTCACATGATATTCGTTGATCCAGGTGGATATTGGTGGCCACCCACCTATTCCACTTGGACCCACACCGTTGTTTCTTTCGGTTTTTCAGTTTCCTTAATTGTAGCACAATTTACTATTTTTAGCAGTTCTTGAGGTCTTGAACTTCTGGAGCTGTTTTGAGGCCCTAAATGACGTTTTTTGGGCATGAATGCTCCAAAGAATATGAGACTGTTCTAGCCTCAATATGCATTGTCAGCAATGTAGTCCTTGGATAGATATTTCTAACGATGTATCATGTGCGTCAAAAGGAGATAGTATGCCAAAGTTATGAACTCGGGAAATTGATGTACCAATTTACCCCAACGGGGCCCATATTCTGGTGTTTCCTCTCCTAGGGTTAGGTTTTTGGATGTTTAGGGTTTTCCATTGTTTCTCAGTAATATATAGGCCTTCGAGCCTCATTGTAACAGGCAGTTCAGAGGCCTATAGCCACCACATCTCTTCTCAGAGATAAGCTACCAGCGCCCTAGCTAGTTTATTTCCATTATGTCTGTAAGCATTTTTTAGTCATTTGTTATTAATGAAATGAAGTCTTATTTCCACTGCATCTCTGTGTTTATGTGTATTTATGTATTTCATTGTGTTCCTACATAAATTGGGATCAGTGGTATCAAAGTAGTCTGCTCGTTCTCAATCTTTCTTTTCATGTCCCCAATGAGGTCGGGGTATAAGGAGTTGGGGCTCGATCTGGTTGAACCTTTGCAAGATCAGTCTCGCAAACCCCGATGATCGCCCATGGGGGAAGAAAAGAAATATGAGGGAGCAGGAGATCCTATCAAAATTTTGCTCGAGGAGGCCCTCGAGAAACAAAGGAACGCAATGATGGACAACTTTGCCTAGATTCTTCAACGGATTCGCACTAGCGGCTCATCGACATCCAACAGCCACTCTGGAGGCGCCACTCCTTTTAAGGTACAAGTAAACTTTGACATTCCCATATTTGAGGGACAAATATATGCAGATGTCGTAGATAGATGGTTGAATCTGTTAGAAGGATATTTTTCGGTTCATGAATTTTCCTACCGAGAAAGGATTATTTTCGCACTCCTCAAAGTCGCCCCCCATGTGAAGGACTGGTGGGAAACCTACTCTGAGCAACAGGGAGAGGGGGAACCCTCTCTATTCTCGGCCACACCCACTTGGAATTCTTTTCGAGATGCCATCAAGGAACAATATTATCCCATGGGGAGCTATGAGGACAAATACATACAATGGACTACGTTGCGACAGTAAAGGGACCAAGATATGCATAAGATGACGAATCTGTTTCATACCCTATGCACAAAGTTGGGTATCAAATATTCAAAGAAACATTTGGTGTTAAAGTACCATAGTTTTCTTTATAGATACATTCAAGAGGAAATGGAGTTCCTCGACATCTCCTCACTTGGTGTGGCATACCGATATGCTGCCAAGATTGAGCAGAAGTTCAAATAGAAAAAGAGAGACTTTGGGTCTATGAATCAGAAGCAAGGGAAAGGTACCACCAAACCGCAGAACAAAGGACCAAGCCAAGGTGGAGCGGCCCAGGATAACCCGCCAAAGCCACAAGAAAATAACAACACCATGAAGCCAAAAAAGGACACGGGGAAGTGGTGTGAGTTCCATAAGATCTCCACTCACAACACAAGTGAGTGTTGGGCCAAGAAACCACTGGTAACCAAGTTGAAGGCTTCTGAATTGGATGCATTCTCTGACTCTGAATCAGAACCCGACAAGGGGAATGACAAGGGGAATCAGATTATCAATGCGAAGCCCAATGCCACCATTGCCACCATGAAGATCCATAAGGAGGAGGCAGAGCGTCTCTTCCATTCCAAGATGTGGGTAAAGGGTTCCCCGTTGCAGTTCATTTTCAACAGCGGGAGCCAGAAGAACCTCATCTCAATAGAGTTCGTGAAGCGGCTAAGCTTGCCAACCATAGCACACCCACAACCATACACCATCGGGTGGTTGCACCAAGGACAGTACCTTCGCGTCAGCCAACAATGTCGCCTTCCCTACAACATCAAGCCCTTCATGGATGAGGTATTATGTGACATTGCTCCTCTTGATGTTTCTGATGTATTATTAGGCCAACCGTACTTCTGGAAGCGACATGTTGTGTATGAGTCCAGGCCTCGTGTTGTTATTATAACCTTGGGAAATAAGTTGTACAAGATACCAGAGATAGCACCACCTACCACCATCTCTTTGGTTACTGCAAAATAATGCAGTAAGCTCATTTCCAAAACCAGGAAATTTGTTTTCTTGGTGATCCTCCCTAAGGGAAAGAGGAAGACTATGGCCATGACCTCCAGACAGGGCCCTGCTACACAAAAACAACAGATGTATAGGGTCATGGAGGAGTATGAGGACATCTTCACCTCCCCTGTAGGGGTGCCTCTACATTGCCAGGTCAAGCACCCCATCGATCTGACCCCAGGTGCATCGCTGCCCAATGGACCCATCTATCGGTGCTCTGTTCTGGAGAATGACGAAATCAAGAGGCAGATTCAGGAGCTGTTGCAGAAAGGTCATATCCGGCCAAGTTCATCACCATGTGGGAGCCCAATCGTGTTGGTGCAGAAGAAGGATGGGACTTGGAGACTTTGCATTGACTATCGGGCACTGAACAAGATCATTGTTCGGAATAGGTACCCAATCCCACGGATTGATGACCTTCTGGACCAACTCAAGGGGGCTAAATATTTCAGCAAGATCGACTTGAAGTTGGGGTATCACCAGGTACCAATCAAACCCTCTGATGTGTGGAAGACTGTCTTGAAATCTAAGGAGGGCCTTTTCGAATAGTTGGTCATGCCATTCGGGTTGACGAATTCCCCTGCCACCTTCATGAGGCTAATGGACAACATCCTATGTCCATTCACCAACTCATTTGTAGTGTTGTACTTGGATGACATTCTGATCTTCATCCAGACTTGGGAAGAGCACCTCCACCACATCCGACAGGTCCTCCAAAAACTGCGACAACACAAGTTGTGTGCCAATTTGGAGAAATGCACTTTTGGCATGACCTAGGTTCAGTATCTGGGATACATTATTGATGAGCGGGGGGTGCATATGGATCCAGCAAAGATCCAAGTCATTCAGGATTGGCCATCCCCAACCACCCTAAGAGAGCTCCGCAATTTTTTAGGTCTTGCCAATTTCTACCGTAGGTTTGTGTTGGGATTCTCTCATATCACTTGGCCCTTGAGTCAAGTCACCAAGGGAGGAGCTAAAGAAAAATTCTTTTGGTCCAAATCTCAACAGAAGGCATTCAGGGAGTTGAATCATTGCCTCTACTCTGCACCAGTGCTCACATTACCAGACTTGCAACAACCATTTGAGATCGAGATAGATTCCTCGAACTATGCCATTGGGGCAGTTCTTACTCAACATGGGCATCCGGTGGCATATCACAATGAGACACTTTCTGACACAGTCTGAAAGTATCCCACTTATGACAACGAAATGTATTCCATTGTGTAGGCTTTTCGGCAATGGAAGCATTACATTTTGGGAAAGGAAACGACCATCCACACAAACCACCAACCCCTACAGTTCATACAGACACAAGGGAAGTTGCAGAATGATCACCATCATAAGTGGTCCACATACCTGCAACAGTTTCATTTGAACATTAAGTACAAGAAAGGCAGCACCAATAATGTTGTAGACTACCTCAGTCGACCACCCATTGTGGCGCTAACCACTGTGCTCAAATCTTATGGGCACGAGACTTCTGATTGGCTACTTCTCTATACAAGTGATCTAGAATTTGGCCACACATACAATACACTCTTGGAGGGTAAGAAAGTTCCCAATTTTCACCTCCAGGATGCCCTTCTTTTTCACCTGGGACACCTTTGTGTTCCTTCAAGCGAGCGTGCCAAGATGATTTGGGAGGCACACTACAGTCGGGTCGCTAGGCATTTCGAGGTCGATAAAACCATGGCAATAGTGCAAAAGTATTTCTATTGGTCGAACCTTCGACAGGATGTTGAGAAGTACATCAAGTCTTGCACTGCTTGCGCCATTGCCAAACCGACCATCAAGAAGCAAGGCCTCTATACTCCGCTTCCTACCCCAGTCAACCTTGGGAATCCATCTCTATGGATTACATGTCAGGCCTTCCTTCTACTAAGCATGGAAATGACTATGTTTTTGTGGTCATCGACCGATTCTCGAAGATGTCCATTATGATGGCATGCAAGAATAATATCACAGCAGAAGCCACTGCTAAACTCTTCTTTGAACGAGTGTGGGTACACTTTGGGATCCCACAGTCTATCATCTCAGATTGGGACAACAAGTTCCTCAGTACATTTTGGTCTAGCCTCTGGTCGATGCTAGACACTAATCTCACCAAGTCCACAGCTTTCCATCCGCAAACTGATGGCCATAAAGAGGTCGTCAACCGGATGATTGTACACATTTTGCACATGCACAACTCAAAGCATCCACGCACATGGGATGATAGAATCCCCTATGTACAACACAACTACAACCAGGATCTCCATAGCTCAACCAACCACAGCCCCTTTCAAGTGGGCTTGGGATTCCAACCACTATGTCCCATTGACATAGCCAAGCCATTTGTGGCTACTTGGGCATATTCAGCCCATGTCGAGTCTGAGGCTAACAAGGCAAATAGCTTCATTGAGTGCATTCATCACATCTGCCTACAAGTTCATGACATCTTGGACAAAGCCAATGCTAAGTACAAGCAATGACATGATCAACATTGGGTGCCACACAACTTCCAGGTGGGCCACAAAGTGTGGCTACATTTGCAAAAGGAGCGCCTCGCTAGACCCTACCACAAGATTTTCCCACTCTGATATGGGCCATACACCATCACCAAGGCTATAGGGCACAATTCCTTTGAGCTCAGTATTCCACCATTCCTTGGTCTGCACCCAGTGTTCAATGTGGACCGCCTTCGGCCCTATTTTCCACCTCTACTAGACACATCCGACATGGACAAACAACTCACACCAACAGAGTTAAACCCAGATTGCATGGAACAAGCCACAATTGATCGAATTATGGACACACAGATCAAGAACACCCGCCAATAGAGGATCCAGCTATATCGAGTTGTCAAAGCAAGCCAACTCCTTAACCAGGGCAAGTGGCTCACCAGGGACCAAGTTCAACAGAAGTTTCCTCATATCATGGAGGAACTCAACGCAATGGGGACCATTGCTTCCTAAGGGGGGAGGAATGATCCAGTTGGATATTGGTGGCCACCCGCCTATTCCACTTGGACCCACACCATTGTTTCTTTCCGTTTTTCAGTTTCCTTAATTGTAGCACAATTTACTATTTTTAGCAGTTCTTTGGGTCCTGAACTTTCGGATCTATTTTGAGGCCCTAAACGACGTTTTTTGGGCATGAATTCTCTGGAAAATATGAGTCTATTCCAGACTTGATATTCGTTGTCAGCAATGTATTCCTCGGATAGATCTTTCTAACGATGTATCATGTGCGTCAAACGGAGATAGTATGCCAAAGTTACGACCCCGGGAAATTGATGTACCAATTTACCCCAACGGGGCCCATATTCTGGCATTTCATCTCCTAGGGTTAGGTTTTTGGATGTTTATGGTTTTTCATTGTTTCTCAGTAATATATAGGCCTTCGAGCCTCATTATAACAGGCAGTTCAAAGGCCAGTAGCCGCCACATCTCTTCTCAGAGATAAGCTACCAGCGCCCTAGCTAGTTTATTTCCATTCTGTCTATAAGCATTTTTCAGTCATTTGTTATTAATGAAATGAAGTCTTATTTCCACTGCATCTCCGCGTTTATGTTTATTTATGTATTTCATTGTGTTCCTACATAAATTGGGATCATCCGCTCTTTAGAATTTTTCCTAGGCTCCTAGTTAGTAGTATTTCAGTTGAACGATAGTTACCGTGTGCAAAACCCTACTCTACTCTGACGATTCTTATGGGTACAACTTTTGGAATGAAATTTTGATTTTATTACTTATCATCACCTGCCCAGAAGCTCTAATTATGTATCTGATGCATATGCTAGTTTTCTTTTAGATTGGCATTCGTCACACAACTAAAGCAAAGAAAACACTTTCATCAATGTACACATTGTAATATAAGTAAAGACGAAGAACAATGTTTTTATATATATTTAATCTCTCCAAAAATATGGTGTTATAGTACAAAAATGGGGCTCACACCCTCAAAATACATATATGGCCGATCATACAATAATCACAACATCTATGCCTGTGGTGTCATATGTGTGTCATGATAGAATACTATGGAATTTACGAGACACCAAAAGAGTCATACCCAAGCATGGGGCACACCTACCACATGTCATTGCATTGCCTTCGACAAATCCTCTATATGAACCATGGGAATCCTTTGCATTAAATGAGACAGTTTTCCTTGCACCTTTTGAAGCACTCTATTTGCGTCCCCTCCCACTGGATCATCCCCCCGGTGTCGTGGAAGTTCATACGGCGATCATGGACCGCCATCTACGTCACATACATGTTTAATTAGTACTTGACATCACCCGGAAATATTTTTGTTTTCTTATACAAAAATACAAAAAAATGAAATATTTTAAAACTTTTGCATACCTATGTCTCTGTAGGTGGAACCTGGTGGTAACGACATGTCTGGATATCCTATGAAGTCAATCCCTACATAAGGGTAGTCCTCCAGAGCCATCACTTGCTGACTCCACCAGAATAAAAACTCGTTGGTGTAGGGTGTTGGCACCCTACCACCCCCCTGTTGCCTCATCACCTCGATCCATGTATAACAATATCGACTCTAGGGCCCAAGCTTGGAACCTGCTCAAAGAAAAAACTACATAGGATAGACGCGAACCCAAAGTTCCTCTTTCTACCTAGTTTGCAGTCTGTCAGTTGGCTCTTCATGTTGGCCAACAATGAGGTGCACCAATCGTAAACCATGGGTCGCAAGAACTCCACTGAATAGAACATAAGTGGCCTCGATTCCTAGTGAAAAGAGGTCGACCTTGTGATCTATGCCAATACTAGCATAACAATCTTGTCACTTAGATTGTTGATCGCTCTGATCAGGAGTTGGAACCCTACCTTATCAGTCCCTGCAATGTAATGAGTGGCTATGTAATCCTCTATGTTCTTGCCACTCCTAGCTCTGCGGGATTTGAGGTTGACCACCTCACCCCGATGCAACAATCCTGTCAAGAAGTATATGTCCTCAACTTTAATCCTCAATGGTTGCCCATCAAGGTTGAAGGTATTTGTATATGGATCCCAGTAGTTCACTAGAATATGGAACAGTCTCACTTGATCCCTCATACCTTTGAGAGCCCAAAACTTATATAGCCCACATATTTTTAATGCCATATGGGCCCCTAGATATCTCTCCACTATAACATCCACCTATTCATGCTCTCTTTCTCTCCACTCTAACACCATCTTGCAAGATCAAAACCATTTCTTTGAGTTAGTAACATTTTAAAAACCATATCCACGGACTTGTACGCGAGCTACATATTACACAGTCACGTATAGGGTTTCTTATACGCTGGTTGTTTTGCAAACAACCGCGTATAGGGTTGTGTATATGCAACCCGATGATCTATTGTCTACGTATACCTTAATTTCTAAGTTGCACCTTAAAATACTAAAAAAAGGAGACATAATTGAAATTATTAATACACTAGAAATAAAGAGAGGATCAAAATGAATTACCTAGTCCAGACGGTTGTTGATTCCATCACTCGTACCTCCCACAATCAACAGTTGAAATTCAAGGGCAATTTGGTAAAAAATGCATTATTTGGGTAAAAAATACAAATGGTATAGTAAAATTGTTTTTTTTTACTATTTATAGAAAAAATTTACCCACATTGCATAGTTTTTACTAATATTTTGGCCTAATGGACTTATACAGCAATGGATGGAGTTATTTTTGGTGGTTTTATCCATGGATTCTTGTGGTTTATAGTGCCATGTTGCCCATTCATAATTTGGATAGGTATTTTCGTCAACTAGCATATAAGATAGGTCATCAATCCATTTTGCACATTTGCATCATCCTATGACTGAAACTCATATTCCTTAGGTACGAACCCATTTAGTAAGCGACACAAAACCTTCTTTCTACAACTAGAAGTGTCATTAATGAATGGTACAGACTTACCAAACATGGGTGCCCTAGTTAGATCCTATGTGCCATTCGGTGCCCATGTAGAGATTTTTGTCTGTAGGACCGGGAGTCCCTTATAGCTAATATATGAATTTGCGTTTGAACCTCATTTCTTACTCATAATAATTCTAACCTATACCTAGAGGGACTCCCAACTAGTATGATTTAAGCTCTTTTTCGACTCTCTCAAAAAGTGAAAACATTGCCGAGTGCACTTGTCTCTTTCACACTCGTAAATTGGATTTGAAAGGACGTCTATTTGGTGTAAGTTTACCCTATTTTTCAAACCAAGTAGACTAAATTTATGAAAAAATACATTTTTTGGCATTAAGTTGTAATTGAATCTCATTCTCTTACTTGCAATATTGAGCCTATTGTCAGTTCTTGCTTTTTCATTATAAGCCTATCACCTCAGCAATTTGCACCATCATCCAAGCAAAGCCTTGTTGATATCCTTTGCATATTGAAACCCTATACCCAAGAGGAAACATTTCCTTGAGTTTCCATATCCTGCATGCACCTCCTTGCATTTAACATAGGTATGTTCCTTTGTTGGAACTATTTTCTTACTAGCGACACTCATTTCCTCCTCTATATCATAGCATTCATTTGACTATGAAAAAAAAAAAAAAAAAGACGGGTGGGAAAAGAATATTATATTATATTGGCAGTAGTCGTGTCACCTTTGAACATAGCACAAAATTTTGAATCCACTTGTCATAAAAATTTTGGGTTTAGCACAACCTTAGGAAGCTAAGCTCATTACTTAGATTTTTCTCCCCTGACTGGTTACTCTTCCATCCCCTATGGATATTTTGATTGGTGCCTCCTACATCAAAAAGTTTCATCATTGATTCTATGCTGCCAGATTCTTCCATATGTCTCATGCTCTTGTTCAAAGGATTTTTATCAGCTTGTGTTGGCCATTCCTCAGAACTCTTGACTTTGCATGCCGTCCATACCCTCAATGTGTCTCAGAGTTACATGAAGTAGTAGTCCTATCATGTACCCTGGTCCTACTTTCATCATTGGTAGGTAACATTGAACCCAACAATCGACATTTCATCATTGGTCGCTGACATGGAGGTTTCCCTTGTGTTCGATGCTAAGAAATCTATTCACACATTGGGATTCATGCAGTGTCTTGGGTGACATTAGCCTTATTGGTGGTTTCCTGACCTTTGTCAACAGTTGTCCTTATTGGATGCTATTCATAGGGTATTTTTTGTGTATTTCTTGTATCTGGCACACGTGAAAGACGCACATGGTCGTTGGTTCATGAACATGTTCTTCGTCCAAGTTCCTCCAAATCATCAAGCTCATGCTTTGTACATCATGTTGAAAGATGAGAGATGACTCAATGCTCTCCTTTCAGCAAATCTCCTTCCATTGACTTCAACCCATCTATTCTAGAAACGATACCTAGGGTCTTATGAGTACCTAGAGGCTTGCAGTCATTAGTGGCAGGTTCTCTTGCCATCGACAGTTGGGAATACATCAATGTTTCCTAATCAATGGATTCTTCAAGTGTTCGACCTCAACACCTTTATTCACACTTGTAAGAATGTACTCAGTGCCTTGATACCTACTTTCATTATCGGTAGCTTGTCTCGCGTTTGTTAACGTTATACCTTAATGACCGATAATCAAACAAAATCTCATTGTGTTCAACCTCAACTCCTTTATTCACAAGATGTAGACTTGCACCTTTGGCAGATCGTGTAGCAGACTTGAATACATCAATTCATATTCACAACTTTCCTGAGCTATTTCTATCTTTCATTGGACCAGTACCTATGTGACTTTAGTGACCATGTGAGATCAGATTGTACTCCATTGCATACATATATCTTTAGATTGATTTTGAGACTGGTTTTATTGGACCTTGTTCATGGCTATGACATCCTATGGCATGTAGCCACCTTTGTATTTCCTATTCATGGACATGAACAATTGTTTTATATATTTTCACATGGATCTGCAGTGTAATTCAAATTGGCAGCCATGTGCGCAAAGTCAGTACAGATTGTAACATTCTCATGAGAAAGTAGTTTGTCCAACTGGGTCTCCATTACTCCACTTTTGGGTATTATATATATTTTGGCCATCGAAGATACCCCTCTGACCTCACACATTAGGGGGCATTTGTTATAGAAATATTTTCCTCACCCTATGCAATTTTTCTCAGAAGGCCTTTTCCATTTCCCTATGCAGACTTGAAGTCCCTTTTTGCAGTTCCTAGAGCTAAAAATAATAGTTTTCCACATATACATTCCCTGACTATTATATAACATGTGTATATGCAGGTTGCACCATTACAACCCGTGTACATTGGATTTTGTGCCCAAAACTAAAAAATGGTGTCGGGTTTCTATGTCACGTCACAAGATCCATGATCCTTTACCTTCCATATATTAGAAATGTTCTGACTCGGCCCTTTAGTTCCATTTGAAGGCTATAAATGGGCCATATCCAAGTTGTGGAAAAGAGGAGAAGAATTCAACTTTGAGAGCAAAGTTACTCTGGAGAAATTATTCGCTTCATATTGAGTCTACATCCCTTTATCCTTTTAAGTCTGAACACATTATTCAGCCCCCAAGTTCTTCCCTACTTGATTAAGAACCTCATTGTCTCTCGTTTATGAGCTTTCCTTTGGTGGAGGATTTAAGTGGTGGAGGCCCAACTGGAAGGGACTTAGTTTCTAGCTTCTGAACCATGTTGACACATAATTTTTTCATTCATACACTTTTATTGATTACATTTTAATAGAAATACTCTTTCCTAGTCCAATTAATGTCTTGCAAATATTTGAATTGTTATTCCCTTGGAATATTTGTTGTGAATATTGATGGATTATGCTATTGAATGTGCTAAATTTATATATTATCACCATATTCTTGTGTATCTTTGTTTTTGAGGACAAGTTGCAGGTGTATTACTTTGAGTCAAGTGCTCAACGGTGGACTTCATCGAACGTTTAGACGAGGTAGGATCTTTATCTTGTCTTGTTATCATATTTGTTTATATAGCATACTTGAGATTAGATTTGATTTCTGCAGTCATTTATGTATGTTGTGGTTTACCCCATGCCATAGAGAGATTTTCCTCGTAACAGAGATCATTTAATATAATATCTCTAGGTGCAACCACATGTTAAACCACCTCAAGGAGATCATATGACTCAAATAAAATCCCCCGTAGGAATTGAGGCTCACTAATGGAAAACTCATCACTACTCACCAATAGAACCAACCCCTTTTAACTTCTTTGGAATATATACATATGGTCCATACACTCTTTTTTTTAATTTCAAAAAACTGTACAAGACTGTAACTTTAAATAATGTGAGTGAATTTTGTTTAGTGATACACACATTTTTAAGATATGAAAAAAAATATGTTGTTATGATGTTACACTTCTCCTAATGATCTTGATGGCTTAAATTATAAAAACTACATCTTGAATATTTTTCGATTCATTGCAAATATCTAAATTTATCAATATGTTTAATATGTTAAGAACATAATTTTTTCATGAAACTATAGATGTTTATAAATTTGATTCTATATATTTAAAATATGTAAAAGATTTTATTTTGGTTTATTGTTTTTAATTATCTTTTGTTGTGATATATACCATAATTATGATATAGCTAGAGGGATTAGGTGTTCAACAAGTTGTCACCATTGTTGTTGGGAAATTGGGTAGTTCTATATTAGCAGGTACTCAATTTTTCCTAGGAGAGGCACACTAGTCTACACTAACATGTTTACTAGGGATTTCATCCATAATTGTGGGGAAGAATCCATTGGGTTACCTTGTGATGTTTCCTTGGAAAAAATAATATCATATTAATTCAATACTCCCATGTTTAGTATTTATGTTATTTTTTCAAAATGTTACTTATATTTACAACAAACATAATATAAAAAGGTATAAAATATCACAATTACCAAAATACTAAAACAAAGGAATTGGGTTCAATTATTTCTCAATAAAAAAACTATGAACATCTCTTAAAATGAAAGAAATTTTAATTCCATAATCAATAGATGATTCTTTTAGTAGACACTTTTTAAATTAAACTATAGAAATAATTGTGATTAAACACTACCTCCCACTACATTTTCCAAACAACATACAATTGACCACTTTGATATAGTTTAAACACCTTCTAAAGTAGAAGGTACAGGTGGAACCATTATAGCCTAAAAGAGAATATGGCTCCAAAAAGACCAAGAAAAACTCCAACATTCTCGAGAAGTAGGGAAAGTTCAAAATATGGGACATAAAATCTCAACATGATAAAGGAGTCAACAACAATAATTAATGAAGCCAAACCTTAAGAGATGCTCCCTTGAGGGTGGACTCTAAAATAACCCACTTAACACCCATTCCATCGATATTAAATAGATCCTTAACACCAGTAACATAGTTTTGTTATCACTTGAAAATGCAAGACCATATTTCATTTTCAAAGGCATTCTTTTCAAACATTTCACCAACATATATGAAATTTGGAGCATGGTTTGAGTCATTTGAGAGGATGTGATGAACATCCATGTATTTTCCTTTAATTTCAAATTTTGATTTAAATTCATGTAGTTTGAGGTATGTTTTGTTGTTGAGTTCATATATTTTGAGACAAGTTTGCACATGTATCAAACATTCACCTTTTGCCACACTTCTCTGCATATTTCTTCAAAGAAAAATTCACATGTTTGAAGGAATTTCTCATCACCTGGTTTCATCTAACATCACACAAGGTATTTCTGCATATGTTGATGCATGATTCATCATTCTTGTGGGCTTTGGGCATCATCCACAAGGAAACAAATAGGTTTCTAGATAATGTCCCTCGTGAAAATTGACGCGTGTCACCTAGAAACCCTCTCACAGTGGTTAAAGAATTTTCAAAGAAGAAATACCTGTCATTTTGAGGGATGTATAAGGGGTTTCATGGTGCAATAAAGGGTCACATGTACAAAATAAGAGGAATTCCCCAATGAATAAGATGATAATTAGCATTCATATCATATGTGGAATAAAGGAGAAGGACATTTATGACAAGTGCTCCATTTAGAAGCATATAGAACAATTCATTTATGTTGTCTTTGCTAAGAAGAGTAGTTATCTTTTGAAATACAGCTCCCAAATTACTACCATACCAATGCCAGTAGATGTGAAGTGGCTACATCATTTTTTAATTGTGCTCATAATAGATATTATAATAAATATTGAGGAAGTTATGGTAATTTCAAATTTGCAACCTCAAAACTTTACCTTCATTTGATCATTTCTATTAGAGTGCTCCACCTTTTCTTGAGTTCTATTACTATTTTTGGGAATGGAAAGATGAAGCTACTAGAGAGTCATTCTTGGAGAACACCCAAGCTAGGAATGGGACATATAGGACATAAAACCTACAAAGAAAATCAAACACCATGAATTGAGGGAGCACTCTCCATGAAAGGGGACATGTGGTAGCAAAGAACTATTCAATATTTATTTTGTTCATGATTTCACCGTTAATGAGGAGTTCCTATCTTGAATAAGACTTCTAGATTGTTTTATGTATTTTAGTATTATTATTTCTAGAAGGTTCATGGATCTAGAAATTACTCAATAATATTTTATTGTAAATGTTTTGAGAAGAAGCTCTATAAAAGGAATAGCTCTCATTTGCAAAGGCATGGTTGGATGAATGGGATTTCCCCTCTAGCCATTAGTTGAAGATATCTTGAAAGGAAGAAGTTAAGGGTCAAGATCATTGTAAGTTTTCTCCATTTATCTTTTCTCTTCCATGGATGAATGGCATTTTACAAGGATTTCCATTATTGTTGTTGTTGAAACAATCTTTGAAGAGGGGAACTATTTCTCCAATAAAAGGAAATTAGATATAAGGTACAACATTCCCTAACTCCAAATGTAACCTTGGATAATTAAAGAGATTTACTACTAGAATTAAGAAAGAAGATTAAGTTTGGTACATTATGTCTTCTTGATCTCATGGTGAAATAATATTTGAGAATATGATATGTTGTTGGTTGATTATTTAGTTAGAAGGGTTTCATACACAATCTAGTTCATCTAGAGTTTCATATTTGGTGATTTGTCTATTTTTCATGGTCGCGCATTATTACTTGGTAATAATTTCATGGTTCTGCTTGTACATCTTACACAAGGACCATCACGTATTCTTTCATAGTCTAAAACTTTATTGGGTACTAGTTGTAGCACATAAATGCATGTATTAAGTACATCTTCTTCGTCATACTCAATATGTCTTGCTTTATGATGTTGACTTCATTTCCCAATGGATAATACTAGTTTTGATAGTCAACCATCATTTTATTACCTAAATAGAAAAATGAATTCATTCTAAAAATCTAATTTTTATATCAAACTTCACAGGGATAAATTTGTAGTCTTATTAGGGAATCCCCCCTTATGATGGAGAAGAGTTGGCCTAAATGAGGAGGAAATGTTTTGAGGTGATGGTGGGTGGTGTCTTGTCATGCCTTGCATTTCCTTTTCCTGCCTTTCCCTTCCTTACCTTGTGTTTCCTTGTCTTTCCTTTCCCTGCCTTACCTTGCCTTTCCTTGTCTTGCCATGACTTGTATTTCCTTTCCATTCCTTTCATTTCCATGTCTTTCCTTACCATGATTTACCATCTCTTTCCATGCCTTTCCTTCCATTACCTTTCCTTTCTGTGTCTTTCCATGGCTTTCATTTCCTTGCCTTGCCTTATCTTTCCATTCCTTTTATTTCCATGCATTTCCTTGTCTTTCCTTGCCTCGCCTTGTATTTTCATGTCTTTCCTTTCCATCCCTTGCTATGCCTTTCCATGTCTTGACGTGCCTTTCCTTACCTTTACTTGCCTTGCCTTGCCTTGCCTTGCCTTTCCTTTCCTTTCCTTTCCTTCCCTTACTATGTTTACCCTTGGCTTTCCTTGGCTTTCATTTCCTTTCCTTGCCATGCCTTTCCTTCCATAACTAGGTTTGCAAGGCACGGCATGGAAAGACAAGGAATGGAAAGGCATGGTGAGACAAGGCATATAAATACAAGGCAAGGAAAGACAAGGCATGTAAATACATGGCAAGGAAATACATGGCAAGGAAATACATGGAAAGAAATGGAAAGGCATGGAAAGAAAAGACATGGAAAGGAAAGTAATGGCAAGGGAAGGAAAGGGAAGGCAAGGGAAGGAAATGGAGGGAAAGGAAAGGAAAGGAAAGGCATGGAAAGAAAAGGAATGGCAAGACAAGGAAAGGAAAGGAAAATCAAGGAAAGGAAAGGAATGATAAGGAAGTGCAAGGAAAGGAAAGGAAAGGCATGGAAAGAAAAGGAATGTCAAGACAAGGAAAGGAAAGGAAAAGCAAGGAAAGGAAAGGAACGATAAGGAAGTGCAAGGAAAGGAAAGGAAAGGAAAGGAAAGGCATGACATGGCAAGGAAAGACATATCAATTCAATACATGGAAAGGAAAGGAACAACAAGTCCAAGCAAGGGAAGGAAATAAAAGGTAAGTCAAGGCATGTCAAGAAAAGGCGTGACAAGACAAGGAAAGGAAAGGAATGACAAGACAAGGCATGGAAATACAAGGCAAAGAAAGGAAAGGTATGGAAATACGTGACAAGGAATGGAAAGGAAAGACATGGCAAGGAAAGGAATTGAAAGACATGGTGTGTCAAGACATGGAAAGGAAAGGTAAATAAAGGAAAGGAAAAGCAAGGAAAAGAAACTCAAGGCAAGGCAGGGAAAGGAAATTGAAGGAAATGCATGGAAAAACATGGAAAGGAAAGGAAAGACATGGATATACATGTCAAGGAAAGAAATGGAAAGGAAAGAGAAGGAAAGACAAGGTAACTCAAGACAATATAAGGAAAGGCAAGGAGAGGTAAGGAAAGGCATGGAAAGACATGGCAAGGCAAGGAAAGACATGGAAAGGCAAGGAAAGGAAAAAAATGGCAAGACAAGGTATGTTAAGACATGGAAAGGAAATATAAGGTAAGACATGGCAACGCAAGTCATGACACGAAAAGGAAAGACAAGGCAGGAAAGCGCAAGGAAAGACGATATAAGGCAAGCCCATCTTTCTGAAAATCATTGGGTGATGTTGAAAAACATGATTCGAAGCCATTTATAAATTAATTGAAAATTCAACAAAACAAACAAACAATGCACATATATTGAAATATAACAAAAAATAATAAATATACGACACACCTATCTACAAATTGATGGTCTCAATTAACTTCTTATGATCAAATTAAGGTAAGAATTATCGTACCTTTGATGAGCTCTTCCTTGGAATTGTTTGTAGTTGGAGGTTTCTACCAACAACCAAGTTCTTAAAGTGGTATACAACTCCAGTTAGTCTATAATCTTGAAATACATAACCAACTTTCTTCCATGGTCTTTCATCCTGTGTTAGATATTCCCCTTTAATAACCATCAACCCAATTGCAATTGAATGCCTTCAAAGTTTGTTACTAAGAGAATGAAGGTATTCTTTCCCTCTAAGCAACGTGCCAACCAATAGTAAGTTCCCCATTCATTACCTTTTGTGGAAACCACTGTGTATATGTTCCCTACAAAAATGGAATTCCAACATGTGAGTCTACTAAATGACCAAAGAATAAAATATTCATGCTAGTTATTCAAAATTAATAGAATATTCATCGAACCTGGTTGTATGATATCTGAGACGTGATCATAATCTATTGAAATATTGGATTGGTCCTCCTCCAACTGGTATAATTCCATAGTTATGTGTTGACCAATGGGGATTGATACATGATCCCATATATCAACCTAGTCTATGGATTAAAAATCATCCCATTCATTACTACTACATGGGCCATAGAAGTAAGATATTTTTATCATCCATATTTCAACTATTGCATTCTCTGATATTTGAACTAAATGGAATCCACGAGTGTCCTGGATATTTTTTCATTCATACCATTTTGATTGATCTACATCAACCACCTCCCAAAAATATCTATATGCATGTCCTTTCCTGGGTAATTCATCTTCATGGTTTCTTATTCCCTCTGCAATTACTAAATAACACCATTCAACAATGGATTTTGCATCTTGAATGTGAGGGAAATAGTTGTGAAATTCATTTATTTCCTTCATAACATTGTTTTGATGCATGTGTCTTCTTCATCATGTTGCCCTTTCATGTTCCTAGACTTGAAATCATTCCAAATATGTGGTACCTTGATTTTCTTGTGCAAAATACACAACCATTGAAATACATGAGGATTTTTTACCTAGCCCGCGTAACCATATGACCAAATCCAATGTTTATCCATCTGTATGTTCTTCTCCTTTAGGTTATTGTAAAACATCTGAAAGCAATTTTGTACGTAAGCTAAGTCACAACAACAATCATCACTTATGTAGAAGTGATACTCCTTCAATATAACTCTGTTTTTCTCATCCTTCCATCTAGCCACATGGACATGTTGAACATATTGTTGGGTGTTTTTTAAGAAGTCCTTGATGAAGTCACATACTCGTACCTAGGAAGTCAACAATTGTACCTTTATTCTTTCTTTCTCTCCATCAACATCATACATGACATATTTAAATCTTTTCAAGTCAACCTCCTTCCTCCCCAATTCATACTCATCGCTCACATGGATGTACTTACTTAGTATTCTCATTCCACCACACCTGGGTCATGTCCCATCTAAGCAAGATTTTTGATAGAATGTACACCCCTCTGGCCTTGTACAAAATATGGTATGAATAAAGTATCTAGATGATGACAACATCATTATAAATGAGAATTCCTACACAAGGGTGTTATGTAATACACAAATGTGTGTGTGTGTGTGTGTGTGTGTCTGTGTGTGTGTGTGTGTGTGCACATGTGTGTGTGTCTATCGTAATAATAGCCATACTTAATGTGGTATCGAAAACAAAATGTGTTACAGATTGTGTTTATTCAAACATACCAAGGCTTGCATTTATGGAAAAATATTTGAAGCAAGTCAAGTGCACTATGTACAGTCCTGAATATGTCATACAATTTTGTCTGTGTCATATAAAGAAAGTGTTTAATGTGGAGTTCATGGTCCCTAGATCCCATTCTCAATTTTAGTACATATTTTTGGTTAAAAGAAGGCATATTGTTATCATGCCAAAAAGTTTGTACTAGCCCCTTAACTACTCCAATTAACTTTATGTCGGAACGAGGTAGACTACCACTGAAGTCCCACAAATACTTTGGGCCACCTATGTTGAGTCTATCTCATCTATTAGAATACTTTCGAATGGTTTTAATATTTCATTTCATGATATGAGAGGTTTGATTGAGAAAACAATGTTTTCTTGTGATCTTGTTAATAATTGATTGTGACAAGACACATCAGGATGCATTACAGTCTTTAGAATGAGTTTTCTTACCATTTTTTTGAAAATCATCCAAAATGTTTCTAGCAATATGATGGCTTGTTTCTAAAATTTTAATTTTTTTAATGCCTAAAATTCTCCTAATAGCGGTCAAACTCCTAGATTTTAACAAAGCCAAAAATAATTGAAATTTAACGACATCATATTTTGATTCAAAATATTCTTTATAAGAATGATAATGAATAGTTTTTTCATACAACTTAACTTCAAGTGATGCTAGACCACTTTCATCCACCTAAATTCATTTAGGATTTCTTTGATACACAATACTCAATCTAGATAGGAATGATGAACATGTATTCCGGCACTCTTGACCTCCTTGTTGTGGAGTTACAAACGCAACAGTTCTTTCCCCTTCAATCACTTTCAGATCAATTTTGGGAGGAGAGTGGACATTCCCATGACTAGTTTATGGAACATCTGACTGCCCAACAACAGGTTTCACCATATGAACTTCTTCACCAGAAGTATGTGCACCAATTTCCTCTCTAATTTCATCCATTTTATAATCATCTCCAATCAATCCATCATCATCTGGTCATCGAAAACAACTTATCTTGATGAAATAGTGATTGGAGGTTCACTAGAAGTATGAACTAGATTGGTCTCTACTGAAATCTTTTTCTTTTCTTATGCTTATGGAGGTGAAACAACAATGGAATCTATTGCACTAAAATTTGGATTTCTCTTAGTTGAAAGCCTACATTTTTACATACCTAACCTTTCCTTTTCTCTTTCTTCAATTTCCTTTTCAATGGATTTTTATTTCCTCGAATACTTTCTACCTTCATTCCATAGGTTCCTCGTGTTTAAGGAGAACAATTTCCTTCCAAGTACACCACAACAAGATAAAAAATTTATTTCCATTGACAATTGTCTTCCAATTACACAACTTTTTCTACTAATTACACAAGAAGACACAAATTTGATTTCCACTAAAAATTGTCTTCCAGATATACAAATTTTGCTAACAATTACACAATAAGACACAAGTTTGCTTTCCACTGACAATTGTCTTCCAATTAAACAAATTTGTCTACCAATTACATAAGAAGATGCAAGTTTTTTTCCACTAACAATTGTCTTCCAATTACACAAATGTGTCTACCAATAACACAATAAAACACAATTTTGCTTCCCACTAACAATTGTCTTCCAATTATAATAATTACACAAGAAGACACAAGTTTGATTTCCACTAACAATTTTCTTCCAATTAAAAAAAATTGTCTACCGATTACACAAGAAGACACAAGTTTTCTTTCCACTGAAAATAGTCTTCCAATTACACAAATGTTTCTACCAATTACACAAGAAAACACAAGTTTTCTTTCCAAAAACACAAAAACGAAAAAAAAAATGTTTTTGTTGTTATTTGTATGTGCATATGTCTGGATAGTTCACATTTTTCATAGAGAAAGAGGATGAAGAGTGTCCTTGCCTCATATTCCTACCCAGCAAGAATGTGTGTGTGTTTTTGGAACATGTATGCATTCATGCTAGGCATGGATATGAGGTAGCCACATTGCTCGACCTCATTTATTTCTACTCACAAGAGCGCATGTGCACTCTGAATGAAATGGATACAATTTTTATATTAGGGCCCAAATAACTTTATGAATAAATCTGTATAGGGGATTTCAAAAAACTAGGACCTAAGGGCTTAAAATTGAAAGTATTTTGAGGCATAAGGAAGTGGTTAGAGAACTAGGATGGAGGTATAATGGTTGTCATGCCTTTAAAAAGAGGTATGGGCATATGGAACTCAGGGATCAAGTTTGGAGAGGGTTAAGGGTTTGGTGTATGTGGGGGCCTATGGTTAGAAGGAGCTAGGGCCCAAGTGGAGGTAGGTTCCTAGGCATAGAGGGGACTAGTAGTAGGAGAGAGAGGTATAGGTTGACATAGGGGAGAGAGAGTAAGAGGGAGAGGGAGAGATTGACAGAGGGGGAGAGAGACTGAGGGTGAGAGTGAGAGGGAGAG